>JALMQS010000099.1:35073193-35600286 GCA_024734495.1 Forficula auricularia | reverse complement strand
TAGTAATATTGGAGTACCTATAAAGGTATAGAAAAATCAATTGAATATAAAATTGAAATTTACTTAGCGTTTATCGACTATGAAAAGGCCTTCGATTCGGTATACCAAGATTGCATCTTTAATGCTATGTTCTCCCAAGGTGTTGACCCTGGCTACATAGATATTATTAAAAACATTTATAAGATGTCGAAAGGAAGAATTGTTTTGGAGGAGCCAGGACCCTTTTTTTCTGTAGAAAGAGGAGTAAGACAAGGTGATCCATTATCTCCAACATTATTTAATTGTGCGTTAGAGGAAATGTTCCATCAACTTAATTGGGAAAAAAAGGGTTTAAGAATAAATGGAAAATATTTAAATAATCTCAGGTTTGCAGATGATATAGTTATAATAGGGACATCAAAGTCAGAAATAAAGGAAATGATAAACGAATTGAACCATGAAAGTAAAAAGATAGGTTTAAAAATAAATAATAAAAAATCAATGATAATAACTAATTGTGAAGAGGAGAATATAAAATATGAAAATAACGAACCGCCCATCTTATGCAAACAAGAGACAATATACTTGGGACAAAAAATAAGTTTCAAAAAATCAAGAACCACCGAAGAAATAAATAGGAGAATAGGTTTATCCTGGAACAAATTTTGGTCTTTGAAATTTATTTTGAAGAATAAAGAAATAAATTTAGATTCCAGGATAAAAACTTTCAAAAAATGTATTATACCATACATAATCTTACATATGGCGCGCAAACGTGGCCTATAATAGAAAAAATTTCAAAAAAATTAGAAACAACACAGAGGGATATGATTAGAAATATCTTAGGAATAAGAAGAAAAGATAAGCAAAAAATAGTTGATATCTATAAAAAAACAAAAATGGAAAATATAAACATCGCTATAAGGAAAATGAAATGGAGATGGGCGGGACACATTGCGAGGATGGGAAATGAAAGATGGACAAAAATCACCACTGAATGGTGCCCGTTGAATAAAACCAGGGACCGAGGAAGACCGCCGAATAGATGGTCAAATGAACTGGACAGGACAGTCGGAAGAGACTGGATGAGGACTGCGAGGAATAGAAAAGTATGGAACATATTGGGAGAGGCCTATGCCCTAAGGGGCCTAGTTCCATCATAATTTGTACAATTGTAAATATAATATAAGTATAAATATATTGTAAATATGTTGTAATTTATTGTGTATTGCTTGATTAAATATAATTTAAATGTAAAATTGAACTAAATAAAGGCCATAATAATAATAATAATAACTCCGGTGAATCTCGGGGGGGATATTAGTGGGATTCAGCAGCTCGGCACGCAGGAGGATCTTAAAAACAACTGGAAACGGAAGGTGTTGCATGGGAGGCATCCTCATGACTTGGGCCAGGACCATGTTGACGGAAAAGCGTCAAACTATTGGCTGACTCATGGAGATCTGTTCCCGGAGACTGAGGGCTTCGTAATTGCAATCCAAGACCAGGTCATAGCCACAAAGAATTATCTTAAATACATAATCAAGGATCCTAATGTGACCGATGACAGATGCAGAATGTGTGGTGGTATGTCCGAAACTATTCAACATGTCATTTCGGCCTGCCGAGTCCTCGCCAGTACGGATTATACACATAGACATAATCAGATGGCAAAAGTCATCCATCAAGAACTTGCTCTTCACTATGAACTAATAAGCACCAGAGTTCCCTACTATGAGTATACTCCGGAAAGTGTACTTGAAAGTAGTGGTTGTAAACTATATTGGGACAGGTCCGTGTTGACAGACAGGACTATACTTGCGAATAGACCTGATATAATACTCACCATAAAGAATATCAAAATGACATACCTTATTGACATCACCATACCAAATACACATAATCTCCAACAAGCCTATGGCGAAAAATTAAATAAATATCTTGAGCTCGCAGAAGAAATTAGGAAAATGTGGAGACAGGATAGAGTGCTAATGGTGCCCCTTGTCATGTCTGCGACTGGTGTCGTCCTGAAGACGCTCCCTAAGAACTTAAAGGAGCTGGGCATTTTTGGAGGGGGCATTATCACGACGGTGCAGAAGGCTGTACTGCTGAGTACGTGCGCGACAGTCCGGCGGTTCCTGAACCTTCCTTCAACAAGATAATAACAAAATAGAAGCTATCATCTCTGCTGTTTACAGCCGATGTATAGTAAACAAACCTCCTTCAAAAGGAGAGAAAAGAATGATAATAATAATAATAAAGGTATTCCAGCAATAAAATCTTTACCGGATTATTTCTGTTCAAATCGTAATTTGCCTGGACTATTAGTAGTCTCAACCAATTTATTAACCACCATTCAAACAATCATTCAAATATATATAGGTGCATGAGTAATTTCATTATAAACTAAGTATATAAATATGAAAAACTCAATTAGCGAACTATAGTCCAAGTATATTATAATATACACATTTAATAGGTAACTCTGTATATTTCCCCCTTCTTCATTCTTTTTGTATGTTTTTAATTTTACAGAGGGTGAAAATCGCCTCTAAAAACTACTTTTGAAGTCCGAAATTTAAAAAATTTTCTGGGATGGGGGGGGGAGGTTGTCGGTACATGAGCCCCTAAATTGAAAGTCTGGTACCACTCCTAGTATAAAAGTAATATATTTCTTGTAAATAAACATTAAATAATTGAATTTCGTACTAAAATAAAAATATTTTAAATTCTATATAGCGATGAGAATTTTTTTTTAATTTCGCCCCCCCCCCCCATAAAAAATTCTTGGATCCGCCCTTGAACACACCCCGCCCGGCGATTGGCTGGTTCGGTTTTCAATGTGTGTTTGATTAGAAAATAAACTGCAACGGGTCGTTGCTAAACTTTATCCAAATTCATTTGAAATATTAATATGTTTTGCTGGCTTGGTGTGTACTGGATATATTAATTATTTATCTTTTAACAATAAAAAAATAATATGTTTATTCCTTTATTATTAATCAGATATCACTTGCAAATTGCAGTTCATGTTGACTTTAATTCAAAAATAATGATCGATTCTCATTTAATAGTCGAGGAATAACCATTCTACATTGGATTTTTGACGTTTCGGTTATTATTAGTAACCATTGCTGAAGACATGGAGGAATCGACTTAAAATCAAAAATAGCCATCGATTCTCATCTAATACTCGAGGAATAACAATTCTACATTAGATTTTTGACGCTTCGATTATTATTGGTAACCATTGCTGAAGACATGGAGGAAACGGCTTAAAATCAAAAATAACGATCAATTCTTATCTAATACTAGAGGAATAACCTTATTGCATTCCATTTTTGATGTTTTGACTATTAATGGCAACCTCTACTGAAAACGTGGAAGAATCGACTTAAAATCAAAAAGACTAAATTTTTTATGGCAAACAACTCAAACTTGAGTTGTTTACCAAAAAAGAATTTAGTCTTTTTTGATTTTAAGTGGATTCTTCCACATTTTCAGTAGAGGTTGCCATTAATAGTCAAAACATCAAGAATGGAATGCAATAAGGTTATTCCTCTAGTATTAGATAAGAATCGATCGTTATTTTTGATTTTAAGCCGATTCCTCCATGTCTTCAGCAATGGTTACCAATAATAACCGAAACGTCAAAAATCCAATATAGAATTGTTATTCCTCAAGTACTAAATGAGAATCATTCGCTATTTTTGATTTTAAGTCGATTCCTCCATGTCTACAGCAATGGTTACTAATAATAACCGAAATGTCAAAAATCCAACATAGAATGGTTCTTCCTCAAGTACTAGATGAGAATCAATCGCTATTTTTGGTTTTAAGTCGATTCCTCCATGTCTACAGCAATGGTTACCAATAAAAACCGAGACGTCAAAAATCCAATATAGAATGGTTATTCCTCAAGTACTAGATGAGAATCAATCGCTATTTTTGATTTTAAGTCGATTCCTCTATAAAGGTAACGGATAAGAAAAGAACGCAGTTGCTATGGTTACTTATAAACTTTCCTCCCAAATTTTTAGCATTTCACAGAGAAAAGCCTATCCACTCTTACTTAGTTAGGTTAAATGAGTCCTATATTAAACAGATAAAATGAATAAATTTTAAAGAATTTAAAAATCTTACTTTAGAGTAAAGTACTTTAAAATATAATTTTACTAAAAACTTTATTTAACCTTTTTTGTCGTCCCCAAGGTACTTAATTATGATATTAAATTTCATCAAAATTGGTTAAGTCATTTTAAAGATATTTAGAAAAAACTAAAAAAGTACTGAAATAAATAATGTTGTATAATACTAATGTTTGTGGGCCGATATGTACCAAAAACTAATCAGCGCTTCATTTTGTTAAACTTATAGTAGGTTTTCAATTTCAATTCAATCAGTGCAACGGTGTGGAAAAAATCGTGGACGAAAAAAACGATAACATACATCCATCCATCCGCACGCACTTCCAAAAAAATGGCACTTTTTGGCCTCTCGACGAGATTCCAGGTAATTTTTGGCAAAACCGTCACGTGCTAAAATTCAATCTCATTGAATACTTCAATTTGTGACCTTAATTGAGTCCATGGGTTCCGTAGTCTTTACCCGAGGACCCTTTGAAGTCGCGCTTGCCGCGCGACCGATTACAATACTTTCGCCCAATCTTCGCATTGGATAAAGTAAAAAAATGGCAGTCCAAAACACACCCCGACCTGACGCCGTCTAAAAACCAGCCCGAAAAGGAGCTATACGAACCCAACCGAGCCGAACTGAATATATATTAACCGAACCTGAGTCGTTTGCACATATTCGGTTCTATTACGTGGTGTGATTTAATAAAAATATTGTAAATAATATTAATAATATTTATTATATTATTATAATATTAATAATTGCATTAAAATATTGATCTACTGCACTTTTAATTAAAAACCGATTAGACGGAATCAAATTATATTTTAAAATCCCCGGGTCAATATTCGTTGAGTGCTGCCCTTAGGAGCGCTCGAATAACTAAAATAGGGTGGGAGAGGTGAGCAGAGTGGGGGAATCCTTTTGGCAACGAAATTGGCACTTAAAAAAGGAGACCCACAGCTTTGCTTTTACCCATTTAATAAAATAAATTTCATTTTTTTTTTAATTTATTAACAAATTGTTTAGACTTTTTTAGAAAAACTAAAATGTATTTTTTTACATATAATTAAAAAGAGAACTAATTAAATGATTCGCCATTTAAATATTGGGTTAGCAAGAAAAATCAGATATTAAATCATTCAAGCTCTGCCACATGTCATCTGATCTTTATTAAAGCATTTTGATTAAATATAGTTTTAGTTTACTAAATAAGATAACCATAGGTAGTGTAGTCATTCATTCATTAAATTTATTACATTAAAATATTTTTTAATAAGAAGTTCCGCATATTTGTTGCTGTAGAATTAAAGTTAATTAGAAGACTAAAGTAAATTTTACAGCTTGCCAAAATTTTATGAAATCTGACTGATGTTTTTTTCTTTATTACTAATATTGGTGCAGATATATTTAATTAGCTATGCAACCAATTTCAGAGCTGCCTAATATTTTTTATTTTATTTTAACGGCTAATGCCTAATATAAAGTGATATAGTACAATATTTAACAAAATGAGTGACAGCCTCTCCGTGTTGGGCGTCTCTGTCGCATCTGACCTGTCTCGGAAGAACACATCTCCCCTGTGGCGAAATCTGCAGCAAGGAAGATTGGCTACTTATTCAGATCCAAGCGATTTTTCACGCCCCCACATCTTCTCACCATCTACAAGGCCCAAATCCGCCCCTGTCTCCAATACGGCTCTCATCTATGGAGAGGGGCCTCTAAATATTCCCTTGCTACCCTGGATGCAATTCAGAAACGAGCCGTCAGGCTAATTGATGATTCAACCCTCATAGACTCCCTCGACTCGCTAGCTCATCGAAGAAATGTCTCTGCCCTTTCCCTTTTCTATAGATACTATCACGGCAAGTCCTCTGATGAGATAAAATCAATAATTCTACCCAAAGCATGCTTTGCGCGTAGAACGCGTTTTGCCGACTCCCAACACTCTTTCGCGGTCAAATTAGAAAAGTGCCGGACCACTTCATTCGCCAATACGTATATCCCCGTGACTTCAAGGAACTGGAACTCTCTCCCAGCCTCCATCTTTCCCACCACTTATAACCTTCAAACCTTCAAAACCCGAGTGCATAAACACCTACGTCTACACCCTCTCACTTAATCAACTTTCCATTCTCTTCGGTAATGCAAGGGTCTCTCGAGATACATAGGAGCTGAGTCTTTGCTGGTGCGCACCCTTCTTGCATTAAAACGATAATGCATTTCAACAATATTAATAATAAAAGCAAAATAATACATATTAATAACTTATAAAATAAGACAATATTAATAATAAAAGCAAAATAATACATTAAAATTATGGGTATAAAATAAAACAATATTATAAAAATGACAAATATGCAGGGATGTTAACTATTTGAGCCCTGAAGAAGTCAACAAAGTTGAAGAAACGTTGGCAATAAAATATAAATTATCTGCATAAAAAATACAGTCCCCACTTCCTTATAATAACTTTAATAATTTAATCAATAGACATAACTAATCAAAATAAATACAATACAATGTTCACTCATAGATTAGTGTTAGCTTTTTGAGAAAAATTGCAGCTCTGTTAATATTTAATGAGAGATTCAGAGGGTTTTCCAATCGTTGTGACAAATTATTGTAACATTGACTTAGTCTGAATACAGGATTTGCTTCAGAGTGCAAGGTATAGGTATCTCTGGATAAAATGGTAATCTGTTTTCTTAATATATAATTTGAACTGTGTATATGAAATAGATTTTGAAGTTCTGAACATTTCACCTGAATGGACTTAATCTTATATAAAATTGACTTATATATAAATATGACATTATTGTTTGCTCATCACTTTTCTTATTCTTGCTGGCCACTATTAGCGTCTCAATTCCCTATATTTGCTGACAGAAACCATTTTGGAGCTGACTAAAAACCTCAATATTTTGCTGACCATTTAAATTATAGCCAATTAAAAATAATCCCTTCCATCTCGGAACTAAAATAGATGACACCCTATTGTGATTTTCTTAGAAAAGTCCCTCGACAGACAAGCTAATCTGGTACTCGGGTTCAAGGGAACGACGATCTTATTATCAAATAGTCCTTTTTGTTTTCTTTTAAGTTAATTTTCTAATTTCCCCATTAATATCTGTTCCATCCACTTGTAGACAGAGCTGGTTGGTAATCGATTAAAAGTAATCAGATTACCGATTACTAATCATAATCTGTAACCGATTACCGAAATTAAAAGTAATCCTCAAAAGAAATCTGATTGCTATTTTACTGTAATCAATTTCTTGATTAGATTTCTGATACAGATTACTAAAACAACCTAAACATGTCTCAGCTAAAAGAATATGAAATTTAGATCAATATTGTACAGTTAGGAAACCCTAGCTTTGGACAAAGTTCAAATGAAAACAATTGCTATTACGGCATGTACATCCTTATGATAATAAGTGTACCTATATGTTACGGCTAATATGCAAATTTGGATAGTTTATAAACTAACCAAACCATTGGCTATTTTGATAGAAAACGCAATTTCCACTAAAATAGCAGCTAGTTTGCAAACTAACCAAGAGTCTTGGCTAATTTACTTGAAATTATTTAGAAAACCAAAATAGCGGGTTAGTTTATAATCTATCCAATGCAGCCTGGCTAATATGAAAACCATAATTTCTAGTAACACAAAATAGCCAAACCTTTGGCTGGTTGATAAACTAACCAACCAATTTTCTAGTTAATTTACAAATAAATTTAGGTTATGAATATGAAATCTTATTGTTTTTCTTTTTGTTGTCCTGGCCGGGTTTGTTTTTATATTTCACACAAACAACAACAGTTATTGTTAATAAAATGAATCACAAAGAAAAATTTAACGCCTCCTAAAATGTAAATGCATTTCTATGGAGTTCACATATGTAACAGCAAATGTCATAACAGTGAATCATGTTGCAATAAATAATTATCCTCTTCAGGCCCGGATCGAATAGGTGCGGGGCCCGATTGAATTTTTTTTTGCGGGGCCCTCTCTATATATTAAATATTTAAATAAAATTCAAATTCAGTATATATAAATATATCAAATGTCATGGATCATCAGATAGATAAACTTCTTCATAAATTACAAAATAAAAATGTTCAAAATACAAAAACATTTATTGAATATAAATTTACATCACCGAATATGAATACATGAATTTACATATTTCTAGGTTTTTGTTCACTAAATTCTTCTAAAATTGTTTGAAAATCTAATTTCCTTGCGTCTTCACTTTCATAATTGCTAAACTAATATTTAATCTATCCTGATTCATTGTCGATCTCAGTTAGTTTTTTATTAGTTTTTGCCTGGAAAATGATCTCTCTCAAGAAGCAACGCTTACTGGAATTGTTAAGAATATTCGGAGAGCAATAAACAAGTTTAGAAATGCTGTTGCTCTATTATTATCCGATAAAAATTTGACATTTTAAACGGATTTTCAAAAAATTCTGAAGGGAAAATAGATTTCAAAGCTTCCATTTCTTCAACTAACATTTTTCCGTCTATATTTGGTACATCATTTTCTGTTAACTTAGAATCTGTTAGAGAAATTATTAATTCAGCTGCATATGTTTCTCTCTAATACCTATAGGACTATCCCGATTAAATTCAATACATGTGACATGAACTTTTACGGGTATCAGTTTACTATATTATTAAGTATATATTATATAATAAATAATAATACTTAAACACATTAATAAATTTCATCCAGCAATGCGAACTTAAAATAAATATATTTTTAATTTTAGGTTAAAATAAAATGAGAGAGTCTTCTCAAAGAGAAACAAAGAGGTTGTCCTCTGCTTGATGCAAATAAACATACACACATATATATCGAGATGTTATATCTGTATATATATATTATTTATTTATTTGAGACTATAGTTTCGAAGACTTAGTCTTCATCATCAGTCTTTCTTCAATTATAAATGTTTTTCATGGAGTCAATATCATATGGATATTGAAAACTTGGTGTTCCTTCGTCACTGCTGGTCGGCTAGGAACTAATAAAGACATTCTCTTGGGTTCACATTCAAATATAACAATATGTTTCCCTTTCTCCTTTCTCCTTAGAAAGGCTGACACAAGAAGGGTTCTTCTTTTATCTTTTGTTAGCAAACATCTTAGGATTTCTGTCAACCCAGTGTGGATTTCATATAGATAATATTTGAATGTGTCCCTTAACGAATAATGTTTATTAATTTCCAGGCTTACCCATTTTTTCCGGCTATCCTGAACGACTTTTGAGGCGATTGCTGAACGATTTTTTGTCTTGATCTGTACATATTTTGGAATTATGTTTTCAGAAAGACAAGTTTTGTTGAACCAAATATTTTTGTTCGCTGTTGCGTATTTTAAGCGTAGTTTAAAATACAGATTTAGAGCATCTTCTTCTGAGGCGTTCCTGATTTCTGATAAATGGGGTGGATGTGCTGGGTGGTTTTCGGGGGTTGGGAGTGGGGTGTGATGGTGGAGTTCGTGGGTTGGGGGTCCGAGGTGTGTGGGGTGCGGGATGGAATGTTGGGGTGGTGGTGTAGGGGCTGGGTTGGGCCCAAGTGCATGGTGCGGTGGTGGGGGTGCTTGGTGGGTTTCGGTGGGTGTGGTGGGTAGGAGTGGGGTGTGAGGGTGATGTTCTTGGGTTGGGGGTCCAACTCCTAAACTATTAACTCTACGGCAAATTTTATAATGAGCAAAGTTGTAGGGGATGCGATTTCTGAAAACTTTTGTTTAAAAGAATTCCCCCAAAAACCACCTAAAAAGGGGGGGAGGGTCAAAATATGAAAATTCATGCCCTTGGGGTGGGGAGGGGGGTGCTGGGTGGTTTTCGGGGGTTGGGAGTGGGGTGTGAGGGTGGAGTTCGTGGGTTGGGGGTCCGAGGTGTGTGGGGTGCGGGATGGAATGTTGGGGTGGTGGTGTAGGGGCTGGGTTGGGCCCAAGTGCATGGTGCGGTGGTGGGGGTGCTTGGTGGGTTTCGGTGGGTGTGGTGGGTAGGAGTGGGGTGTGAGGGTGATGTTCTTGGGTTGGGGGTCCAGGGGGCGTGCCTCCAGGCTAGCAAGAGGGCCGCCGAAGGCGGGCCTTGCAGCTAGTATATATATATATAATTCCAGCAGAAGACACACTCTTTTTTTATATTTTTTTATAAATTTTATTAAACCAATTATTTTACATTAATTAATGTATACATTGTATTTTTTGCTTTGATTCCGGAGATTACTTCTCCACCAACGAGTGTCCTTATTCATCTTTAGTCCTTGTTTTTAATAAGAGGAAAAATCTAATTAGATAAAAAAACCTCTTTTCCGATAATTATTTCAATTCCATTATTCCCCAATCAAGTCGATTGGATCAATCATCCCAATCATCATCTCCTCCATCCAATCAATTTCACACTCTTTTATTGTCTCCTTCAATATAGGTATAAAAATTCTGCTACCCTTGGCAAAAAAATCTTTCAATTCACTTCTTTTTAATTTTCCCGCCACTTTCCGCCCTCTTTAGGTGGATTGCCATGGCATTCTTAATTTTTGACAACTGATTCTAAATTATTATTTTTATTTTCTCTATTATTTAAAATGGTATTTCATATTAAAATTGCATCAATGCTTGGATCATTATATTTAAAAAGCCAATTATTATCAAAATCTTCGAATAAATGTATATATTATGGAATTTATTTTAATATGAGAAATATTCATTCATCTGCGATAACAAATAGTTTTTGGGAATTGCATAAAAAAGAGGCCTACTACAAAGAGAGTAAGGTACCGAAAACACAATTGATTAAAGCAGGCTTAAAAGAAATCAAATCGGAAGTGTATAAATGGCAAGAGGAGGTTAAAGAGGCTTTCGAAGGAGACCCCATCTTAGTGTATAGACCAGGTGGGTACCCAAACATTACACACACATAAATATCTTATTTTTTTTTTAATATTATTCTTTACTTTTCAAAATATTTTATGGTAAAAGCGAAGACCAATTGCCCTCTAAAATAAACTGACGTGTTCTGATATGGCCATCCACTTGACTTTACCATAAACCTGGCCCCCACTTATATTTAATAAAATTATTTATAATCATGTAGGGGAGGGTGGTTAGTTTTTCCATTTTTAGACTCCTGGGGGCCCACTGATTATATATACAAAATGTGGTTGAGTTTGGTACAAGAGCCTAGATTTTCATTTTTTGACTATACACCCCCCCATTTTGGGCTGTTAGTTTTTGCATTTTTAGTCTACTGGGGTCCCTGATTATGTATACAAAATTTGGTCGAGTTTGTTAAATGGCCAAGATTTTCAATTTTTGACTCCCCTCCTCCCATTTTGAGCGGTTAGTTTTTCCATTTTTATACTTTTGGGGTCCCACTGATTATGTTTACAAAATTTGGTTAAGTTTGCTCAAATGGCCTAGATTTTTAATTTTCAACTCTCCCTCCACCCCCCTAATTTTGGGTCGATATGCACCAAAATCTAATCAGCTCTTAATCTCAATGGACCAAAACTACGTGTGAAATTTGGTTTCGATATTCACACTAGTTTTTGAGCTAGCTTGTCCACAAAAATTTGGTAACACACAGACTAACTAACAGACATTTTGACATAACAATTATTATCTCGAAAAATATAATTTTTTCGATGTTCACTTATTAGGGCTTTTTTGTAGAGCGAAATGCCATGGTTTCGCTCAATTTTTTTAATCAAAATAGTTTCTGCCTTTTTTGAGATATTTCGAAAAAAAGAAGGAAAAAACACTTTTTTCATGCACGATTACAATACTTGACCATACCCTGTATGGCAGTCATGAGTAAAACAGAAGCTCAGATGCCCCTTGTCAAAAAACAACATCTTTAATCTAGGCACAATCAAGAAGCGAAAATTCGAATATGTGAAAGTCGTTTCTGCTTCGGTTAAGATATATCTGTCCAAAAAGATAAATGTGAAAAAGGGGCCAAGTTCGGTACAAAAGACTTGGGATCTAAACCGCCGACAAAAGAATTGGGATCTAAACGGGTACCAAGTTTCATAGCAGTTGCTTAAATCATAGCTAAAGGGATGTAGAACGTTCTTCAATTGATTTAAAAGACAATTTGTTACGCTCTTTGATATTAAATTTATAACTTGGCAAGTTGTAATAGTCAATAAATAACTTACTTTTAACGTGATGATATTTATTACAAGTTTAAAATTTAACTTTGCTACTTGTTCTTATTTTATACTACAAACAATTTAGTTGGATATAAAACTTGAAAAGTTATAAATTAATATCAAAGAACGAATCAATTTAAGAACATTGTTCATTCCTATAGCTATGATTTAAGCAACTGATATGGAACTTGGTACCCGTTTGGCCAACAACCTCGAAACGTCGTTTGTACCGAACTTTGGCCTCTTTTTCACATTTACCTTTTTGGACAGATATCATTAATTTTTGAAAAGTTTTATCCTTTAATTTAACTAAATTACATTTAAACATTTATATTAATAATAATTAATTATTTCTCAAAGCATTTACTTTGCGACATACAACCGGCCTTTAGTGTTCTAGTGGGCCTTATTAGGCATGCAAAATGTTAACTGTGCAGGTCTAATAGTTTTTGAATTATGGGGGGGGGGGGGGTCGAAAGTAGCATGAAATGGTTCGTATAAATGTCGCCCTTTTTTCCGAACTTGGGCGACACACTGCCGTGTGTCTAGATTCAGTTCGGCTCGGTTCTTCTTCATTTCGGGCTGGCATTTAGGCTGACGCCAACCTAACCGCCTAAAAACCAGCCCGAAATGAAGAAGAACCGAGCCGAACTTAATATATCTTCAATAGTTTTTAAGGAATTTGGTGTTGGTACTTGGTGAAACATTTTTTAAAATTATTGGATAAAAATACTTGGTAGGTTTCACATTAAGATATAAAAAAATAAAACGAATTCGTTTTAGAGAATCTTTAACTGAAATATATATCAATTAAAGATTCTCTGAAATAAATTCGTTTTATTTTTTCTTAATGTGAAATTTTTATCCAATAATTTTAATATATCTTAACTGAACCTTACAAGGTTTATTTGGGAACGCATTTTTTTATCTAATCGAAACGAGATCATAAACCGAACCTGTTCAAGTTGTTTTTTGACAGGGCATCTGATCTTCACTTTAGCCTATTTATAATTACATTTAGCTGAGCTGTATCTTTTAAATGTACTAGGTCTGTAAATATGAAACTGGAATTTGCTTATTGATGGCTCTATTTGTCAATGTAGTGACTATGAAACCGCTTAATTGGTGGTACTTTCTTGTTTTTACATTTACCAAATAATTTTAACTCAAAAAAAATTTAATACAAATACATATTTTTTCATAGCGTTGACCATGTGGAATTTTGTGCCTAAAAACTACGATTTGCGGACATGATTGATTTTCTGTTGCCATTTGAAGAAAACTCCTGCAGAATGATTGTCGAAGCTTGCGGTGAGCATAATCTTGGTAAATCACAGTGCTTTGAGTGGTTTAAAAAATTCAAAAGTGGCGATTTTGTCGAGAAAAAAGAAGAACGTGGAAGACCATCGAAAAAATTTGAATTCTCGAATACGGCTCTCATCTATGGAGAGGAGCCTCTAAATATTCTCTTGCTGCAATTCAGAAACGAGCCGTCAAGCTAATTGACGATTCTACCCTCACCTACTCCCTGGCTCATCGAAGAAATGTCTCTGCCCTTTCCCTTTTCTATAGATACTATCACGACAGGTGCTCTGATGAGATAAAATCAATAATTCCCCCCAAAGCATGCTTTGCACGTATCACGCGTTTTGCCGACTTCCAACACTGTTTCGCGGTCAAATTAGAAAAGTGCCTGACCACTTCATTCGCCAATACATATATGCCCATGACTTCAAGGAAATGGAACTCTCTCCCAGCACCTATAATCTTCAAACCTTCAAAACCGGAGTGCATAGCCACCTACGTCTACACCCTCTCATACTTAATCAACTTTCCCTTCTCTTCGGTAATGCAAGGGTCTTTCGAGATCCATAGGAGCTGCATCTTTACTGGTGCACCCCTTCTTGCATTCGATTGCATTAAAAAAAAAAAAGAATTGCAAGCATTCCCAGACAGACTGGAATATTGCAGCAATATTGAGAACCTTGCACAATATTGGCAATATTACAGCAACATTGAAATGGCAATGCAGTGGCAATATTTAATGTTCCTGCAACATTGGGAACATTGTTGCAATGTTGCTCCAATATTGCCGCAATGTTGCTGCAATCTAAAAGAGGCGGACATAGGAATATTGCTGCAATGTTCCTACAAGGTTTAATATTGCAATCTAATATTGCTGCAATATTCCCTTCTGTCTGGGTTGTTGGATGAGGGTGACGCTCAAACGCTAAAACCTGGCGAAACCGTTAATACTGGACGCTACCGACAACAAATGATGGATTTAAACCAAGCATCGAGTGTGAAAAACGACCAGAATATCAAAAGAGGCAATACAAAGTGATTTTGCTTCATGATAATGCACCATCGCACACAGCAAATCCGCTCAAGAAAACGATTGAGGCCTTTAGTTTACAAAGGCATGCGGCTTACTCAGCAGACTTGGCTCCATCCGATTAAAACTTATTTGCATCGATGGGACACTCACTTGCTGAGCAGCGCTTCACTTCTTACGAAAATGGCTCGATGATTGGTTTGCCTCAAAAAAGCAACATATTTTTTGTCTAAGGATCCACAAATTGCCAGAGAGATGGGAAAAATGTGTTGCTAGCGATGGGTAATACTTTGAATAAAATATTTTTTGCCATTTTCATACAATAAATCTGGATTTTCTATAAAAAATTCCGGTTTCATATTTACAGACCTGATATGTAATATATGAGAAACTTAAAAAAAATGAGGTATTTACAACCCAAGAGAGACTGGTGTGTTGTCCTAGTAAAACAACATCGCCTCTGTATATTTGGAAAGACCTTTTTTGTCAACTTTATTTACCTTACATGCAATTGCATTTGTATATGGAAGTATGCATTTTTTTATGTCTAGAGGTAAACATTTCATTTGTCTATTATCTTTTGAATGATTTCATTATTGTGTTAATCCTCTTTATGTTGAAATTTTCTTCTATTATGTATCATTTGTTTCTTTTTGTAGACTGAAGATGGCTGATAGTTTCGGCCGAAACATGTATCTTGTTGTCTGGGTAATAAATTTTGTTTTACTACGAGGACAACACCCAGTCTCTCATGGGTTGTAAATACTTCGTTTTTTTTTTTTTTTTAATTTCTCATATATAATAATTTACCATTTTTAAGCAGTGATTTTCTTATATGTAATAGTTTATAAGGCAGTAGCCAGAACAAAATTTCGATAGAGTTAGTTAATTTTCGGGGGGGGGGGGGGGGGGGTGTTAGCTACCCACCAAGGGGTTAGGGGAGTATGGATATACTCCTAGGTGTAGGAGACATGACCTCCCTGATGCCCAGGATGCTTTTTTTTTTCAGAGTATTATTTTTATTAAATTTTTATTGAACCTTATTTGTATCCTGTAAAATTTCGATGTTTACCCCAATATTTCGGGCGGATGGGGGGGGGGTTAAAGCCCCACCCTGGCTACGGCGATGATAGTTTACAAACTATGTAATAGGTAGAGCTAATCTAAGTTGAGGTTTTGTATTTTGAAACACTAAGGGCCAGTTGTATGTCGGTTGGTAAACTCTTCTTAAACGTTGGCAAGGAGTAAAGCCTTAAAATTCACCTTGTGCTCGATGGGATGGCCAATCAGATGAAAGTGCCTGTTATCTGATTGGCCATCCCACCGGGCACAGGTGAATTTTAAGGTTTTACCCTTTGCCAACGTTTAAAGAGTTTACCAACCGACATACAACTGGCCTTAAATCATTCAAAAATCGTGAAGTAATCAAATACCTATTCTTGAGTTTAATTAAATCTATAGTAATGTATGTATCTATAATCTAGAGACCAGTTCTAAACAATAATATTGAAAGATTAGAAAGAATTCAGCATAAAGTTCTAAGAGATTTAGTATTTCTATCTGGAGATTCTATGTCACGATTTAATCATGTTTATACTTCTGGCGCTGAACTTTCTGCCTACCCTCTGTATATTTTTCGGATTCCTTCAAATGTGTCCCATCCTCAAAACAATATCAATTTATAGAATTCTCTCATGTTGAATTAAATGTTATTTCATTAAAAATACAATCAAACAAGTAAGAATTCTATTTTTCATTTTTATAATTAAATGAACTAGTTCATTGTACAATAGTTTGAATGAATCAACATAATACTTAATTTGACTCTTTCAACAGAGAACTTTAAAAATTGCTGAGGATGGACATTTGAAGGCGTCCGAAACGTTCAATTAATCAGTTAAAAAATAAAAAAAAGGACATAAAATACTAGCTGAAAGGCCCGCCTTCGGCGACCCTCTTGCTAGCCAGGGGGCGCGCCCCTGGACCCCCAACCCACGAACCCACTTCCCCCACTCCCACCCACACCACATACCCCGAACCCCCCAGCCCCCATGCACCCCCCACCCCCAACACTCGATCCCGCACCCCACCCACCTCGGACCTCCTCCCCCATACCACCCCACTACGCCTCTGGACCCTCACCTGAACCCCCCCCCACTCCACGAACCATTCTACCCCGCGCTCCCCATAGCCTTACCCACCCCCACTCTATTCCACCCCCCGCACCATCACTCCACTCCCGCACCCACCCTCCGCACCCAGTTTTTGCATATCTAGCCTCCTAGTGATCCACAGATTATGTATACAAAATTTGGTTGAGTTTGGTCCAAGAGCAAGAATTTTCATTTTTTGACCCTCCCTCCTCATTTTGGGTGGTTAGTTTTTGCATTTCTAGCTCTCTAGAGGACCACAGATTATGCGTACAAAATTTGGTTGAGTTTGCTCCAAGGGCAAGAATTTACATTTTTTTCACCCCCCCCCCCCCCTTTTTTTTTTTTATGTGTTTTTTTGGGGGAATTTTTTTAAACAAAAGTTGTCAGAAATCACATCCTCTACAACTTTGCTTATAAAAAAATTTGCCGTAGGGTTAATAGTTTAGGAGCTATTTGATAATTTTTATTCGTGCGCCCCCACAAACCCCGGGGGTCAAAATGTCAAAACGTTATATAACTATAAACGTAAGTTAAGAAGACATCTGATGCAAATATGAAATTTCATAATAATCCCTTCAGCCGTTTTTACGCGAATGGTTCAAAATATGAATTTTAATTCTTAATTTCTTTCTTTTATTCACATTTATTAATTTAATCATTTTCCTACGTTCTAGGTGAAATTGATCGATGTTTTAACTTTGTAAATGAAGATTCAATAAAGAATTGGTTAGTGACCTCAGATTCGGATCACAATGAAGGACACAGTCACTGTAAACTAGAATGTACAGAGAAAGGGACGGCTTTATTCTCTGGTGAACTTCGTACGGAAGTACCAAAAGTGGGAAAAATTAAAAAATCCGGATATTGTAATATCACAAGTTATAAAAAACAGGTCACTTTTATTTAATAAACTTATCAAACATTTGTTTTTTTTTTCCATTGATTTATTATTTATAAGAAAAGACTTTCTTAAAAGGTAGTTGTTTCGCGACAATACTAGCAAAAAGTTAATGCTAGAGTACATAGAACAGACAATAAGGATTCATAGTCCATAAGCCCAAAACTTTTTGCTGTTTATGTACCAATTCTAGCCAACCCCGGGCTCGTTTGACAAATTTGGCACCATTGTAAGAGATTGAATATTTTTATATTAAAATGACAGATAAATATATTTTAAATTTCTATAAAAATGGTTTTGTTATTTTATAACAAATGTAATCAACGCCTACTTTACACCTTATGAAAATTATAATTTTGGAAACGCTTTATACATCTTTCGCTGGATAAATAAATGCGCTGTTGCCAAATTGTTTTTAGTGTAAATTTTTTTATACATTTTTCATTATTTATTCCTTATTATCTCAGAAACTGTGTTGTAACTATGGATCAAAATTGTCTTAAAATATGTATTGGTTATTATTTAATGTTGGTTTAGTTTTTTATAAAAATGGTAAGAAGGGTTTCTTAATTATAATTAAATTTGTATGTAAATTTTCCGATATCCCGTTTAGTGCAATGTTAAAGAGCCTGAAAAACTCGATTTTTGAAATTTAATATCTTCGGAACTGTATTGTTCATAAATTTCGTTTTGCCACCAATCGATGCAGAACTATTTAAATAATAATCTATCTAAATTTCAAAAAAGTCTAAGAAAACGCATTTGGCGAAACAACTACCTTAAGTTATATAGTTCGAAAGTAAAAAAGAACAAAAAAAAAACAATTAACAAATTGTAGGAAAATAGTAGCTAGAAAGTTCAAATATTCATAATTTTAGTGTTATTTAAATTTGAGATTTCTTTATGTAAGGATCAAAAGAAAAAATATTCTATTCTGGTTTTAAAAACAATGTTGCCTCATTCGATTTATGTTATTTCTGTTTTATATCTAATGTAATCTATATATATATATATATATATATATATATATATATATATATATATATATATAAAATTAAGGTTTTGTCTATACATTGCTCCAAATCACGCCCATTTTGGTTGCACACGTTTCAAGCAAAGTTATTAACGAAAACACCCTCAACAAAATTCCTGTCTGTCTGTATGTTTCCGTGGTTTCCGCGAAAAGTTGCTCACAATTCACGTAAAAACGGCTGAAGGGATTATTATGAAATTTCATATTTGCATCAGATGTCTTCTAACTTAAGTTTATAGCTATATAAGGTTTTGATATTTTGACCCCAAAAGGAGTATTCGGGGGGCGCTCGATTGAAAATTATCAAATAACTCTTAACTCCTTATCGCGCGGAGAATTTACCACTGCTCGAAGCCCTTAAAAAACTTAATAAATTGGATTGTATCTAACTTTCTGAGATTTGGCTCGTGATTCCGGCTTCTTTCCTTCTACTCTGTTCTTTTCACGATGGAGGGGCCATCCCATACAGGCCTTTAGGGGATGCACCTTCTGGTGTATCTCCTTCTCATATCAATATCATTAAAAATAAAAAACTATTAACCCTACGGCAAATTTTATTATGAGCAAAGTTGTAGGGGATGTGATTTCTGACAACTTTTGTTTAAAAAAATTCCCCTAAAAAACCACCTAAAAATGGGGGGAGGGTGAAAAAATGCGTGTGGCGGTTGGTTAGGGTAGGGGTGCGGGGTTGGAATGAGGGTCCGGGCGGGGGTGGGGGCCAAGGAGGCTAGGCGGGGGTGGTGGTGCAGGGTGGAGTGGAGGGTTCAGGTGAGGGTCCAGAGCTGTAGTGGGATGGTGCGGGGTCCCAGGGGCGTAGTGGGGTGGTGCGGGGGTGGGGTTGGTGGTTTGGGGGTCCAGGAGGCGTGCCCACTGGCTAGCAAGAGGGCTACCGAAGGCGGGCCTTGCAGCTAGTTGTTAATATAAGAAAAAAAAAATTGTTTATTTGAATGTGCCAATTTTTTTTGAAATTTGTTTTTCTGATGGTCTTCAATGGCAACGAAGGTAACAAGAAAATTTAGACGAATGTGTGGCATGACTATTTGAAGCCCTGAAGAAGTCAGCAAAGTCGACGAAACGTTGACTGATAAATAAAAAAAAAGTCGCACATAAAAACTTGACCTTATTTTCCTATTTTAAACTTTCAAATTACTACAAATTATGGACAGAAATGATAATAATAATATAAACTTAAAATTTACAATATATTTATTTTATTTATTATTATTTCTATCATTTATTACTGCATTTTCAGTCTTAGGCTCAATACATAATTCTGCTTCATCAAATTTTATTATTAACATTTCAATTCAAATCAAGTCAACAAATAAAACAAAAAATCATGAACGCATGCAATTTCTAGGATAACAAAATTCATCATTCTTTCTTGTACCTTTCAATCAACAATTTCCACAATCTTGATCTTAAAAATTTTACAAATCCAAATTTACAATATTTACAAATTTCAATTTACACTTCTAGCTGCTTTAAATTTACATTTCAAACACTGATCATTATGTATTTTTTTCTTTATAGAAATCTTTTAAACGTGATACCTATTACGATTGGACCCCATATACTCATCTAGAAATCAAATGCAGAGGTGATGGTCGCAGTTACTTATTAGTTTTATCCACTGAGGGTTATTTTGATGTCACTTGGAATGATTCCTTTCAATTTGTACTCTATACTAGAGGCGGTCCTTATTGGCAAACATCAAAGGTATAAACGTTGTATTTAAGAATAAATTGATAATAAATATAATATTATAAAACAGGCCTGGCCAACCCAAAATCCACCACAACTTGAATATTTCCAAAGGCCACACATAAATAACAATTAAATAATGAAAGCCTTATTTTTCAGCAGTTTTTTAATTTTAAATGGTGTTTTTTTTTATTTTATCCAAATATTTCAGAGATTTTGTACAATATTCCTTCTTCAGTGGACCTTTTTGAGTAAATACAATAATATAATGTTAGGTACCTATAGTTTGACATTAAATTAAGTTAAAGAATTTTTTAAAATATATTATATGTTGTGATATTTGTTATATAATACCTCATCCAAAAATCACCGTATTTGCTTAGTCTTTAAAATTCGAACACAGTTCTTATATGGTATACATTTGAAAGAAAATCTTACATTATCTAGAGTTTCGAAAGCAACTGGCAATACTCATTATTTTGTTTATTAGAAAATCATAAGATGGTGTCATCTATTAATAGATCCGATGGAATGGAATATTTTTAATTATATTTTAGAGGGGTTGTTTTTTCACCCCCTCGGGAATTGAACCCGAGTGCCAGTAACAGTAATCCGGGCCACCTGGCTCACCTGCGGGATACGAACCCCTCTGACATATGCAAACGTGTAAAATATTTTACTCAAAGATTGTTATCTTAATTTGTAAAATTTCGCGATATAGTGATTCTAAATTTAAACATATAGCCATGCCATATAATTTAAATAAAGGTGGTTGAGTGTTTCGAATTTTGAAGAAATTCAAAATTCGAAGGGCAATGGAATGACTTTTCCTAATTTAATATGAAAGATATTAATTTGCCGATGGTAATAGATTCAAATTTACTAGAAAATCATAAGATGGTGTCATCTATTAAATCCGATAGAATGGAATATTTTTAATTATATGTCAGAGGGGTTGTTTTTCACCTCCTCGGGAATTGAACCCGAGTGCCAGTAACAGCAATCCGGGCCACCTGGCTCACCTGCGGGATACGAACCTCTCTGACATATGCAAACGCGTTTACAAATTAAGATAACAATCTTTGAGTAAAATACTTTACGCGTTTGCATATGTCAGAGAGGTTCGTATCCCGCAGGTGAGCCAGGTGGCCTCGATTGCTGTTACTGACACTCGTTCAATTCACGAGGGGTGAAAAACAACCCCTCTAGTAAATTTGAATCTATTACCATCGGCAAATTAATATCTTTCATATTTTGTTTATTGTTCACATTGCGATAACTAAATATCCTAACATATTTGACAGGCCTTGTTTTTGACTTAAGTTGGAATTTGATGACCAAAAATTAGTTTTTTAAGAAGAAAAAATAATCGCCGCTGTAATTTAAAAATGGAAAATTTTAACCCTAATAACGTGAATCTACAAAGAAGAGATGCCAAATACGCGTACTGTAAAAAAATGATTGTAGAAAATATTATTCCAGCAATTAAATAAAAATTTTCTCAATTTATAATGTATAATTTTGTAAATTGAGGCTTTTAGCCGTTGAAAAAATAAATAAATAAAAAGTATAAAAACAATTTACGTACAGCAAGATAATGCAAAACAACATTCCTTTGATAATGATAAAGATATTGTTGCTGGAGGCTTTACTGATGGTTGGAATATTTAATTTAAGTCACAATCAGTAGTCCTGATTTAAACGTTATGGATTTCGGTTTTTTTAACTCTGACCAATCACTAAAACGTGAAGCTTCGCCAAACACAATTGATGAATTGATTGAATGTGTTAAAGATGCATTTAATAAATTAGAGAAATACTCTTGATAACGTTTTTATAACATTACAAACGTGTACAAGGGCGGATCCAGGGGGGGAGGGGGCGACCTGAACCCCCCCGCTTGGACAATTCGATCGCGACACACTTTCGAGATAAAAAGTAGATCTTATATACATCGGGCACCTTATATACATTCACCCCCCCCCCCCCCATAAAAAAATTCCTAGATCCGCCCTTGAACGTGTATGGAATCAATTATGTTATAAGGAGGGGAAAATACCTATAAAATTCCTCATATAGGTAAATAAGGTAAAACTTCGTCGTGAGGGTCGATTAAAAATGACGAAATGAAATGTCTCTGTGGTCCTGGGTTATAGTGGTGTAACTACAGGATGGCGCAGATGGATCGGGTGGTTTTAAAATACTTGTCAAACTGTCAATTTTGTTTGTATTGGATTGAAATAAAGTGCAAAACGTGTAGTTACAGTGGAAGTTTATTAACAAAAAATTAGTAAAGTTAGTTTTTAAAAATTACATCCATCAAATGCCCTCCTTCTCGAGCGACGCATTCTTGGAGTCGGTCCTTAACGTTCCGCATTGCCCGCTCAAGCACATCACCAGGAATTAATGTGATCTCGTTGTGAATTGCTGCCTTCAACTCCTGAATGGTCCGGGGTTTGTTCATGTACACCCTTGCTTTTAAATAGCCCCATAAGAAGAAGTCACATACCGTGAGGTCCGGTGAGCGAGGGGGCCAATGGAGATCTCCATGTGCTTGAGCGGGCAATGCGGAACGTTAAGGACCGACTCCAAGAATGCGTTGCTCGAGAGGGAGTGCATTTGATGGATGTAATTTTTAAAAACTAACTTTACTAATTATTTGTTAATAAACTTCCATTGTAACTACACGTTTTGCACTTTATTTCAATTCAATACCTTTAAAATTGACAGTTTGACAAGTATTTTAAAACCACCCGATCCATCTGCGCCACCCTGTATAACCAGTCAAAAAACTGTGTTTAATATGTTTCACTATGAACCAACACCGCTTTCCCTAAATGTAATTGAGTGGATTTTGATGAGGCAGTCCAAAATTCAAAAAAGAGAGATAATTATTAACAATCTTTTTTATTTAAAAACTGACGTTTAGGAGGTTTATTCCCTTCTTCAGGGGCTTGAAAGGTCAGTGAAGGAAATCCAATGTGACATTCCCCTCTGTCTCCTCTCTCAGTGGGAGTAAATATATTATATTGAATCAACAACTCTGCTACTCTCGGCAAAAACAAAAACTTTTAAATTATTTTAAAAGAGAAAGAATTGAATCAATCTTTTTCGGACAAATTCTAAGATTTTAGTAGAAATATTATTAAATTGCGATATCAGAGGGGATTCATCAGGTTCGACTCCTGGGGGCTCTAAAATCTTAGAATTTGTCCGAAAAAGATTGATTCAATTCTTTCTCTTTTAAAATACATCTTGGTTAATCTGAACCCGAGCTGATTTTTTGAAAAAACTACCAACTATTTTCAAAAAAAAGATGCTCAAAACTTTAATTATACTTTTCAATTATATTATATATAATAGTATTTCATTCTCATCAGAATTTAGTGTAGTGGACTGCCTCATCAAAATCCACTCAATTCACTTATCAGTCCGTCTCCAAAAACTACTTCAATCTTATGAAATTGAAAGTTTATTTTTGCCGAGAGTAGCAGAATTTTTATAAATTGAAGGAGAAAAATAAATTTGTGTTGTGTAAATCTCACTTTCATTCATTAATTCCTGTGAATCAATTGTACTAGACTGATGAAGAGGGGCAAAGCCCTCGAAACTATAGCCTCGTTATAAATAAATAAAAAAATTATTTTTCCAGCAGAAGGCACACTCTTTTATTGTTTCCTTCAATTTATGAATAATGTCTTGAGAACTTATAATATATTATTTCAAATTATTTTATAATTATCTCTTTTCAATTTTTTCTTTCTTTTTAGATTCCATTAAGTAAATTTTTCTTATGTAGCAAAGGACGTGTCCAGGATAAACAATTTCCAATCCCATTACATAGAATCGCTCGTTTTGGAATTACTGCTGCAGACAAGGTAATCTTTTATTTTTTTTTTAATCTCTATATTTTGTCGTTGCCTCTATAATAGATGCTATGTAAAAACATTAATAAAATAGAAGAAGCAAAAGTAATATCAAAAAAACTTTTTTTTATCACACAATTGAAACAAATTTATTAATCTAGATTTTTTTTTTTTTTTTTTTTTTAATGATATTGATGAGAAAAGGAGATACACCAGAAGGTGGATCCCCTAAAGGCCTGTATGGGCTGGCCCCTCAATCGTGAAAAGAACAGAGCAGAAGGAAAAGAAGCCGGGATCACGAGCCAATCTCAGAAACTTAGATACATTTCAATATCTAATTTACTAAGGTTTTAGGGGCTTCGAGCAGTGGTAAATTCTCCGCGCGATAAATTCGGTTAAATTTATCTCCCACTTAATTTTTATTACCAGACCCTATACTTACAGAAAAAATGTCTGGGTATAGCCGGGAATCGAACCCGAGACCTCCGGGTTGCCGGTCAGTTACTCTGACCATTACACCACGGAGGCGGACAGATTCTAGATAAATTATTTTTATTTATTTATAAAGACTGTTTTTTTTTAGAGGCGGAGAACTTTAAATTGAAATAAAACACAGAAAAATGTTTTTAATATCCATGGAATTGGCTTTATTTGACAGATAATTTTATGACATTAATATTTGAATATGATTTCAGGCATGTGGCCGCCGCGGCTGGCGCCTACATGGCATAATCTGGAGCTCAAATTTTAATACACTCTTCGCAGTAAATCTCGGCAATAATGCGTCGAATGTTGGCTTAAATGGCTATGTCAATAAACAGAATTGCCGCATTTGGAGCGATGATAATCCACAAGCCATTGTCGAAACACCTTTACATCCAGGAAAAGTTACTGTTTGGTGCGCTTGATGGCCCGACGCGCGACACTATTAATTTATTGAAAGAAACATTGACGAAGGATTAATTTCACGAAATGTACCTGTTAACTGGCCACCTCGTTCGTGCGATTGGACACCATTAGATTATTTTCTCTGGTGATATGTAAAGTCGCATGTCTACGCCGATAAACCAGAAACAATTGTACACTTGGAAGCCAACATTCGACGCATTATTGCTGAAATTCAGCCTGATTTACTGCGAAGAGTGTGTGAAAATTTGACCTCCAGATTACGCTTATCAATGTACGCGCCAGCTACATGCCCGAAATTATATTCAAATATTAATGCCATAAAATTATCTGTCAAATAAAGCCAATTTCATGGATATTAAAAACATTTTTCTGTGTTTTATTTCAATTTAAAGTTCTCTGCCTCTAAAAAAACACCCTTTATATGTATTCACTAGACAGTTTCAGTCAATTATATATCTCCCATTCGGAAGATATTTCATTTCCTTCATAATGATCAGTAACAAATGGTTCGAAGAGTAAAATTAAACATAAAATATTGGAAAGTGAATTTAATATTATTTAGGAAACAAATCAAAGATTTTAGTAGAAATATTTTTACATTGCATATCAGAGGGTTTCTTATATATGTTGCATATCGGAGAGAGATTTGTCTTAAGAGTTTGGCTAACAGCCCGGCAAGCTTAGTTAGCGCTTGGGTTCGATTCCTAAGGGGACGAAACCCTCTGATATGCAATGTAAAAATATTTCTACTAAAATCTTTGATTTGTTTCCTAAATAATATTAAATTCACTTTTCAATATTATAAAATTCGGTTGATTTTTGAAAAAATTCCATTTTTTTTCAAAAAAAAAGAAACTCAAAAAAAGATGCTTAAATCTTTACATTAATCATAAAATATTGGGTTGGTGCATAATTATTGCGTCTTTTTTTTTTGCGACTTTTTTTTCTTTAAAAATTGCCTTTTTGATTAATTTTTTTTCATTAAAATAGTCTTCTCTTTTCAGTTAATGAAAATGCCCATCGAAAATCATATCCATATTAGTTAGCCATATTATGCCCATGGAATGCAGCACACTCATTTAGCGATCTCAACGAAAAAGCCAACTTGAAAGATGGCACACACCACATTACCTTCTTACAGTGGAGGACTTTCGATATTCCTTTGGGTGAAACACCTGGCGAAACACAAACCTTCTAGTCTTAAGAGCTACTGACCATTTTGGAATGATGATTTTAGAATTCAAATAACATATCCCATGTGATCAGCACTCAGCCCGAAAGTCAAATCCTTACCCTCCAAGTCGTTTCTAGGGGTAATCGACCTCTGAAGATGTCAAGAAATACCATAAAATCACCTCATTGATTATAACTCCTAAACTGTTTACTCTACGGCAAATTCCATTAGAAGCAAAATTGTAGAGGATGTAATTTTTGACATGTTTGGTTAAAAAATTTGTAAATAACCACCAAAAATCTAGGCCCTTGTAACAAACTTAACTTAATTTTTGCGTTTCTAGCCTTCTGGGAGTCCACAGAATATGTATACAAAATTTGGTTGAGTTTGGTCGAAAGGGCTAGAATTTTCATTTTATACCCTCCCCATCCATTTTGGGTGGTTATTTTCCAATTTTTTTTGAAACAAAAATATCAAAAATTACATCCTCTACAATTTTGCTTCTAATGGAATTTGCCGTAGTGTAATCAGTTTAGGAGTTATAATCAATGAGGTGATTTTACTGTATTTTTTGACATCTTCAGGGGTCGATTACCCCTAAAACCACTCGATTTGACTTTCAGGGTGTGTGCTGATCACACTACAGTATGGGGTATGTTATTTGTATTCTAAAATAATCTTCCAAAATAATCAGAAGATCTAGGTCTATTCTTTCTTTTGACTTTTTTCAAGAGAAGCCACGATTCATCCCCAGTGACCAGATTCTTCATGAACAGAGTTTGCTCGTTTCACTGCAGCAAATTGGTGAAAATTCGGACTCGTTCGGCTTTGTTGTTTTCGGAGAGTTCGTGGGCCATCCAGCCAATTTCCATACTTTACTAAGCTTTTTGAGACGACGAACAATGGTCGAATCGTCCACATTAAAATCTTCGTCCAACATTCTGGTTGTCAAGCTTTCGTCCTCTTCCACGGCTCCCAAAGGTGCCTGGTCTTCAGAAATTTGATGGTCGACCTCTTTTCATCTGCGAGGTTTGTTTCGTCTGATTTGAACTTTTTACACCATCTTTCAACTTGGCTTTTGCTGATTGTTCCTTCGCCAAAAAGCTCGTGGGGATCGCGAAATGACTGTGATGTAACCTTTGGATATGGATATGATTTTCGATACGCATTTTCATTAAATGAAAAGAGAAGATTATTTTTATGAAAAACAATTAATTAAAAAACCAATTTTTAAAGAAAAATAAAGACGCGAAACAAAGAGGCAATAATTATGCACCAACCCAATATTTATACCATTTCAAGCCTAGGAAAAAATCCTTGATGCCCGGGGATTTTGCCCCCCCCCCCCCGGATCTGATCATCTTCAGTAATGAATATCGATTTAATAAAATGACAACATGGATGTATTATAAGTTAAGATAAGAGAAGAAAAGGCATCCAGGAAAAATACAAAAATCAATTTTCTATTGTCAACTTTTCGATTAATTCAAAAAATAAAAAACAATTTTTTTATCTTGAGTAAGATTAAATATTTAACCGAAAGGTTTGACAATAGAAAATTGAATTTTTGTTTTTCCTGCCTGCCTTTTCTCTTATCTTAAAATATCGTTCTAGTAAATTGAAAGTTTTTGCCGAGAGTAGCAGAAAAAAAAACTGAACAACTTTCATTAGAACTATTTTTTTATACGACATCAAATAAAAAAATATTAATATCAATTAGATCTCAAAAAAAAATTCTAATAATTATTTTTAACAATCATTCAACTTAATTATCAAATAATAATCATCAAATATTTAATTATTAAATAAATAATTTAATAATAATTAATAATATAATAATTTTTCGACACTGTTCTGAGACATTCCAGATGTATTGCAAGTCTTCTGGATCAATTCCAGTTCCAATTTCGTTATTTTGGCCTTTTAAGTTTCTTCGTAGCCTTTACATTTCCACTTTTTTTTAAATAGATTTACAACACGATAAAATGAAGCTCTTGAGGGCAACATTATTCAATTATTAATTATTATTTAATAATTAAATAATTGATCATTATTATTTGATAATTAAGTTGAATGATTATTAAAAATAGTAGCCTTTACATTTCCAGTTTTTTTTAATAGATTTACAACACGATAAAATGAAGCTCTTGAGGGCAAAATTATTAAATTATTAATTATTATTAAATTATTTATTTAATAATTAAATAATTGATCATTATTATTTGATAATTAAGTTGAATGATTGTTAAAAATAATTATTAGAATTTTTTTTGAGATCTAATTGATTTAATATTTTTTATTATTTGATGTCGTATAAAAAAATAGTTCTAATGATAGTTGTTCAGTTTTTTTTTGTAGATTATGAATATGTAAGGAAATATATTGGTTTCCATTTAAAAAACAGAACTTGACCTTAAAATACCCTTGAAAGCTTGTTCTAGATCGACATACAATAGCGTAGTTTATTAAAGATAAGAGTAAATAGATATTTTATTTAATATGGATTTACTATGAGTTAAGGATACTGGGTCACTTATTTCACATTAAAATTAAAAAATTAAAAGATATAAAATTTTTTTCTTTTTCAATATATATATTTCGGGCTATCAACCCATCTTCAGGAAATACAGAAGGTAACCTTCTGTATTTCCTGAAGATGGGTTGATAGCCCGAAATATATATATTGAAAAAGAAAAAAATTTTATATCTTTAATTTTAATTTAATATTTAATGTTAGCTCATAGTAAATCCATATTAAATAAAATATCTATTTACTCTTATCTTTATTAAAGATGTTTCACCTTGCACCAACACCACAATCTCTACTGATTAGCGTAGTTTAGTTTCCCCCTCTATATAAACAAACTTTTATTTGAAACTTTTTTCATATAATGAACTGTTTTTGAGTTATAAGACTGTCTCAAGATAAAAAAACTCACCCGGTATATATAAATTTTACATTTATAATTAACATTTAAATATTTAAATTTTATTATTTTTAATAGATGATTTTTTTCTGTTTTTAGATTGAAGGACCTTTTCAACTGGAACTTGCCCATATCGGTTTAGAATATGATCCACGGCATACAGAAACAACAGCATATGAAATGTATACAGTGCCAAAATTTATTGTAGGAGTTTAAAAATATTTTGTTTTATTTTATCCGATTGTACATATTTTTAGTTATTAAATTAATTATAATGTAAATATTCTATTTATAAATAATATTTCAATAAATACCTATGTCCCTAAAATATTAACAGAGAAGGTATCTGGTATCATATAACTTGAAGGTAAACAACAGAGGTTTAGGTGTGGATGATCCTGCGCCGAAATCGTTAGGTAATCAAAAACTTTGAAATTCAATAGACCTACCTACTTTTGCTTAATGTGCCAAGTTTAATTTTTCCTAGCTATTATAGTGAATAGTATATTTCTAATAAATTTTGGGTTTTTTCTTTTTATTCTAATTGTTAATTTCTTTTCTAATCCAAGAATTTAAGTACTAGTCAAGCAAAAAGATATATTATTATGTCCTGTAATTTGAGATTATCTTTTTTATCAAAACCTGGTACATGATAAAAAAGGAGGACTCAGATTTCAATAAAAATTCTCACCTTAATACTTAGGGCCACCCTTTATCTAAGTCTGCTTTTATTTTATTTTTAAATAATGTTTAGTTTCCTCAGAATTATTTAATTTTGAAATTTTAATCCTCTAGCTACTTAAGTTAATTAATTAATTATCGATAATGAACTTTCTTTTAGGAAACTAAAATATCAAAATGTTTCTTCATTAGAGTTTTTTAATATGTATGTAGAATATCCAGGCTGCTAGAGCAGTATTTATCTAAATTTTTCCACACAAATTTCACCATTACTGCCTAACCCCTGGAGGTATACAAATTTATTTAAGAAGATTAATATAAGTGAAATGTCTAAAATCAATAATTTACGAGTTAAAAGATATTTCAATATTGTAGTAGAATGTAATTGGTCTCTGATATAACAGATCAAAAGAATTATAAATGAGAAAGAAATTGATATTATTTTATCGATTTCCTCTATCTGGAGGTTACAGTACCTTTTTAATATAAGGAAATAGCATTTTGATTAATAATTTTGTAGTTTAAAAGAATAGGGCCCAAATTTTTTGGATTTATTTTTTAATATTACTGAAATAGTGCCTAATTTAAATTAGAATAAAAATACATTCACGAAAAAACTTCATTTTTCAAGAAAGAATTTAAATTTTATGGTCAAAATCCAGATTTAAGTAGAAAATATTTTTACATTGCATACCAGAGGGCTCCATCCCCTCAGAAGTTGAACCCGAGTACTAACGCACTTGCCGGGCTTGTTAGTTCGATCCTCGAGACATAACACACCCTGACATGTAATATAATTATTTAAGAGAAGCTGATTGAAAGAATGCATCTATTTTTCAAAAAAAGATACTCAAATCTTCGGGTTAATTATCTTAACATAATTTTCACATAGGGGACCCTTACAAAATGAAATAGATAAAATACATTCACATATGCAGATTTATCAATAGAAGATTAATGTTTTTAACTAACTATTATAAACGTCGGTCTCCAATAGACGACTAAGATAAATTAATATTTTAGTTTTATTCACTTTGATACTTTATCAATATATATCAATAAACGATTTAGCAGGTCTGTCTTGCATTCCGGCGATCAAAAAGACGACTCACAACAATATCTTAAATCATTTTACTTATTTACAAGCACAAATGTAGACATAATTATAAAGGTGGTCTCAGGGGCGGATTTAACAAACCCAGGGCCCCTAGGCACTTGACATTTGCCCCCCCCCCCCCCACCATCTCGAAGCTATTTTGGAAATGTAGCAAATTAAATGCACTAGTACATAACATTTTTTTTTTATTCAAGAACATTGTATTTGTAGGGGCATCTAGCCTTTTTAATGTACAATATTAGGCCAATTTAATTACAAAGAAAATAAACAATATGATACAAACAGATCAAGTAAGAGAAAAAAATTTAAAAAGGGAAACAACAATTATATGGAACAAAAACAATAAATATACTAAATATAGAGAAAAGAATAAAACTAAAAAATCGACATATATATAGGATATAGACAAAAGAAGAGGAAAAAGAAATTTTTAATCGACTTTAATGAGTTTAATAAACATAAGAATAATACAGTCTATGTTACTATATAGTTACGTTATTCTATAAAATTTCTACAATCTTACGGCGAACTTTCTTCTGTGCAAAAGAACGAATGACGTCTTCATAGTCAATTGACTGCATTATTTCTGACTCTATGTACATTACAGAGAGTGAATTGAGCCTGTTCTCTCCTATGTTAGATCTTAAGTAATTCTTTACTCTCTTTAGCGCTGAAAACGACCGTTCTGCTGAGCCGTTTGACGCTGGTGTACACAACAGCATTCGGAACGCAATTCCTACGTTTGGATAAATGTGCTTATGTAAATGGAGCAGCAATCCAACGTAAAAACTCTTAGTAATTTTAATGAGAATGTTAAGCGATATTTGTTTAGCCTGAGATTGTGATTGCATACTTGTATGATATTTGTAATGCCTATTGTAGATCCCTTGTGATCTTTTTAGGTTGAAAAATTAAAAAAAAAAAAAAGATTCCTCAACCGGGGCCCCTAGGCCCGGGTCTTGTGGGCCTAGGCGGAAATCCAGCACTGGGTGGTCTAAATAATGGATTGTTAGTTTCGAGATATTTAAAGTTTTGTAAATAAAACAAGTAGGCGACTGTGGGTCAGTGGTTAGAGTGTCGGTCCGCTGGGCTGAGATACGCTGGTTCGTCTCGGCAGATATTTGCAGCCGCCTCCTCTTGGAAAGCAATGGCAACTCTACCAAGAGTATAATTGCCTATTAACCTCTCCAAACTAGCCGTTCGGAACCGGCGTTAAAAAGTAGGTCCCGTATATCTGTGTAAAAACAACTAAACACACTCAGCACACGTATATGTGGAGAGGAGCCAAAACGTCAGGGAGACCTGATATGGCACTTAAAGAAGAAGAAATAAAACAAGATTTCGATTCTGTATAATGACACAACTAGAAATCCATTTAACGGTTCAATCTTATGCGATTTTTCAAACCCGACATCTTATAAGCAGGGCCGCACCGACTTATAGGGCAAATGTGTGCAAAACACACAGGCGGCCAAGTCAAAGGGCGGCAAAACAGCTAGACAGACACTTGAAAAGACTATAAAGAGGGCGTGGAATTAAAATTTGCACACGGGCGGCCGAATAGATTGGCGCGGCCCTGCTTATAACTGTACTTTAAATAGATGAAACACAAAATATGAAAAAACTCATTTTCTTAGTTTTTTTTTTTTTTTTTTTTTTACTTAGACCACTTATATAATTATTATTTTTAAATTGAAAGGTTTTTTAAAATTATTATGTCTTTTATTGGTTTATGACTAAAAAACATTTCAATTTAAAAATTAAGTCACTTAAGTTTTGGAAGAATTTTATATAATTATGTCTACAAATAACAATTACGTTCAAATCGATTTTTTTCTCATAAATAAAAGTAAGCAGAGCAGGATTTAGGTTGATTGAGCAGAAAAAAAAATTGGGGCCCCCTAAACATTAAATGTAAAAAAACCCTTCTAAATATCGAATTATGAATTTTATTTAATCAAATATAGTACATACATAGAAACTATAATATGTAACAGAACAAAATGATTGCAAAAATGGAGTTGACAATGCTTTTTCTTCATTTTCTTACAACCCGAGGCCCCGGTGCGCCCGCCCCTAAATCGCCTCTGAAAATAGGTAATTATTTAAAAACAATAATTATTTAAGGAGAATATTTTATTTTTAAATAAAGAGCTGATTAGGTTTTGGATGATATTCTGACAAAAATTAGGGGAAAATAAGCTGACGTGTTCTGATGTGGCCATCCACTTGACTTTACCATACAACCTGGCCCCTCACTTATATTTAATATTTAATAAAATTATTTATAATCATGTAGGGGTGGGGGTTAGTTTTTGCATTTTTAGACTCCTGGGGTCCCAGTGATTATGTATACAAAATTTGGTGGAGTTTGGTACAAGAGCCTAGATTTTCATTTTTTGACCATCACCCCCCCCCCCTCCCATTCTGGGCCGTTAGTTTTTGCATTTTTACACTTCTGGGGTCCCACTGATTATGTATACAAAATTTGGTTGAGTTTGGTACAAGGGCCTAGATTTTCATTTTTTGACCCCCCCCCCATTTTGGGCGGTTAGTTTTTGCATTTTTAGATTTCTGGGGTCCCACTGATTATGTATACAAAATTTGGTTGAGTTTTCTCAAATGGCCTAGAATTTTAATTTTTAACCCCCCCCCCCCTCCACCTCCTTAATTTTGGGTCGATATACACAAAAATCTAATCAGCTCTTAATCTCAATGCAACAAAACTACGTGTGAAATTTGGTTTCGATATTCAAACTAGTTTTTGAGCTAGCTCGTCCACAAAAATTTGGTAACGCGCAGACTAACGGACAGACTAACCAACAGACATTTTGACAAAACAATTATTATCTCGAAAAATATAATTTTTTCGATGTTCACTTATTAGAGCTTTTTTGTTGAGCGAAATGCCATGGTTTCGCTCAATTTTTTTAATCAAAATAGTTTCAGCCGTTTTTGAGATATTTCGAAAAAAAGAAGGAAAAAACACTTTTTTCATGCACGATTACAATACTTGACCATACCCTGTATGGTAAAGTAAAAAGAGTTTTTAAAAATTTAAACCCTTTGTATGATTTGGGCCAAATTTCGTACCGTTACTCTTTTAGAGGGGAGGGAGGGGGGGGGGCTAGTTAGGATTAGAATTTAGAATATTTATTTGCATTTATAAAAAGATGTATAGTGTATATAAAAACAAAACAAAATAAGTCTTGTATACATACACATAGACCGCAGAAATGAGACAATTTGAAAACCAAAGAGGAAAACTGATGTACTGTCCTCGTAGCTATTTAAAATAAAAAAAACCTTTTCTTGTAGAAAAATCTTCTCACTTTATTAATTAGATGTATATCAGAATGTCCAAGATACTAGTTTCGGCTGAAACCATCCGCCATCTTCAGTCTACAAAAGGAAACCAAAATTATACAATGCAAATCAAGCTCCACATTATACGAGGATAAGTAAAAAATTACCTACACTTTTCGTTCTACAACTTTATTAAACTAAGATAGGAGGCGGCCGCATGCGCATGCGTTGAGTTGTAGCGTCTATGGCCACGTGTGCGGAATTTAATCACGATCGCGTCAGTTGTCGTCTAGCTACAACAGCATAAGTATGTCAGCTCCGCTATCAGATTGCACCAAAGAGAAGCAATCGTCAGAGGGTGTGAAAGGTATTATAGGAATTTACAAACAACAAAAGATTCAAAAAGTAATTTAGGATGGAGTTTTTTTTACTTCTGGACATAGAATCAAGCCCACATTTGCATGTTTCCATTTCAGGCATTGTTTTTTTCTTAAAATAAGTCTTATTGTAAGTATACTGCCTAATTAAGAAGAAAAACACAGGTTGAATTTGTATGGTAAAGTCATGAGATGGCCACATCACATAATTTTTCGCTTGGGACCACACACAAGAGAAAATCTCAATTAAAAAAACCTTCAAAATTGATAATAAAAACCAGTTCTTTAAAGATGAATGAAATAAAACTGAATGATTTAGAACAATCTTAAAAGTAACTATTTTTGAAACAAAACAAAAAAAGTGAGTTGTTTAAGAACATATAATATAATATAATATATATAGATGTAAATGTAGAAACCGCAATGCAAATTCTTTTCTCTTATATACTGCGTTGTCAATATTTTCCCATCAATTTATGTTTTTTCTTTGGCGGCGTTCACATTCATTCAAGAAGAAAGCCTTCTCTTCTTTCGAAGGGCAAATAGGTGAGTATTAAGTCCTTAACTCGCCAAAATACTTCAACTATAATTTTATTATTTTTACTTTATTCATTCGAAGCAGACAAAGTATTATAATCGGTCTTGCACTAAGCGCCACTTCAAAGGGTTCTCAGGTAAAGACTATGGAACCGATGGTCTCAACCAAAGTCAGAAATTGTAGTATTTCTTCAATTTAATTTTAGCAACTAACGGTTTAAAAAGTAGTATTTTTTCACCTGTTTTGAATTTTGAGATTACTTTTAGATTATTTATTTTTTAAGATTTACGATTACCATATAAGTTAAGAGTTAAAATTTTGTTTTAATCACACATAATTAATTATAATTATTTATTAAAACACGAACAAATAATAGAATATATGTAACTACGACCAGGGGCGTCTTTATGAGGTATGAGGCCCTATCGATGGGGCCCCTAGTAAAACTAGCTCTGCCTGGATGCGCCATGCGCGTTTAAGGTCGGTTGCTAAATTTCATATCAGCCTCTCGCTGTGTATTGGGTTCTGAAGGTTTGGGGGCTTACGGTTAATTGTTGAAAGTTTTTATCGGCAACTCATTAGGTATGGACTTAGTGGGTTTAGTCGATGCCGGGGGTCCCTAACATGACTGGGGCCCTAGGGCCCGGCCTAGTACGGCTTTGCGTAAAGACGACCCTGACTACGACGTTTCGATCGCAAAATAAGCCGTTCGAAACGTCGTAGTTATATTGTATTATTTGTTCGTGTTCATGAAATAATCACAATTAATTATGTGTGATTTAAACAAAATTCCAACCCTTAATAAATTTGATCCCAAAAATACAAGCTTCAACAGTTAGATAGGCTACATGCATAGGTATTATAAAACTTGTAGAATAAAATGCTTGTCTGAAAGATATCGTGTATCGAGCATTTATTTTTATTTATATTTTTTTTAATTATATTGATTTATTTATATCAATTACATTACACCATGGGTAATAAATTCTAGTGTATGTACTTAGATATTATGAGAATGTTACAAATTATTATGGCTATAAGTTGTAGAATTAATTATTCTAATAAAATTAATAATACTTAATTGCCAGAGATGGCAACATCTAGATCTTGTGTTAGACTATTTTATTTATTTTTTATAATGATACTGTTACAAGAAGAAGTTGCACCGAAAAGGTTCAACCTCTGAAGTCCGCGGTGGACCCTTGTATCTTGGAAATAAGAAGAGACTTAGGGATTGGATCGGAGTTGAAGGTGTTCGTGGATGCGTGTCTTGAAAGATTGAAGGTTATATGTAGCTGGGAAGACGGTGGGAGGAAGAGAGTTCCAGTCTCTAGATGTCATAGGGATAAACGAGTTCTCGAATGCCTTTGTTCGGTTAGTATATAATTTAAGCGCGTAGGGGTGTTGAATCTTAGAAAATCGCGTATTTAAGGCAAATGAAGCCTTTGGAGGGACTATTGATTTTATCTCGTCAGGACAAAAGCCATGATAGTATCTATACAAAAGAGAAAGGACGGAGTCAGATCTACGATAGGCTAGGGAGTCGAGAGTGTCAGTTAATGCGGGATCTACTGCCTCTGAATTGTATCCAAGGTAGCAAGAGAATGCTTGGAGGCTCCTCTCCACAAATGCGAGCAATATTCGAGACAAATTCGCCCCTGTCTTGAATATTGCTCGCATTTGTGGAGAGGGGCCCCCAAGTATTCTCTTGAAACCCTGGACACAATTCAGAGACGAGCTATCAGACTGATAGGCGATCCTACATTAACTGACACTCGACTCCCTAGCTCATCGTAGATTTGTCTCCGCCCTTTCCCTTTTTTATAGATACTACCATGGCTTTTGTTCTGACGAAATTAAATCGATAATCCCACCAAGGGCTTCATTTGCGCGAAATACACGATTTTCTAAAACTCAACACCCCTACGCGCTTAAACTGGATACTAATCGAACAAACGCATTCGCCAATTCATTTATCCCCATGACATCTAGAGACTGGAACTCTCTTCCCCCGACCGTCTTTCCAGCAACTTATGACCTTCAATCTTTCAAGACCAGCATCCACAGATACCTTCGACTTCTACCCAATCACTAAATCTCCCCTTATCTTCACGTTACAAGGGTCCATCACGGACTACAGAGGTTGTACCTTCTTGGTGCAACTTCTTCTTGTATCAGTATCATTATAAAAAAAAAAAAAAAAAAAAGGCCGCATTTGAGCCTTGGACAGGTTTTTCACTTCAAATTGAACATTTTATTATTATTATTTTATTTGTAAAATGTTCAATTTGAAGTGAAAATCTCTATAAGATAATGAGTTGAAGGGGGGGGGGGGGGAGGTGAAAAAGCGTTTGATCCTAAAAAGAAAACCAAGCTTATATGCTGCAGCCTTTGCTACTGAGATAATATGCTCAAGAAAAATCAGAATCTAAGTTCACACCCGCGACCTAATATCGTGTACACCTACTTCCACTTCCACTTCCATTTCCAAAAAAAAGACAATAGATGAAATGGCTTTATCTAATGAATTCCAAAATAATTCCAAAGACGTGTACACCTAATTTCAATCGGGGTTCACCCCCGAGTGACACCCAACATTGATATTTTATCACGAAATCCAATGAAAAGTTTTAGCCTAGTAACCACTCTATAAATATGAACGGAACTAAAATTTTAGGTTATGTTTTTTTAACATGACTATACTTCTCACACTACGAAATCTCTATATGGATACACACATAGCTGGATCGTTTCCAAGCCATTGTGGATATATATCCCCTACACTAAAAATAATCGTCCAAATATGTTTTTTTTTTGTTTTTTATCAAAACTACGTGGCAAATATTTTCTATTTTTTTAAGTTCCTCCCAATACATTATTCTAACAAATATTAGTTTTTCAAGATGGTGAAAGTCCTTCAATGAAAAAAAATAAAATAATGATCATATCCCCACCCTTTCCCTATCTACCCTGTTAAAAATGTCATTTTTAATTGCAATTATTTCATGTTTAATTGAAAAGTTTTTGTTTTGCCGAGAGTAGCAGAGTTGTTGATTCACAAAGAGAAACAAAGAGGTTGTCCTCTGCTTGATGCAAATAAACATACACGAGTTGATATATATGTGTGTATGTTTATTTGCATCAAGCATAGGACAACCTCTTTGTTTCTCTTTGTGACTATATAATATATTTACTCCCACTGAGAGAGGAGACAGAGGGGAATGTCACATTGGATTTCCTTCACTGACCTTTCAAGCTCCTGAAGAAGGAGGGAATAAACCTACTAAACGTCAGTTTTTAAATAAAAAAGATGGTTAATAATTATCTCTCTTTTTTGAATTTTGGACTGCCTCATCAAAATCCACTCAATTACATTTAGGGAAAGCGTTTGATTCACAAAGAGAAACAACGAGGTTGTCCTCTGCTTGATGCAAATAAACATACACACATATATATCATCTCGATATATATATGTGTGTATGTTTATTTGCATCAAGCAGAGGACAACCTCTTTGTTTCTCTTTGTATTTCATGTTTGGTGTGGTAAATCGTCTTCAAATTTTAACAGTATGTGTATTATGCTTTCAGTGACTTATAATCCAAGTTTCAAAGACTTAATTGAAAAGTTTTTGTTTTGCCGAGAGTTTTTTTTTTTTTTTTTTTTAATGCAATCGAATGCAAGAAGGGGTGCACCAGTAAAGATGTAGCCCCTATGGATCTCGAAAGACCCTTGCATTACCGAAGAGAAGGGAAAGTTGATTAAGAGAGAGGATGTAGACGCAGGTGTCTATGCACCCTGGTTTTGAAGGTTTGAAGATCATAGGTGCTGGGAAAGATAGAGGCTGGGAGAGAGTTCCAGTTCCTTGAAGTCATGGGGATATATGTATTCGCGAATGAAGTGGTCCGGCACTTTTCCAATTTGACAGCGAAAGAGTGTTGGCAGTCGGCAAAACGTGTGCTGCGTGCAAAGCATGCTTTGGGGGGAATTATTGATTTTATCTCGTCAGAGCACCTGCCGTGATAGTATCTATAGAAAAGGGAAAGGGCAGAGACATCTCTTCGATGAGCTAGCGAGTCGAGGGAGTCGGTGAGGGTAGAATCGTCAATTAGCCTGACGGCTCGTTTCTGAATTGCATCAAGGGTAGCAAGAGAATATTTTGAGGCTCCTCTCCATAGATGAGAGCCGTATTCGAGACAGGGGCGGATTTGGGCCTTGTAGATGGTGAGAAGTTGTGGGGGTTTGTAAAATCGCTTGGACCTGAATAAGAAGCCAATCTTCCTTGCTGCAGATTTCGCCACAGAGGAGATGTGTTCATTCCAAGACAGGTCAGATGCGACAGAGACGCCCAACATGGATAGGCTGTCACACATTTTCAGGGTATTCGAATCGAAGTGAATATCAGGGAAATCTCTATTTTCGCGCCTAGAAATTAGACAACATTGACAGAGTAGCAGAGTTGTTGATTCACAAAGAGAAACAAAGAGGTTGTCCTCTGCTTGATGCAAATAAATAATAAATAAATAATATATATACAGATATATCATCTCGATATAGGTATATGTGTGTATGTTTATTTGCATCAAGCAGAGGACAACCTCTTTGTTTCTCTTTGTGTTTCAAAGACTTCTTGAATTTTTACATTTGTGAAAGAACTACCTTAATATGATATTTTGTCACGAAATTCCAATGAGATCGAATCATAGGAAATGTCAGGGAGGTTCCTATCAACGCGCCTAGATCATGAAATAACTATTTATATTCCTTACTTAAATAATTAATTTTTGTCCTTTTCAAGAATTATTATTTGCTTTTGAGTTTGTCCGATAGATGATAGAAGGTTGTATTTGGGCCTTAGGGGGAAAAACACTGGCTGATTGAAATGGTGTGACTCGGGACACCTTTTTCCAATAACTATTATTACCCGTGGTTCGAAATCGTTTATTGGAATTTCACTGGAGGTTCAAACAGTAAAATTAACCATATTCTTTATAACGGTGGATGTTTTTCTTTTCTTTTCTAATTTGTATTATAGTGTGTCGCTGATATATGTAATTGTTCTCCGATTCTCGATAATGATTTAATCAATGGTCAATCAACAACAACAAAAAACACAACAAATAAATATATTTTATTTTACCACCCACGTTGCTAAATCTTTTGCATGGGAAAATTTTATAGCAAGCTTCTTTATTCACTTTGCTTATTTTACCTTTACCTATGTCCTATATGTATACTATACATAATATATTATATTTTTAATAGTTTTTAAGGAATTTGGTGTTGGTACTTGGTGAAACATTTTTTAAAATTATTGGATAAAAAATACTTGGTAGGTTTCACATTAAGATATAAAAATAAAACGAATTTATTTTTAGAGAATCTTTAATCTCGATATATATATTTCGGGTGACTAACCCGTACTTCAGGAGATACAGGAAGTAACTGATCTGAATAAGTCGAAATTAAATACAAGTCAATGGTAAAATATGGCAGGTAGGAGAAACCATAAATGACTATTACATCGTTCCGCTTGTTCAGAATTCTTCTCGTAAAACACCATTAATTTTGCTTGACTAGCATCTTCAATAGTTTTTCCTTAAAAACTATTGAAGATGCTAATCAAGCGAAATTAATGGTGTTTTACAGAAGAATTCTGAGACAAGGTGGAACGATGTAATAGTCATTTATGGTTTCTCTCTACCTGCCATATTTTACCATTGACTTGTATTTAATTTCACTTATTCAGATCAGTTACTCCTGTATCTCTGAAGTGGGTTAGTCACCCGAAATATATATATCGAGATTAAAAGATTCTCTAAAAAAATAAATTTTTTTATATCTTAATGTGAAACCTACCGGTATTTTTATCAATAATTTATTACTATTTTTTATCAGATCTTTTTACTTTACCAGGTATGGTCAAGTATTGTAATCGTGCATGAAAAAAGTGGGTTTTTTGCTTCTTTTTTTCGTAATATATATATTCTATATATACATATATACATAGAGAGAGAGGGAATCTCGAAAACGGCTCTAGAGATCTCGTGGATTTTTGGGTCTACAAATCGATCTATCTTCGGATAATTTGATTGTTTTTTTTTTAAATTAAAGTAATTATTCACAGATGGTTGTGTCAATAACCATTTATAATTAAATATTATTTTTTCGCATTAGCATAAGTATTTTTAAATTTTCTTTTTTACTTTATAAGTATAATAGCTGCGAGGCCCGGCTTCGGCGGCCCTCTTGCTAGCCATGGGACTACATCCCCTGGACCCCCCACCTACATGGTATAAATAATTTTATTAAATATTAAATATAAGTAAGGGGCCAGGTTGTATGGTAAAGTCAAGTGGATTGCCACATCATAACGTGTCAGTTTATTTATTGATATTTCAAGATATTTTATACACTTAACTGAGTTGAGTATAAGTATTCGGTACACACAGCAGGCAGGCGAGCCTATAATAGTTGAATTATTTTAAAATCATTTTCAACCATGATTTTTTTCTGTCTGTGTGTCTATTAGAGTGTCTTTATTCAGATACCCACGGTAACTTAAGAATAAACAGTACTAGAAAGTTCGTTATTGTGAAAAATATTTGTATTTCCAATCGGGACAACTGATTAGATTTTAAGCGCTCTAGCTTTGTAACTTCTTGTTCAAAAATGCAGAAAACATCAATTTCGAATGATTTTATTGACATTTTAAAGCGAGGTATTTATAATATAGTCATAAATGAACAATTGAACAAATTATTTTATATTTAAGTTTATAATTAATTTCTTATAAGCGCGTATCTAGCTTAAATAAGTTTTAATATTTTTGTTATTTAATAAATGTGCGGGTGAGCGATTCTTTCATTAGAATCTTATCAAGGTAAAAGATAAACAATAAATATAGTTTTTTACTATGTAGAATATCTAAGGCGCTAGATCAGTATTTAACTAACTTTCCACATAAATTTCACCATTACTGCCTAACCCTTTGAGGTACAGAAATTTATTTAATGACCTTTATAAAGACGATTTAATTCCAACAAAACTGTCTAAAATTAATAGTTTACCAGTTAAAAGAAATTCCAATATTGTAGATTGAATGAAATTGATGAATCAATAAGAAATAATGTGTCTCTGATCGAGACTTTTCCTCTCGACATAACAGACCAAAAAAATTATAAATGAGAAAAAAAATCGATCTTATTTTATTGATTTCATCAATCTGGAGGTTCGTGGTACCTTTTTAATATAAGAAAATAGCATTTTGATTAAGAATTTTGTAGTTTTAAAGAAATTTTCTGAAAAGATTCAATTTCTTCTCGGGAGCGAATCAACTAGAAATGCCAAAAAGGTTTTATTTTTTTCTCATATTTAATTAAATCTGTTGAAATTTTAAATCTGTGTGTTCGTGTCTTTTATCTTTTATAGAAAATATTTTTTATTAGAATATTTGCATTTTAAAGGGTAGTTTATTTGAAGCCTTATTTGAAAAAACACTAATAAATCGTTTAAAATAATTTTTAAAAATATGAAATTAATATATATTAGAAAACAATTAATTATTAATAATTTAATGCAATTTTGAACGAAATCAATTCAGTACTTTTTGAGAAAATCGTCAAAAACTCCGAAAACCGTCTATGAAAGGCAGTTTTAGAAACATTTTAAAATTCACCTCCATGTCACAAGTCAATGTTTCGTTTCACATGACTTTTTTAACTTCTTCTCGTGCTTTCAAAAAACATCGTTTTTTGACGGTTCAGATGGTTTTTGACCATTTTCTCAAAAAGTGCTTAATCAATTTCATTCAAAATTAAAGCTAAGTATTAATAATTAATTATTTTATAAGATCTATTAATTTCATATTTTTTTAAATTATTTTCAACGAGTGATTATTGTTTTTTTCAAATAAGGCTTCAAATAAACTACCCTTTGAAATGCAAATATTCTAATAAAAATTATTTTCTATAAAAGATAAAAGACAATAACACACAGATATGAAATTTCAATAGATTTAATTATATATGTAATGAGGAAAAAAATAAAACTTATTGGCATTTCTAGTTGATTCGCTCCCGGAGAGAAGAAATTGAATCTTTTCATAAAATTTCTTTTAAACTACAAAATTCTTAATCAAATATATTAAAAAGGTACTATGAACCTCCAGATAGATGAAATCGATAAAATAAGATCGATTTTTTTATTTATAATTCTTTTGATCTGTTATATCGAGAGAAAGTGACTTGATAAGAGACACTTTATTTCTTATTGATTCAAGTCCATTCACTTCTACAATATTGGAATATCTTTTAACATATTTAAATATATGATAATAATTAATAATACGATAATAATTAATAATATGATAATAATTAATAATACGATAATAATTAATAATATGATAATAATTAATAATACGATAATAATTAATAATACGATTATATTAGAATAAATTCAAACACATAAGGTCAAACAGTACAGGGCCTGGAAAACCTCCGGGTCCTCCAAATTAAATAATTTTTTCTGAGAAAAGTAACCATTATATTAAAAAATTAAAAGCGGTTTTAGCCAAAGTAGCCTTAGTATTAAGGTGATTTTTTTACTTTATCCAATGCGAAGCATGGGAGAAAGTATTGGAATCGCTCTCGCGGCAAGCGCGACTTCAAAGGGTCCTCAGGTAAAGACTACGGAACCCATAGACTCAATTAAGGTCCCAAATTGAAGTATTCAATGAGATTGAATTTTAGCACGTGACGGTTTTGCCAAAAATTACCTGGAATCTCGTCGAGAGGCCAAAAAGTGCCATTTTTTTTGGAAGTGCGTGGGGATGGATGTGGATGGATGGATGGATGTGTGTTATCGTTTTTTTCGTCCACGATTTTTTCCACACCTTTGCGCTGATTGAAATGAAATTGAAAACCTACCATTAGTTTAACAAAATGAAGTTTTTGGTACATATCGGTCCACAAACATTAGTACTTTATTTCAGTACTTTTTTAGTTTTTTCTAAATATCTTGAAAATGACTTAACCAATTTTGATGAAATTTAATATCCTAATTAAGTACCTTGAGGACCACAAAAAAGGTTAAATAAAGTTTTTAGTAAAATCATATTTTAAAGAACTTTACTCTATAGTACAATAGTACTTTTTTTTAATTTTAAATTCTTTAAAAGTTATTCATTTGATCGTTTTAATATAGCTCATTTAACCTAACTTAAGTAAGAATGGTTAGACTTCTCGCTGTGAAATGGTAAAAATTTGGGAGGAAATTTTATAAGTAACCATAGCAACCGCGTTGTTTTCTTATCCGTTACCATTGCTGACGACATGGAGGAATCGACTTAAAATCAAAAATAGCTATTGATTCTCATCTAGTACTTGAGGAATAACCATTCTATATTGGATTTTTGAGGTTTCGGTTTTTATTGGTAACCATTGCTGAAGACATGGAGGAATCGACTTAAAATCAAAAATAGCGATTGATTCTGATCTATTACTTGAGGAATAATAATTCTACATTAGATTTTTGACCCTTCGATTATTATTGGTAACCATTGCTGAAGACATGGAGGAATCGGCTTAAAATCAAAAATAACGATCGATTCTTATCTAATACTAGAGGAATAACCTTATTGCATTTCATTTTTGATGTTTTGACTATTAATGGCAACCTCTACTGAAAACGTGGAAGAATCGACTTAAAATCAAAAAGACTAAATTCTTTTTTGGTAAACAACTCAAGCTTGGTCTTTTTGATTTTAAGTCTATTCTTCCACGTTTTCAGAAGAGGTTGCCATGAATAGTCAAAACATCAAAAATGAAATGCAATAAGGTTATTCCTCTAGTATTAGATAAGAATCGATCGTTATTTTTGAATTTAAGTCGATTCCTCCATGTCTTCAGCAATGGTTACCAATAATAATCGAAGGGTCAAAAATCCAATGTAGAATTGTTATTCATCGACTGCTAAATGAGAATCGATCATTATTTTTGAATTAAAGTCAACATGAACTGCAAATTGCAAGTGATATCTGATTTATATAAAGGAATAAACATATTAATATTTCAAATGAATTTGGATAAAGTTTAGCAACGATCCGTTGCAGTTTATTTTATATCGTAGTCATCAAGCAAATTCGAAATTTTATTAATTTAAAAATTATCTCGCTAATTCATTGGACTTGAATTTTTATATTGAAACTCTACAATTAGATTTAGGTACATAACTCGTAAACTATTGATTTTAGATATTTCACTCATACTTTGGAAATTAAATGTACTTTAAAAAAGATCTTTATATATAAGCGAGATAATTCATAAAATTTCGAATTTAGTTGATGATTCGAATTTCAATAAAAATTTCTATCTTTATTCTAAGTGGAACCTTTATATCTAAAACCTCTTTTTGTAAAATGATCTTTAATTTTCTAAGAAAAAATTATTTAATTTTGAAATTGAAATTCCCTCTAGCTACTAAAATATTGAATGGAGTTAATTAAATAAGATGAGATTTCTTTTAGGATATCACAAAATTTAAATTTTTCTTTATAATACCGAATAACTAGGGCGTTATCTGAATTTCCAAGTAAATTTAACGATTACAGTTTAACCCTAGACGTACACAAATTGATATATAGATTTTTAACTTCAAATTCGGACTTTTCCATATCAAATTCAGGATTTTAAAATTCAAGTTCAGGATGTTTCAAACCAAATTCAGGATTTTAAAAATCAAAATCAGACTTTTTCAAATCAAATTCATTCATAATTTCTATAAAACCATGCATATTTTACATATTAAATTATAGCTTTTTACCTGAAAACGTTTGTTGAGAGTACAAAATGCTAATTTTGAAAAGTTTTAGTTAATGAACTGAAAATTGGTACGCAAATATCTTACAATGCACCAAATGTTAGATTTTTATCTGAAAATGTTTCCTGAGAGTACAAAATGCCAATCTTGAAAGGTTTTAGTTAATGAGCTGAAAATCGGTAGGTAAATATCTTAGAATGCACCAAATTTTAGCTTTTTACCTGAAAACTTTTCCTAAGAGTTTAATTAAATTAAAACTTTTCTTAACTATAACTTTTTTTGTTTTTCATCTGTTTATTAATAAATTCTGAATTTGATTTAAAAAACTCTGATTTTGATGTATAAAATCTTGAATTTAGTTTGAAACATCCTGAATTTGATTTTTAAAATCCTGAATTTGATATGAAAAAGTCCGAATTAGAAGTTAAAAACCTATAATGATTACTACTTTGGACATATTTTTCTCCCCATTGTGTACACAGTTGTAGGACTTTTCATATTTACTAACGATTAATATTATTTTAATGGAAAATTTTCTCTACTATAATAGTAAATTACCTAAATTAATCATCTATTTTAGTAGCTTGAGAAACAACAATAGTAATGTTAAATTTAATCCAAGGTTAAATTAGTGATTAGCGAAGGATAATAATAGTATTCGTGACGCCCTCGGGTGATTTGCATGCGGATTGATAGCGGCTTGCTTGATATCTGATGGTAAATATAGATTCCCTCGTCACTTTTAACTTCTAAGTGGATATACGTATAATTAGATGGCGCCAAATCAAGAGGCAATTGATTTAGCCAAATCCAAATCAAATTCATTTACTCTCTAATTTTAGCCACGCCGGCCGGACATGGGATTCGTAGAAATCCAATCAATCATTGATTCGAATATCCTGAAATCTATTTAGACTCCACTGGATTCTTTGAAATCAATCAAATGAGAGAAAAATGCATTTGTGTTCGATAATACATTAATTTATTTTAAATATACCAGTAATTTGGAAGAGCCTGTAGCTTAGGCTTTGCGGCTTGTTCTGACCGAGGACTACAGACAATGTCTCTTTACCTGCTCAGTTGGAAAATTGCCTTATTTCTCTAGTTTTTTTACTTTACCATACAGGGTATGGTCAAGGATTGTAATCGTGCATGAAAAAAGTGTTTTTTTTTGCTTCTTTTTTTCGAAATATCTCAAAAACGGCTGAAATTATTTTGATTAAAAAAATTGAGCGAAACCATGGCATTTCAGTCTACAAAAAAAGCCCTAATAAGTGAACATCGAAAAAATTTCGAGATAATAATTGTTTTGTCAAAATGTCTGTTAGTTTGTGCGTTACCAAATTTTTGTGAACGAGCTAGCTCAAAAACTATAATGTGAATATCAAAACCAAATTTCACACGTAGTTTTGGTCCATTGAGATTAAGAACTGATTAGATTTTGGTGCATATTGACCCGAAATTAAGGGGGGTGGAGTGGGCTAAAAATTAAAAATCTATGCCATTTGAGCACACTCAACTAAATTTTGTATACAAAATCCGTGGCCCCATAGAAGTCTAAAAATTCAAAAAATAACCACCCAAAATGGGGGGGGGGGGGGTCAAAAAATTAAAAAATAGGTCTACGAACCAAATTCAACCAAATTTTGTATACATAATCAGTGGGGCCCAGAAAACTAAAAATGGACAATCTAACCGCTCAAAATGGGGGTGAGGGATGAAATTCTAGGCCCCCAGAAGTCTAAAAATCCAAAATCTAACCCCCCTACATGATTATAAATAATTTTATTAAATATTAAATATAAGTGAGGGGCCATGTATGTATGTATGTATGGTAAAGTCAAGCGGATGGCCACATCAGAACGTGTGAGTTTATTTAAGATAAATTTTATAAGTTTTTTTTTTTTTTTTTTAAGGGCGCATCGACTGCCAGGGCCATTAGCGCCTCAGAAAACCTATCTTATCCATTTAATCATCTGTCTCAATCTATTTTTTTTTTTATCAGGTCATATCCATCTGTCCGTTGTTTTACAGTTTACGCCAATAGAGTTCGAAATAGTATTCAATAAATATCTAATAAGTGATAGTATTTTTATTTTTTTATTTTTTTATAAGTTTATTATTATTTTTATTTATTTTTAAGTTACCAAAATGGATTATTCTTGCTTTCGTGTTTTAAATCGAATGTATTCCACATATATGTCTAAGGACAAATAAATGAAATCTATATAGGTATATATAAAATTAAGGTTTTGTTTGTAGATTGGTCCAAATCATGTCAAATTTTCGTTGCAAACTTTTCAAGCAAAGTTATGAACGAAAACACCCTCAACAAAATTCCTGTCTGTCTGTATGTCTGTTTCCGTGGGTTCCGCGCAAATTCTGCTCACGATCACGTAAAAACGGCTTAAGGGATTATTATGAAATTTAATATTTGGATCAGATGTCTTCTAACTTAAGATCATTGCTATATAACGTTTTGATATTTTGACCCCGAAAGGGGGTTTGGGGAGGCGCACTAATGGAAATGATCAAATAACTCCTAAACTATTAACTCTACAGCAAATTTTGTAATGAGCAAAGTTGTAGGGGATGTGATTTCTGACAACTTTTGTTTAACAAAATTCCTAGAAAAATGACCCAAGGGGAAGGCTAAAAAATGAAAGTTCTTGCTCTTGGAGAAAACTCAACCAAATTTTGTATACATAAGCTGTAGGCCACTAGAGACATAAAAAAATGCAAAAACTAACATCCCAAAATAGGGGAGGGTCAAAAAATGAAAATTCTTGCCTTGGGCCAAACTCAATCAAATTTTGTATACATAATCTGTAGACCACTAGAAGGATGAAAATGCAAAAACTGGGACAGTTAGTTTTTGCATTCTTAGACTTCTGGGGGACCACTGATTATCTATACAAATTTTGGTTGAGTTTTGGTAGAAGGACCTATATTTTCATTTTTTGACCCCCCCATTTTGGGTGGTTAGTTTTTGTATTTTTAGTCTTCTAGGGTCCCACTTTATGTATACAAAATTTGGTTGAGTTTGCTCAAATGGCCTAGATTTTTAATTTTTAACCCCCCCCACTCCCCTTAATTTTGGGTCGATATGTACCAAAATCTAATCAGCTCTTAATCTCAATGCACCAAAACTAAGTGTGAAATTTGGTTTTGATATTCACATTAGTTTTTGAGATAGCTCGTCCACAAAAATTTGGTAACGCACGTACTAACAGAATAACAGACATTTTGACAAAACAGTTATTATCTCGAAAAATATATTTTTTTCTATGTTCTTTTATTATGGCTCTTTTGTAACCCGAAATTCCATGGTTTCGCTTAATTATTTTAATCAAAATAGTTTCAGCCGGTTTTGAGATATTTCGAAAAAAATGAGCAAAAAAACACTTTTTTCATGCACGATTACAATACTTGACCATGTATGGTAAAGTAAAAAGTTATTTGATGGAAAAAATCAATTATTTAAAGTGTTTTTCTTTTATATTTATTTATTTTTTATATATATATTTTTTTAATTCGAAATATTTGTCTCGGTTTGTTATTTATTTGATTTTCGTCCAATGATCGAAGGGTTGACGTTTGAAGGGTACTTTAAGAGAGTGGGGGGGGGGGGTGGAATAAGTGGTGTGGAGGGTGGCTGAGAATGAATGGGGCTGGACCTCCACGATGCACAAGATGATGGATTGTCTATTTACAGAAACCCTAGTATAATTTGCCCGGAACGCCTCCTTTGCTGCCGCCACTTTAATTTTCAGAAACAAATTGCAGTTATTTGGAAACAAAAAAATAAAATAAAATTGAATGTAATAGAGACGAGATAATTTAATATTAAATTATATTGAGAGAAAAATCTTAAGAATTTGACACTTGGATAAGATATTGACCAAGTTGAATATACGAGCCCCGTCCCATCTCAATTGGCCCACCAATATTTTTTCTTTTTAAATAAAATTATGCTAATTCACGGTAAATTTAATTTAAATATTTATTTTTATTATCATTTGGGACAACAATTTAAACAATTTAAAACATTTTATTGTAACATTTTTTTTTTTTTGGCTTTTCGGCCTTTCTAGCCATAAGCCATTTTACTATACTATTTATTTTATTTAAATTTGTCTCTACCTCGGGGGTCAGATTTTAGCCGGATTCCTCGAGTCGGATTCGAACTCGGGTCCTCTTGGTTAGCTGGCTGACATGCTACCGCCTAGCCTACCCGACCCCCCCATTGTAACATTTAACTTAAAATTATTTTTTAATTGTTAAAAACATATTTTTATATAAAAAATAGTTCTTTGCTTTTCACGATTTTTTTTTTTAAAGAATCTTTGAAAGTGTGAAATATTCAAGTAGGCTTTGGCTTTTTCCAACAAAAGAAAGTTTGTTTTGTTTATTATTAGTAAAAATGACTCATGGAAAGGTTGTTGATGAAAAAATTTGCTCAATTATTATCAATTTATATAAAAAGGGAAAATCAAACGCGGAAATTGGCGATCTAGCTAATTTATCAAAGTTTACTGTCAGAAATATTATTCGAGTTTATAAAACAACGGGTACAATAGCTACAAAACCTCGGTATGCGTCGAAATCCAAAATATCAGATGCCTATAGACGGGCATTGAAGAAGATTATTAGAAAAAACAGGCGTTCGAACTATGGTGAATTATCTGTTCTTTGGAACGATGCTGTGGGGCGAAGTGTTTCAAGATCCACGTGCCATAGAGAAACCCTTAAGTTAGGTTTGAAAACTTACGAGGTAATTTTATTGCAACTTATTCCAAATTTTTTTTTGTAATTTTACTAATTTTTTTTAGGCGAAAGAAAAGCCACTCTTGACATTAAAACAAAAGAAAAACCGGCTTTAATGGGCTAAAAGTCACATTAATTGGACGAGTGATGAATGGAATAGTGTCTATTGGAGTGATGAGTCTCGTTTTGAAGTTTGTGTTCGGGACAATCGAAGCAGAGTTATTCGTCAGAAAAATGAAGCTTTCAATTCAGATTGTTTAAAAAAGAAAGTAAAATTTCCTCCTTCAGTTATGGAATGGGGTTCAATGTCTGCTAGAGGTGTTGGAAAACTTCACTTCATTGATGGAATTGTAAACACCAATAAATATTTAGAGATTTAAAAAAATCGTTACTTCCAACAATGGCAGATGCATTGCAGAATAATAATAATTTTGTGTTCCAACAAGAAGAGGCGGCCTGCCATACATCAAGAAAATCTTTAAAATGGCTTTCTGATCATAATGTTTCACTTTTGGAGTGGGTGGCAAACAGTCCCGACTTGTCACCAATAGAAACTTTTTGGCACACAATGAAAAAGCTATTACGAATACAACCAGCTAGAAACGTAGTCGAATTAAAACACAAAGTTCAAAATATTTGGGATACTTTCACTCAAGATGAGTGTCAAAATTTAATAAGTACGTTGCCCAAAAGAATTCAAGTCGTAATTAAAAATAAAGGCGACGTCACACAGTGGTAAAGGTTTTGGATTTTGTATGTTTTCCTTGTTTGTAATAATTAAAAAATAATTTTAATTTAAATGTTACAATAAAATGTTTTAAATTGTTTAAAATGTTGTTCCAAATGATAATAAAAATAAATATTTAAATTAAATTTACCGTGAATTAGGATAATTTTATTTAAAAAGAAAAAATATTGGTGAGCCAATTGAGTTGGGACGGGGCTCTTATATATTATATATGTTGCAGTAAAAACCCGTTTTTTAGTAAAAACAGGTTCTTACTAGTTAAAATGCGTTTCACTGAATACCTTTGTGGCAACTAGAATATTGGTTGAGTTTGGTCCAAAGGTCTAGAATCTTCATTTTTGACATTCCGCCTCATTTTTGGTGTTTATTTTCAAAATTTTTTAAACAAAAATATCAAAAATTACTACTCCTATTTTTGATGAAAATTGACATTTTCGTTTAAAATTTTTTAAAAATAAACACCAAAAAGAGGCAAAAATGAAGATTCTAGACCTTTGGACCAAACTCAACCATCATCAGTAAATTCTAGTTGCCACAAAGGTATTCAGTGAAACGCGTTTTAACTAGAAAGAACCCGTTCTTACTAAAAACGGATTTTTACATATAGGTGTATTAATAATATAGTGAAATAATTTATTGATTATTTTCGTATTATTTTTTTTAAAAACAATCTCAAAACGTTTGTTAGAAATCGAAAAGTTTCGGGAGAAATTGTCCCTTTATCCATAGAAATTTGGCAAAATAGTTGTTTTTAATCAACTGGTGTGGGGACCACACGACTTTCACATGACAATAAAAAATGAGCCGGCTAAGTGCGAGTCGTTTTCGTACTTATATACAGGGTGTTTCTAAATTGATGCAAAATATTTTAAAAGGGGTGATTTTTAAGCAAAAATTAAGAGAGTCTTTCATATTACTTTTTGTTCAAAATCACTTCCCTCCAAGTTACAGCCCTCTTCTAAAGTTAGGGGAAAAATTGGTTTTTATTTAATATATAGGTTTTTGACTTTTTTATATCAAATTCAGAATTTTAAAAATAAAATGCGGACTTTTCCATATCAAATTCAGGGTATTTAAAATCAAATTCAAGATGTTTCAAACCAAATTCAGGATTTTTCAAATCAAATTTAGAATTTATTAATAAACAGTAGAAAAAATAGAAAAAAATGTTATATTTAAGAAAAAGTTTTAATTTAATTTGACGCTCAGGAGGGGTCGGGTAGGCTAGGGGTTAGCGTGTCAGCCTGCTAACCAAGTGGACCCGGGTTCGAATCCGACTCGAGGCATCTGGCTAAAACCTGACCCCGGGGGTAGAGACAAATTAAAAAAAAATATAAAATAATTAGTATCGTAAATTGGCTTATGGCTAGAAAGGCAGAAAAGCAAAAAAAAAACTCAGGAAAAGTTTTCAGGAAAAAAAGCTAAAATTTGTGCATTTGTGTATCAATTTTTAAATCATTAACTAAAACCTTTCAAGATTAGCTTTTTGTACTCTCAAGAAAAGTTTTCAGGTAAAAAGCTATAATTTAATATGTAAAATATGCTTGGTTTTATAGAAATTCTAAATTTGATTTGAAAAAGTCTGATTTTGATTTTAAAAATCCTCAATTTAATATGGAAAAGTCCGAATTTGAAGTTACAAAGATTTATTCACTATGGAAGAATTTAGAAGAATGAAATTTTGCAGATATCTGGTACTAATAAAATGGCACTTTTTGAAGATTTTTATAATCCTAAAATGTTATCATAAAGGGATGAAATAATCAACCCCTATAATTGTTTGCACCAAAACTTTTTAATGCGTCTACATTTCCTATTTAAAAACTTGATTTCAAAAAAGACAAATTTATTTGCAATTTCTTTATGTTTTGACTTTTTCACATTACATATTTTCCAAAATATAATAAAAACTCTTAATAATTCGATTTTTACTTTACCATACAGGGTATGGTCAAGTATTGTAATCGTGCATGAAAAAAGTGTTTTTTTCCTTCTTTTTTTCAAAATATATAAAAAACGGCTGAAACTATTTCGATTAAAAAAATTGAGCGAAACCATGGCTTTTCAGTCTACAAAAATGCTCTAATAAGTGAACATCGAAAAAAATATATTTTTCGAGATAATAATTGTTTTGTCAAAATGTCTGTTAGTTAGTTAGTTAGTCTGTGCGTTACCAAATTTGTGGACGAGCTAAAAAAGCAAAAACTAGTGTGAATATCGAAACCAAATTTCACACCTAGTTTTGGTCCATTGAGATTAAGAGCTCATTAGATTTTGGTGCATATCGGCCCAAAATTAAGGGGGGGGGGCGGAGGGCCAAAAAATGAAAATCTTTGCCATTTACCAAACTCAACCAAATTTTGTATACATAATCAGTGGGTCCCAGGAGTCTAAAATGCACAAACTAACCCCCCTACATTATTATAAATAATTTTATTAAATATTAAATATAAGTGAGGGGCCAGGTTGTATGGTAAAGTCAAGTGGATGGCCCCATCAGAACACGTCAGCTTTTTTTTTCTTTCTTTTTGATAATTCGAAGTCTCGATAATTCGAATTTTTCTTGTAGTCCCTTGGATTTCGAAATATCGAGAGTCGACCGTATACCGTATAATTGATAAAAACAAAAAATGAAGTGTTTTTTCCCTGACACACCGTACGTGTTAAATAAATATCAAACGAATTTGAAATCAACTCAAAATAAAAAAATAAAAAATATAATATTTCCATTTATGGAACGAAGAAGCCCATCCTATTTCTTTCTCTCTCTCACATATCTATATATTCTAATTTTATCGCACTTTTTCCTTTCCTTCGTGATTTTATTTTATTAATATTGAAATGAATATCTAATCGAAGGTGTCACAGACTGAGAATGCAAATCAATTAATTTCTAAAAGGGATTAAACTTTTTTTCTAAATTAGCTCATTTCTATTCTTCATTAAAATCACCTCGTGACAAATAATTCAAACCACTATAAAAATCTGTTTTATAATCAAAGATCAAGAGCAACCTGTTTGCCAAGACTGAGAGAACAGAGAATCCAAATGACAAATAATTACTGAAATCTCAATCAATTCCCTTATATATACATTCTTAAGAAACAAATCCAAAATTTAAAAGGAAATTCGGCCCTGATTAACGTCTTTTATCCTTGGCTCATCGATCGGTGAATGTTTTTATTTTTATTTTTAGCTTTCTCTTGCTTAAAACTACAGGATGTTTCAAGAATAGGAAATATTTTGACAACTCGGAGTAAGATATAGAAAAAAAAGACTAGATACCGTCTTTTAAATCTAAATTATGAGATGGCCTTAAAATTTCTATAAAAACCGCTCAAAAAGAGCTCAAATCGATTCTCTGCATTAAAAATACAAAAACATTTTGATAGAAAACCGAACTTTCTATCACTCTTTTTACTTTACCATACAGGATATGGTCAAGTATTGTAATCGTGTATGAAAAAGGTGTTTTTTTTAGTCTTTTTCGCGAAATATCTCAAAAACGGCTGAAACTATTTTGATGAAAAAAATTGGGCGAAACTATCGCATTCTACAAAAAAGCCCTTATAAGTGAACATCGAAAAAATTATATTTTTCGAGATTAACTGTTTTGTCAAAATGTCTGTTATTCTATTAGTTAGTCTGTCAGTCTGTGTGTTACCAAATTTTGCGGACGAGCTAGCTCAAAAACTAGTGTGAATATCAAAACCAAATTTCACATGTAGTTTTGGTGCATTGAGATTAAGAGCTGATAAGATTTTGGTGCATATCGAAACAAAATTAAGGGAGTGGGGTAAAAATTAAAATTAAAATATTTTCAAACTAACAAAACAAGAAAATGAAATATACTATAAAAAGAACCTATAATAACAAATTTTTTTTTCTGGGGCCAAAATTAATAGGGGGGGGGGGGAGGTTTACCATAAAAAATAAAAATCATTTTTAAATTTATTTTATTATGAAGCTCCAGGCGCGCGCCTCTTTCGCATGATGTACACACTCAAGGGCGTCCGCAGGGGTGGGAAATGGGGGCAGGGGGTCCAAAGACCCTCCTGGCTTCCAAGCTGAGATTTTTTTAAAATGTTTTAAGTGGAAAATACCAATTGTTTTAATTATTTTTCTTCTTTTGTATTAAAATATATAAATATATATAGAATGTATATAATTAGAACTTATTGACCAAATTTTAGCTTATATTCATATGTATTGAGGTTTTACTGGATCTCCTGGGAAAATTCCTGTGACCCCATGCGTATACTGTCTAGTAGATAACAAGATTCAAATTCAAATTTGAAATCGGCTAACAATACAAAGGCGCTAACAAAGAGACCATTCATCTCTAAAATGAATTCACATTTTCGCCAGGTATTTGGATATTAAAATAAAATTTGTTTTAAAAATTACAAATGGCTTTATTAAATATCCCTTAAATAAGGATCATCTTTAGATATAAACCACCACATACATCAAATAATATAATGGATCGAAAGCCTATTGGCTTTGTGAATTAAAAAGGAGATGAAAGCTGTTAAAGCAATTGTAAGTAAACGACAAAATTAAGCATTTTTTGAGCTCTTAGCAATAATTTTTTTTAACTCTAGTGAAAGAATAGTTGTATTTCCAAAACAAAAAGTATATATATATATATATATATATATATATATATATATATATAAATTATGGTTTTTCTTGCCTGGAGGGAGTTTTTTAAAAACAATCGCAATTTTTTTTTTTTTAATTCCAAAAATCTTTATAAATGTTACACTTGTTTTACAATTGAGAGGGATTATAAAATAGTGGAATAACTTATGGTTATTCTGGGGGATAAAAATAAGTTGAATAATATTTAATAATTAAGATGTGATGACCCGACAGTGAACCGTATTGTTCCTGTGTGGAGAAGTGAGCAGAGCGAGCTCCGATCAAGTCTGTCTAAGCGTTGTGGCTAGGGGCCTTTTTAACCGACTTCAAAAAAGGTGGAGGTTCTCTATTCGACTGAATTTTTTTTTTTATATATTTCTAAATTGATGAATCGGCAGGTTTGATGATAGCATCAAGACTGTCGATTTTGCACTTTTTGAGCGCATAACTTATATATATATATATATATATATATATATATATAATCAAATACCACTCACTCACTGACTCAACACAATATCTTCAAAACTACTAGACCTAACAACTTTAAACTTGGAATAGAGGTTCTTTATAGGGCGTAGATGTCCGCTAAGAAGTGATTTTACGAAAATCCACCTCTAAGGCCCGGTTGTATGTCACAAAGTAAATGCTTTTTACCACTAACCAAGGTAGATGGTAAATGGAGCCACTGGGATGGCCAATCAGATGACAGCCACTGAATGTACCTATCATCTGATTAGCCATCCCAGTGGCTCCATTTACCATCTACCTTGGTTAGTGGTAAAAGCATTTACTTTGCGACATACAATCGAGCCTAAGGGGCTAAAATGGGGGTTAAATTAATTAAAGATCTGTGTTTGGCTGATTCTGTCCCATGATTTTGTTTACTCAATTTCTTTCCTGAAGACTGTTTTTGTTTACTCAAATTCTTTTTTTTTAATAATAAAATTAAAAATTATATAAAAATTCAAAACATTTATGAGGAATAACCATTCTACATTGGATTGTTGACCTTTCGATTATTATTGATAACCACTGCTGACTGTAACCAAGAGGACCCGGGTTCGGCTAAAATCTGACCCCGGGGTAGAGACAAATTTATAAAAATATAATAAATAGTATCGTAAATTGGCTTATGGCTAGAAAGGCCGAAAAGCCAAAAAAAAAAAAAATGGGGGAATAGAGTCAAAATATGAAAATTCTAGCCCTTTGGACCAAACTCAACCAAATTTTGTATACATATACTGGGCCTCCAGAAGGCTAGAAATGCAAAAACTAACTACCGAAAATGGGGGGAGGGTCAAAAATGAAAATTATTAGCCTTTTGACCAAACTCAACCAAATTTTGTATACATAATCTGTAGGCCAGAAGGAGTGGGTTCAGGGGGGGGGGTCGGTGGAGTCCGGGAGGAGGGGGTCCAGTGGCAGGAGTGAGGCTTCAGGGGGGGGGGGCAGAGGGTCGGTGGGATGGAGGGGGCGTGGGCGTGTATATATATAGTGTGTATATAATTAGAACTTTATTGACAAAATTTTAACTCATATGTATTGAGGTTTTATTGGACCTCCTGGGAGAAATTCTTAACAGGGGGGCCGCGAAAATATTATAATTTTTTAAGTTTTTATCTTTTCCAATAAAAAAATTAAATAAAAAAAATATGTTACTAGTTTTTATATGTGATACATATGTAAGTGACAGATGAATTTAATGACATCTCAATATTCTTAAAACTCTAAACCTACACGACTTTACATAAGTAAAAAAAAAATCAATATTCTTAAACATGGTTAAACTAAATGAAAACATTGAACGCATAAGTAAATTTGACCCAAACAGACAGAAAGACAAAATTACAAGTTGAATAAAACCGTGTAAATATTTTTTATAAGTCTAGGTTTACAATTTTTATACTATAGCAAATATACTTTCATTTGCAAATATACCTATTTTTCAAGAAATATGTTATTACTGACAATCTGATAAAGCATTTTTTTGTAATTAAAAAACGTTAAAAAATATACATATATAAATGTTATGTTAAGTTATGCTTTTTTATTTATTTATGAATTATTGTTATATACATTTGAGAGTTTTTTATGTACGAGTAATTATGAGTATGTTACCTATTGGTTGGGGGGGGGGAGTACTGACCGAGAAAATATTTTAGTATTTTAAGAGGCCCGCGAATATACTTTCGGATTTTTAGGGGGCTACCTCTAATAAAAGATTAAGAACCTAGTAGATATGTACTTTTGATAACAAGATTCAAATTCGAATTTGAAATCGATTAACAATAAGGGGCGCCTCTTTAACAATGCCGCTAACAAAGAGAGCATTCATCTCCTAAATGAATTCACATTTTCGCCAGACATTTGGAATTATATTGAAATAAAATTTATTTTAAAAATTACAAATGGCTTTATTAAATATCCCTTAAATAAGGATCATCTTTAGATATAAACCACCACAAACATCAAATAATATAATGGATCGAAAGCCTATTTGCTTTGTGAATTAAAAACGAGATGCAAGTTATCAAAGAATTGTAAGTCAACGATTAAATTAATTTTATTTTAGTTTTCGAATTTTACTTTCTTGTCTGTTAATATTATCAAAAATGTTTTATAAATATATTAATATGATTTGTTAAATATAACACCTTCGGGTGATTTTATCTATGTGCGTTATAATATGTTTCTGATATTTATATTTTATATTTTAATTATATAATATATAAAAAATTAAGAATTCATTTTTTGAGCTCTTAGCCATAATTTTATTAACTGTAGTAAAAGAATAGATGTATTTCCAAAACAAAAAACTAAATATTAAAAAAAATAAGCTGACGTGTTCTGATGTGGCCATCCACTTGACTTTACCATACAACCTGGCCCCTCACTTATATTTTGCTCAAATGGCCTAGATTTTTAATTTTAGCCCCCCTCCACCCCCCATAATTTAGGGTGGATATTCACCAAAATCTAATCAGCTCTTAGACCTTCACGGCGATGAGGGGTTCTTTGATGAATTTTTATAGCTTCAACAGGAGAACTTATAAGGAAATCGCCATGCGCTAGAAATAGTATAAAGAAAAAAAAATTGTAAATATATTATGTAAATGTTCCTATAACTATGTAAATACTCCTATAATTAAATTCACCCGACTATGTAAATAATTCTTGTTAGTGGAGGCCCCCACCTGCGTAGTCCAATAAACGAAAAATCAATGGACAAAAACTACGTGTAAAATTTGATTTCGATATTCACACTAGTTTTTGAGCTAGCTCCTCCACAAAAATTTGGTAACTCACAGACTAACAGACTAACTATCAGACATTTTGACAAAACAATTATTATCTCGAAAAATATAATTTTTCGATGTTCACTTATTCGGGATTTTTTTGTAGAGCGAAATGCCATGGTTTCGCTCAATTTTTTTAATTAAAATAGTTTTAGCCGTTTTTGAGATATTTCGAAAAAAGAAGGAAAAAACACTTTTTTCATGCACAATTACAATACTTGACCATACCCTGTATGGTAAAGTAAAAACACAATACTTTTACCAAAAGCTCTCGTACGGTTGTATCTAATGATAATAGTTATAAAGGAAACTAGATTGATTTAATATAGATACAATGATTTTAAGAGAGTTTACTTGCCAAAGTAAGCGGATATTAGGCTTTTTTAAATAAAGAAGATTCAATTCTATCTTTATGCGGAATTATTTATTGTTGTCCGACCACCGTGGGTGTTTGGTTTCGGTCTACTAGGAGACCATTGTCAAGGCCTGAAAAACAATAGCAATACAAGTGTCAGATATTTTAAAAGTAGATTGATTTTATTTTATATACAAGGTTTATTATTCAATACATTGTTACCTCAATTCAATTTTCCAAGCTTATTTTTTGGGAACGAGTCCATCCCGGAAACTCGATTTCACATATAATATTATTGTAAATACTGTGTGATATCGAGTTGCCGAGATGGACTCTCGTTCCCAAATAAATAAGCATTGGAAAAATTGGATGAGTATGTATTGAATAATAAACCTTGTATATAAAATAAAATCAATCTACTTTTAAAATATCTGACACTTGTATTGCTATTGTTTTCCGGGCCTTGACAATGGTCTCCTAATAGTAGACCGAAACCAAACAGACATGGTGGTCGGACAATAATAAATAGTACCTGGCCACCGAGCGATGCTCGGTAACTTTTTGCTTCAATTAAAAGTTAGATATTAACCCCCCCCCCCCCCCGCCCACCCCCACATCCACTCACCTCCACCTCCACCCCGAAACCCCGCACCTCGCCCCAGCTCCGAACTCCCCACCACTGCACCCCACCTCCTGGACCCCCCACATCAACCACCACCGTCATCTCCACCCCGGCACCCAGTTTTTGCATTTCTAGCCTTACAATACCATATAATTATTTTTTTTAATTAAATTTGTCGAGTTTTGTAATTAATTAAATTGGCAAATTATAATACAGCATATAATAATATTTGAGGAATTTAAAAATCGATTTATAAACAATTAAGTTGCCTAACTTCTAATGTATTATAATAATTTTTGTAATGATCTTTTTGTGGGATTTAAAATTAAAAAAGCAATTATTTATTAAAGGAAATTGATTAAAAATGCAATTATACATTTTAATCGAGACAACCACCTGTGAATAATTATTTCAATTAACAAAAACCCATCAAAAACAACTTAGCCGAAGATGAGACCGTAACAGATCGACAAAAGCCACCTAACCCGTGAATTTCATCCAAATCGTTAGAGCAGTTTTCGAGAAACCGATTCTATATATATATATACAAGAATTGCTCGTTTAATGTAATAAGATTTCCGCATAAAGATAGAATTGAATCATTGGGATTCAGTTCCATAATTTATTAATGCAATTTTGTGTTTTTCAGATGGATGAGGAACAAAATAAGTGTTTATTTACGATCTTATCAATTGCAACGTTTCGCCACGCTTAAAAAATTGACAAAGTGTTTGGAGCTTTATTTATCAAGAGCCTGAAGAAGCTGCAATAAAAGTGGCGAAACGTTGCAATTGATAAGTCGTAAATAAACACTTATTTTGTTCCTCATCCTCTGAAAAACAAAAATTACATAGAATTGAATCTTCTTTATTTATAAAAAGCATAATTTCCGCTACTTTGGCAAGTAAACTCTCTTAAAATCCTTGTGTATCTAATGAGTTGAAAGCTGCCACGACATTTTGTTTTAATAAACTCAACGCCAAGTTTCAATTTTCTAGCCAAAACCATTCGCAGCCAAAAAAAAATAAAGTAAAAATGCCAATTCATTAAATTTGGTAAAGTCTTTGAAAAGTTTTTCATTTTCCTCCAATAAATTAAAATTTTTTAAAATAATTTGGTCTTTTTCACTTTTCACATTACACATAAATTACTTCATTGAAAATATTTCTTTATTACTATATCGTGATACATCTAGACAAGCTCATTGACTAATTGTAATTTTTTTTTTAAGATGGAGTGACTAATAGACTTCGAGCTTACTCAAAATCGAATCTGGCTTCAGTCATAATAATTTTCATCTATGTCTAAAATACGAAACATTTCAATAAATCCAAAGGAAGGCAACTAAACACTACTTTTGTGAACACTTCTTCAAGAATCCCCTCTAGCAATCTCCAACGAAAAAGTCATTTTGATGGATAAGGTCATCGGCTGTCTGCGAGATTAAGCACCCTATTTTAACGCCGAGGTCAGGATACTTACCTACTCATTTATTATATTTCTAAATTTTTTAGAAAAATTAAAAAAAATATAAAAGAATTCAAAAATCTTTTCATATAGTTTTTTATTTTATTTTTTAATTATCAATCATATATCAATTATGTAACTCTTTGATTTACAAATTAACTTCTCCTTGTCTTAGGGAGTTTCTGATTTGGTAGAATAAATTTCCTATTTGGGGGTATGTCAGCATGCTAACCAAGTGGACCCGGGTTCGAATCCGACTCGAGGCATCCGCCTAAAACCTGACCCCGGGGGAGGTAGAGACAAATTTTAAAAATAAATAATTAGTATCGTAAATTGGCTTATGGCTAGAAGGCCGAAAAGCCAAAAAAATTCTCATTAGTAAATTCTATTTCATCTAAATCTTTACAATAATTTTTTATCTTACCTCCATCACATTTAATATTATATTAATTTATAAAATTTCTTATTTTCTAATGTGTAATTTTATTTTCTCTTACATGGATCATTCACTTGATGCCTTGGTGTTGTCCTTCGTTCGATTCATTATGTTCTTCACATCAACAGCTACCAAACTTGAGTATATCATATTTTTTTATATAATTAATTTTTAAGCGTTTTTTTACAGCATACCCCTTTAGTTAGAATCGGTTATTACTTTAATATTTAAATTATTTCCATTAATATAAATTCATTTTAGATTTTAAAGTTCTTGCTTTTATAATTATTCTAAACCAATTTTCAAAAAAATTTAAATAACTTAAGTAAATATTCAGTAAATTTAATTTTATATCATTTAGCCTAAATAAATTTTCAAATTTAAATTTCTGGATTAAATTCATTCAATAATTTAATTTTCGATAGTATTCTTGAAATTATTCAACTTTTATGATAAACAGCAAATTTGAATTAGAATTAGGAATTTTCAGTTTCCCATTTCTGCATAATGTCGCCCAACGAGGGATTCGCTTTTTGATCAAATCAGGTAATTTAAAAATTATATTTATAAACATATATACCTTTAAATTCAAAGCTGTTTATTTTTATAGAAAGAAGCCATCGTTTCATCGAGATGACCCCAGTATGATCACCAGGGTTTCTCAGGTATGATTCTATTACCTAATTTATTTCTATAATAGTAATTTCAAACTTAATTCTTGAATATAATATTTTTTGGATATTTCCCATTAGAGTGTTTTTTCTCTTTTAAAATTAAAAATTTAATTTGATTTATAGATTGTTTAATTTCAAAATTTCCTCATTCGATATATATGTAGTATACTAATTATGCAATAATTTTCTTAAAGGTGACAAAATCACTTGAGCAACGAGATCATCGGCTGCCTGCGAGTTTAGACTTTTCTTTTAACGACGAGGTTAGTATTTATTCTATAGTTAAATCTTCTGCTTTTGTAATTTCAAAGATATTGTTATGAAGATTTCATTATTTTTAATTATCCTTCAAACCCTCTTGAGTTAAAATTAGATCCCCCTTATTTCAAAAATTTCAATGCTCTTTATTGAAAATTCTTATCAAAAATGGTAGAGTAGAGTAAATTTCTCATTGATAAATTAAATTTCATTCATCTTCATATTTTTATTTCATCGTATTTAATAATGATTTATATAATTTCTAACTTTATTTTGTCTTCTTTTTCATGGATCCTTCACTGCTGATCTTTCGATGCTGACTTTTATCACATCCAACACATTTATTTTCTTCTCACCAAAAGCGCACCAAATATGAGTATATATCTTTTTAGCATGGCATTTAATTAGCTTTCAAAGTAATTTTTTATAGCTAGATTATAGCAGGCAAAGAATTAGGATGTTTTTTATTTTACAGTATACCCTCTAGCTACAATCAGTAAATGTAATATTTAACTTATTTTCATATATTACATTAAAATTTTTAATTAAACAACTTGGCTATTAAATTTTTCATAAATGCAATTTTAAATTGAATTAATCTCAATCATGGCTTAATTTGATTTTTCATTTGATTTTAGTTTTCAATTTTTTGCAATTTATAATATTAAAAATAAATTAAAATCACTATAATCATTTAATTTTTCAATAATTTTTTCTTGAAATTATTTAATTTTTAACGTAAAAAAATCAGATTAGGAATTTTCAGATCCCAATTTCATCTTTATCTATAGTGAAGCAACAAGGGAACCATTGGAGGATCTTCCCAAAGTGAGCATTTATTAGAATAATAGATTTTGCGTAGGGATTTTCAGGTTTCACCGCCTCGACCATCGATGGGATTCATCGCTATTTTATTATCAAATTTAATTCTTAGATTCAGAATACGTGATAGAAAATTATTAAAAAAATTGATAGTTTTAGTAGATGTAGTTTACAATTGATTATATAGTTTAGAAGGAGGGTGGGATGATATGCCATGCCAACGATGACTGTCTCTATTTCTTTATTGGGAATCTGCACTCTTCCCTTTGATTTCCTTCCTGGAGACAGCAAATGCGGTGTCGTCTATCTTAGGCCTCTTAGGGATATTTTGTGATGCGTTCCCCTCTCTTGTGCCCTCCAATTTAGTTTTAAGGTTATTTTAATATTAAGAACCCGCAAGAGAGCTAAAATCGACGCCATCCATTTGTTAGATCCATGAACGAGTCACGAGGGAAGTGACCGATTCGATCAGATTTCTAAAGATCGAGGTCCAGGTTCATTTTGCATGTGCTTGCATGTTTTGTGTCTTACCGAAAAGTCGTCGCTTGACGCCTTGTTCAAATGGAACAATGGGGTGGGAATGGGAGCCTGGTGACTATGTCCCTTTGAGGGCGGGTTTGAGGTGGCTCTATGGACTAGAACGAATACCAGAAGGTTGTCCGTTGCTTCCTCTGGAGTAGCCTAAGGAAGAAGAGCGGTTGCCTTGTGGCTAGGGGCACGAGTGTTCTGCCAGCCGTTTGGCGGTGACCGTGCACTGCGTTACACTTAAAGTTCTTTTTCTCATATATTTAACCACTTGCCAAATAAGGTTTTTCATTTTTCCCCCTAGCTGGTAAATATACTGAAATATGAACATGGTATTTATAATTTATGTCCGTCTTGTTGTATACATAGCTGAGGCAAGTGGAAATGTTAGGTAGGATCTCTTTCAGGTCGCCCTGGTCTCTCGTTCTATCCGTATTCCAAAAAATCAAGGCCACTCTCACTGTTACGTACATCTTCAGACTCTCTCGAAGTCCGATTATAAGAATTCGAATTTTACTCTGATATTTCAAATTACAAGAATTTGATTTGGATGAAATAAAATTTGAATTTTTCGCGATTAAAAGGGATCTATTTCGGTTACTACATACGTCTTGATGACTAAATTAGTATGTAGTAAAGGGGGGGTTCTACTAATGTTTATGTCAAGTGTTCTAGGTGTATACACTCAAACAAGCTTTTTTTCAACTTCTGGAGACAATGAAAAAGCCAAGACCGACCGCCCACTGCATCCATCGAAGGTGAATATAATATAATATTTCATAATTTATTTTTCTCTTTTTTTTTCTTAAATCAGAGCTGTCCAAGCCGCGGCCCAGGACTGCAATAAATGTGGCCCGACATAAAATTATAAATTTCTTTAAAACATTAAGATTTTTATATACTTACTGGAAAACATTTCTGATACAATTTGACCTAAATGGACAATCTCCCCATAAATTTTCAAAAATAAAAGAGCAGATTTTAGATTTTGAATGTGAAAAAATATAAATCAAGATTTTCGAAAAAAACAATCACAATTTTGTCATATTTTGACTCCATTTTTTAATAGATATAAATATTTTAAAGATAATGTTACATCATTCGTATCAATATTAAATTTATAACAGGAATACTAGGGAATTAGATAAAATTAAAAACATAGAGTTATTTTTAAATGGGCCAGACGTTTCGTCAATTTTGTAGCCACTGAGGAAATCAAAATAAATTGACGAAACGACTGGCCCTTTTAAAAAAACTGTTTTTAATTTTATCCGATTCCCTACTATTCCTGTTATATATTTTTAAGATATTTTTGCTTCTTTGTCATGGTGGATATCATTATTCTACATTATTAATTCTTTTTTTACTTTACCATACAAGGTATGGTCAAGTATTGTAATCCTGCATGAAAAAAGTGTTTTTTTGCTTCTTTTTTTTCGAAATATCTTAAAAACTATTTTGGTTAATAAAATTGGACGAAACCATGGCATTTCGGTCTACAAAAAAGCCCTAATAAGTGAACATCAAAAAAATTATATTTTTCGAGATAACTGTTTTGTCAAAATGTCTGTTAGTACTTCTGTAGTCTGTGCGTTACAATTTTTTTTTTATTAAAAATATCAATAGAATTAGGATATTTTATCTGAGGCCCGTGTAAGCCGAAAGGTTGAACACCCCTGTCTTAAATAATTGAGTGTTTAAAAAATGATTCGCTACTATCTAAACTATATTTTACATATGCCATTTGAAAGATTCATTTTTTGATGATATCCCATATAATATTATACAATTTTATTTTTTTATAATTTATTCATGTGTGTGTTTCTTTTCTTTTAGCTGAAGATGGGAAGTTGCTTTGTTGGGACGGAGGCATCTGACCCATCAGTAGTTCAAACCTTCGACAATTCAGGACTACGGTAAGCATTATTACTCAATGAGATTGAAATTTATTCGAATAAAAATAATATTATATCTTAATTTAAATTTTGACCTCGACATTACCAATGGACTTGAAATTAAAAGAGGGGGGGAGAGGGGGTTGTAACTGATAAAAAATTATTTGAATAAATATTAAAAATAAGAGAAGGGCTAGAGGTATGGTAAAGTCATGTGGATGGCCACATCAGCTTATTTTTTATTTATTTCGAACCATATGAGCCTCTGTCAGCGTAAAAATTCTAAAATACTCAAAATAAGGACCACCCTAATGCACACTGGACGGGACAGATTATTTTATCTCAAAGATTTTAAAGAGGTATTGTGGGCTGGTTCTCTAGCTTATTTTTAACCGATTTAACATTTCGACAAATACCTACTATAAATACTTATATTTTTTTCTCCCAAACTTTTGAATTAGTGATACATGTTTTATGATTCTTTCTATAACAAACTGACTGCATTTGATAGAATAAAAAATAATAAAAAATTATATTCAAAGTATCATTTATATTAACCAGGTCGCAATTTTGGGAAAAAATATTTTGATAGTTTTTTTTTATTATTAACAGGAGGTTGAATCAAAACAAAACGAATAGGTGATTTATAGTAATAAATAAAAAATAAATAAAAATAAATAATAAATAACAACACAATTAACTATTCTCTTCTTCAATCTTGTATATCTCAAAAAGTGAAAATGTAAAAAAAAACGAAATTTTTTTTATTGTCTAAGACATGTTTCGGGTCTAGTTGAAACCATTTTCAGTTATTAAAACAAAGCAACTCTCCCCTCCATATAATTTATAAATTAACACTTCACATTTTAAATAAATAATAATTAAAAAAAATAAAAAATAAATAAATTAATAATAAATAATAAAGAGTGATAATTAATAATTAAAAAAAAAAAATTTCGGACGGAATCCAATCTTCCAAGTATATTTAATAGGAATAAATTTGAAATCCTATTTATTTTACTACTTGTTGGTTTGATTCTACTTTTATCCTTGTGCTAAGCGAAAGTCATGTGTTATTCAGAAATAAAATAATATTTTTTAAAATTCTTAGTTTTCTATCCCTCATAAGGAGTAGACCAAAAGAGTACAATACTTACTACATGCTATTTTATTATGTAATGGGAAATCATACGTATGGAATAGGTACTGCTATTTTATCTATATTTTAATTTGATAATATACATATAAAGCCAACACTAATTATTATTAAAAGTAATGGCATATTAAAAAACTATAAATATAATTAAATTATTTCCTTATATGATACAAATATATTTATAAATGTTTGTAAAAGCGCGTGTATAAATAAATGTACGGTATAAACTGCGAAAACTCTATTGGCAATTTAATTTACATGAATTTGTCATTAAAAAGGGAAATTAAACGTTAATTATATTTTATATATTATCTCTATTGATGTGTCATGGGTCATTAATATCTATTACATTACACCATGGGTAATAAATTATAGTGTATGTACTTAGATATTACGAGTATGTTACAAATTATTATAGCTATATAGTTGTAGAATTAATTTTTCTAATAAAATAAATAATACTAATTGCCAGAGATGGCGACATCTAGATCTTGTGTGCGACTATTTTATTGAGTAAGAAAAACATAAAAAGTTTTCATCTATTAGATTCGAGATGGAGTGGATTGTTATTAATTTAAAAGTTTATAATAGGAAAATAAGAACAAGTTTTTATGTGTGACTTTTTTATTTATCAGCCAACGTTTCGTCGACTTTGCCGACTTCTTCAGGGCTTCAAATTTTCTTTTTATCTTCGTTACCATTGAAGACAATATTTTGCACATTCGCATAAACAATTTTTCTTTCTATTCTATATATTAATAATTACACTGGACAAAACAGAAATACTTAGAATGAGGCAACACTGTTTTTTTTTTAAACAATAGAATAGAATTCTTTTTTTATATTGATCTTAACATTTAGAAATCTCAAATTTAAAGCCTGAAGAAGTCGGCAAAGTCGACGAAACGTTGGCTGATAAATAATAAAGTCACACATAAAAACTTGTCCTTATTTTCCTATTACAAACTTTTAAATTAATACAAATTATGGACGGAAATGATATTAATAATTATTATTAATTGTATGTCAGAAGTAGGTATTTTTATCCTCTCGGGAATCGAACCCGAGAGCCAAAATTATCAATTTCTTTATTCCAAAGCAACTATTTTTCCAAATTCTATAATATTTGATAAAGGGAAGATTTTTTTTTACTTAGTAAAAGTGGTGTAGGTTTTAGGTGAAACATGATATTAATTAATAGAGTAAAGGGTGTGTAGTTTCACAGTGAATGAAATAAAACTCAAAGAGGTTTTAAATAAATTTTTCTAATTAATATAACAAAGAATAATTGCTATATCAATGAGAATTGTTTTGACCGCGCTTGAAAAAGATATTTATCACGAGACTACTGCGGATTATGCTATTGAAGTCTGTGGAGTCTTAAGTCTGGACCAGGAGTTTCAGTTTTAACCTGTAAACTCCTGATGATGGACTAAAAATCCGAAATATATTGAGTTTGTATAAACCTCTTTAAGTTTTATTTCATTCACTGTGAAACTACACACCCTTTACTCTATTAATTAAGGGAAGATTTCTCCCGAAACGGTTGGAATACTATTAAACATTTTGAGATTGTTTTATAAATGAATTTGTATTTATTTTATACAAAAAATAATCAATAAATTAATTCAATTTATTCTTTTATCTTAACAAAGCCTTAAAAAAAATATTGATTTTCTACATTTTTGAACCAAAAGCTCTAAAGCAGGGCTGTCCAACTCGCGGCCCAGCACTGCAATGAATGCGGCCCGATATAAAATTATAAATTTCTTTAAAACATTAAGATTTTTATATACATACTGGAAAACATATCGTCGCCTTAGAGAGTAAACCTGTTAACTCACAACAAGGAAATTTTACAGTGCAGAGAAAAAGCAAACAAAATTTAATATTGTTGTTATGGAAAGAAACTATTTTTCACATTTTTTTCTACAACTTACGATCGTAATTTGAAGTAGCAGTTTTACTTGGACGATGCTGCATCTCTTTTTCTTTCGAACGGTATTAATATGCCATATATATGATAAAAAATGGAGTTGCAGGTTTACACTCTAAGGCGACGATATCTGATAAAATTTGATCTAATTTTTTTTTGTTTTTAAAATGAGAAGAAATTGAAGAATCTTCCCAAAAAATTTTCGAATAATAAAAGGGCAGATTTTAGATTTTGAATTTTAAAAAATATAGGTATATCAAGATTTTCGAAAAAATAATCACAATTTAATCATATTTTGACTCAATTTTTTATTAGATATACTATACATATTTTTAAGATAATGTTATATCATTCGTATCCATAGTAAATTTATAACAGGAATAGTAGGGAATTGGATAAAATTAAAAACAGAGTTTTTTTTTAAATGGGCCAGAAGTTTCGTCAATTTTTGTATCCACTGAAGAAGTCAAAATAAATTGACCAGCCAGATACGCAAAAGGAAAAAATTGATGGTTGAAAATAATTTTTCTCCAATTTGGAGACATTTTTCATTCCAATGAGTAAAATCAAAAATTTCGAGTGAGTTCAATAGTAAGGGCCGCCCGGAAGCCAAGAATACCGAATAATTACAGTAAAACCTCGTTTATCCGGATCGGATTTGTAGACATTTTTATTTTAATAAAAGTTAACATAGATAATTTTTAACTCTGCTAGCAAGAATGTAATTATAATTTCACCAAAAATTTAACGTATGTTTTTTTTAAACAATTGTGTGTAATTTTGATATAAACATTTTTTACTTTATCCAATGCAAAGGATGGGTAAAGTATTGTAATCGGTCTCGCAGCAAGCGCGACTTCAAAGGGTCCTCAGGTAAAGACTACTGAACCCAAGGTCTCAATTATAGTCACAAATTGTAGTATTCAATTAGGTTGAATTTTAGAACGTGACGGTTTTGCCAAAAATCACACGGGGTCTCGTCCAGAGGCCAAAAAGTGCGATTTTTTGGAAGTGCGTGCTGATGGATGTATGTTATCGTTTTTTACGTCCACGATATTTTCCACACCGTACAACTGATTGAAATGAAATTGAAAGCCTACCATTAATTTAACAAAATGAAGCGCTGATTAGTTTTTGGTACATATCGGCCCACAAACATTAGTACTTTATTTCAGAACTTTTTTAGATTTTTCTAAATATTTTGAAAATGACTAAACCAATTTTGATGAAATTTAATATTCTAATTAAGTACCTTAAGGACCACAAAAAAGATCATATAATTTTTTTTGTAAAATTATATTTTAAATTACATTAATCAAATTTAGGGAACGCGGTGTTGGTTTATAGTGAAACATTGTTAAAATTAAATTAGGTTGGAGTTGGTGGTGTTTCACAAGGAGAAAAATTAAAATACAAAGATTTTTTTAGTTTACTCTATATATTTCGAGCTCTTAACTCATCGTCAGGAGAACATTGACTAAAGATAACATGAAATAATGAACAGAATTTATTTTAATTTTAATATGATGGACAGTTATTTATATATTTATAAATTACATTACCCTAGAATAAGATAGTACATTGAATAAAGTTTAGCAACGATCGGTTGCAGTTTATTTTTTTATCGTAATAAATTCAAATTCGCTTATTTGATTATTTGTTTTGTTTTTATTATCCATTTATCCGGATTATCCGGTTTGCCTTTGGTTCCAGTTAGTCCGGATAAACGAGGTTCTACTGTACTTATATATTTTTTGTCTTTATATTTTAATTTTTTTTCTAGTTCAAGCTATATCTTAATTTGGATTTGTGCCATGTTTAAGCCCGTGTTTTCTTAAATATACAGATTTGGTGACGTTTCGATAAGATCTCGATTGCTTACGCGTGATAATCAGAGTTGCCTGATCTAAACAACCTAAGCAAAAAATACACGACAAGAAAAATAAAATTACAACATATATATTATAGACAAAACTAGACAACAACATAGATTTATTAAATCTAAAAAGAGATAACACTACATTATCAATTCGCTATCCAAAATATCTTTTTGATAATGTAAATTTGGAAAAGTATGTTTTTATTTGTTTTTTAAGTTAAAGAATAAATAAATAGGTTCATTTCTTAAACATAAACCAGCGAGGAATGCCTCATTTGCTTAATCCTTGCCTTAAACGGACTCTCCAAATTCTACCTACTGTACATATGGTACACCACACACACTGTCACACATATATCATTTTCCTTATTTATTTATTTTTCTTTCTCTTTTTCGTGATCACCACTTCTATTCACATTTATTTATTTATTTATTTTTCACCATCCAACTAACAACACTAATTGTGGCGATGTAACATACATGCCTATTAGAAAACGATAAATAACCCGAGTGAATTAACATAATCCCTATTAGAGTTACTATTCAATTGGTAAACTCACAATTTATAGTCTAATATTCAATATGATAGCGAAAATGATTTATTAACCTTTTTTTAAAATATTATTATAACGTCCGGATTATTTAATATAAAAACGCTGAATTTAATTCATTTATTCAATTTCATGAGATCTTATGAATTTTTGATAAATATAATGGAAAAAATTTATATGTGACCTTTGGTTAATTTAATTTTTGCAGTTTAAAATTTCGATCATTTGTAAATTTAATATATTTTTTTTTAAATTCCGTTTTTACTTTACCATACAGGGTATGGTCAAGTATTGTAATCGTGCATGAAAAAAGTGTTTTTTCCTTCTTTTTTACGAAATATCTCAAAAACGGCTGAAACTATTTTGATTAAAAAAATTAGGCCAAACCATGGCATTTCGGTCTACAAAAAAGCTCTAATAAGTGAACATCGAAAAAATTATATTTTTTGAGAAAATAATTGTTTTGTTAAAATGTCTGTTAGTCTCTCTGGTTGTCTGGTTGTCCGTTTATTTATGTACGTTACCAAAGTTTTGTTGACGAGCTAGCTCAAAAACTAGTTTGAATATCGAAACCAAATTTGACACGTAGTTTTGGTCCATTGAGATTAAGAGCTGATTAGATTTTGGTGCATATCGACCTTATATTAAGGGTGGTGGAGGGGGTTAAAAATTAAAAATCTAGGTTATTTGAGCAAACTCAACCAAATTTTGTATACATAATCAGTGGACCCCAGAAGTCTAAAAATGCAAAAACTAACCAAAACTAGCCCAAAAAGGGGGGGGGTAGGGTCAAAAATGAAAATCTTGGCCATTTACCAAACTCAACCAACTTTTGTATACATAATCAGTGGCCCCCCAGGAGTCTAAAAATGCAAAAACTAACCTCCCCCTACATTATTATAAATAATTTTATGTGCCAGGTTGTATGGTAAAGTCAAGTGGATGGCCACATCAGAACATGTCATCTTATTTTATCTAAAATGTTGGGATTGGAAAATTCAAAATTGTTTCCCAGGTTAGTTGAATGGCTAGCTAGCATGGTATTTCAGAATTTTCTATTCTAATCAAATATTTATATTAAAATTTTGTTTTGCCCAAATGTAGCTGTTGATTCATAAAGAGAAATCAAATGAGGTTGTCCTCTACTTAATGCATTAACCTAATAGTATAAGCAAATAAATATTTTGAAAATAGACAATGCTACAGATTGTCTTGTAGATGAAATTACCTTGAATAAAAAAAAGTATTATTTATTTGTTAGACCAAAATTTCGGAGGTTGGACCTTCATCATTAGTCTTTTTAAATTAGAAATATTCTTTCTATTATTTCTCATTGTTATAGGTTTTAACTTAAATTCATATATTCAGCATTTTAAAAATCAAGTGCGGACTTTTCCATATCAAATTCAGGATATTAAAAATCATATTTAGGATGTTTCAAACGGAATTCAGGATTTTAAAAATAAAATTCAGTAAATTATAGCTTTTTATCTGAAAACCTTTCTTGAGAGTACAAAATGCTTATCTTGAAAGGTTTTATTTAATGAGCTAAAAATTGGTAAGCAAATATCTATCAATACACCAAATTTTAGCTTTTTATCTGAAAAAGTTTCTTGAAATTACAAAATGCTAATCTTGAAAGGTTTTCGTTGATGAGCTGAAAATTGGTTCGCATATATCTTAGAATGCACCAAATTTTAGCTTATTATCTGAAAATGTTTCTTGATAGTACAAAATGCTAATCTTGAAAGGTTTTAGATAATGAGCTGAAAATTGATACGCGAATTTCTTAGAATGCATCAAATTTTATCTTTTTACCTGAAAACTTTTCCTGAGAGTTAAATTAAATTAAAACCTTTTCTTAACTATAACTTTTTTCTATTTTTCAACTGTTTATTAATAAATTCTGAATTTGATTTGATAAAGTCTGATTTTGATTTTTAAAATCCTGAATTTGGTTTGAAACATCCTGAATTTGATTTTTAATATCCTGAATTTGATATAGAAAAGTCCGCACTTGATTTTTAAAATCCTGAATTTGATTTGGAAAAGTCTGAATTACAAGTTAAAAACCTATATATGTAAATATATGTTTATTTGCATCAAGCAGAGGAAAGCCTCAATGATTTCTCTTAACTAATGGGGTCGTCTTTTACGATTGAAAGGAACTCTTTAAAAGATTAAAAGGAAAAACAGGTGGCGAGAATAACCTTCGTCGACGCGCCCTAATATTTCCAAATAAAATAATAATAATAATAATTTTTTATTATTCATATATATTTATATTTTGACAGAACAGAATGCATCGATTGAGAAATTCTGATTTTAATAAATTTCCTCTTCGAGTTTGATAAAAAAAATAATAATTATAATAAAATTCGATATAAAAATGAAAATATAGAATTCGTAAATTTGTCATTTTAATATTGAGGATGAATATTTGATTTAATTTACTTTATTTTTTCAAGGTACGTAGGTAGAATTATGTATCTGTGTACCTGTGTGTGTGTAAATGTGTAAGTATATATTGGAGAGCTAGAGGGAGAGAGGCGCCAAGAAGCTCCGGCGCCAACCTGGAAATTAGCATAGACATTTAGCGAAACAAGTTTATTCGTTAGCTAAGCCACTTTAAACTTTGATAAAGTTCATTTCTAGGAACTGACATAGACAGAGAGAGAGACCACCAAACACGGTTCACATATTACGTACAGCACTTCATCTTTTCTTTTACCACCCAGACAAATTAATTTTTTTTTTACTAAGATACTACGACCTGATTAGAAAATTAAATAGACTGAATTAAAATACGTTAACTATGGTAACTTGAATGTGAAAAAGTTTTCTCTTTGATTTTAAAAACCAATCGAAGTTTGAAATTAGTCAATCATTGGAGATTAAGAATATATGTATATGACACTCTTTCTATAATTAAGTGAAATTTCATAAACATTTTCATAAATTTATCTAAGATCTCTTCAAAAAAAAAATACCCTAAAACAGAGGTTCCCAAACTGTGCGCCGCAGCGCCCCTGGGAGCTGCGGCCTCTTCACAGGTGCGCTGCGAATCTTAATAATTAATTGAAGCAAGACATTTGGCCTAACTAGACAAAAACACAAAGTGAAAAGCTAAAAATTTATTTATTATTCATTTTTTTTAATGATATTGAAGACCAGAAGGTGCATTCCCTAAAGGCCTGTATGGGATGGCCCCTCCATCGTGAAAAGAACAGAGTAGAAGGAAAGAAGCCGGGATCACGAGCCAAATCTCAGAAAATTAGATACAATCCAATATCCAATTTAATAAGTTTTTAGGAGCAGTGGTAAATTCTCCGTTCGATAAATTAGGTTAAATTTATCTCCCACTTTAGCTCTTACTTATGATTAGACATACATAACCAAAAAATTTAACTTTGACACCCTCGAAAAATTTGAAATGTAATACCCCTGTGGTCTGAATTTTTTATTTTCATAGAAAAATAAACGATTAAATTCTCAAGATATTTCTATCGATTCTAATACAAGGGTATTTTAGAGAGACGAAATACGGTATTTGTTTTGATATAATGTAATTTTAGTTAGGTAGGGCGGCATGGAAAAATTTTAATTGAAAAAGTGCCACGACTCGGAAAAGTTTGGGAACCCTGCTCTAAGACATATTTAATAAATCAAAAAATTAAATTAAAAATCATTTTTTCCGGAAATTTATTATTGTTTGAGGAGAATGATTGTTTTATTTTGGAATTATTGAACTACTAGGGCTGGTCCTTATTTTGCGTATTTCGATTTTTACGCTGACAGAGGCTCATATGGTTCGAAATAAATAAAAAAAATATTCCCCAAGTTTCAAGTCTCTATCTCAATTTTAACTTTTGCCGAACAGCGATGCAAGTTTCCCATCTAAATAACATGGGTTTTTCGGAAATTTTATATTCCGGCCAAAGTAATGGTTCAAAAAATTTGAAACTCTGTACATTTTATCCTTATAATAGTAGCTATCCCTCAGAATTTTTACAGATTTTTAGCTATTAAAAGTTTGGAGTTACAGTTAGATAAAATACTCCTATATCTTAGTGTTACTAAATTATAGACTACAAAATTATAATAGATAAAAATCTGTAAAAATTCTAAGGGATAGCTACTATTATAAGGATAAAGTATACAGAGTTTCAATTTTTTTGAACCATTACTTTGACCGGAATAAAAAATTGATTTTTCAATGGCAAAACCCCATGTTATTTAGATGAGAAACTTACATCGCTGGAGGCACAGGTTATAATTGAGATAGAGACTTGAAACTTGGGGAATATTTTTATTTATTTATTTCGAACCATATGGGCCCTTGACCGCGTAAAAATTCAAAAATACCCAAAATAAGGACCACCCTAATGTGTACATAGGTATGTTTATTAGCAACTTAGTAACACTAAGATATAGCAATATTTATCTAGCTGTAACTCGAAAATTATAATAGATAAAAATCTGTAAAAATTCTGAAGAATAGCTACTATTATAAGAATAATGTCTACATAGTTTCAAATTTTTCGAACCATTACTTTGGCCGGAATAAAAAATTGATCGTTTAATGCCAAAAAAACCCCATTAGATAGGAAACTTATCGTTGTGCGGGCCTAGTTAAAATTGAGATAGAGACTTGAAACTTGGGGGATATTTTTTTTGATTTATTTCGAACCATATGAGCATCTGTCAGCTTAAAAATTCGAAAATACCCAATTGAATTACTTAATATATTGGCATATTTTTTTTATGGAATAATTTTTTTATGTGATGTAACGCTCAATTTATGCATGTATATTTTTATATTGTGAATATGTATTTCTTTATTGTAAGTGGGCTACTAGACCGTGTGTTTGTCGAATAAATAAATAAATAAATAAAGGAGGGAGTAGAAGCAGGGGCGGATTTAAGAGACCCAGGGCCCCTAGGCACTTGACATTTGCCCCCCCCCCCCCCACCATCTCGAAACTATTTTTAAATTTAGCAAATTAAATGCACTAGTACAGAACATATATATTTTTTTATTTTTTTATTCAAGAAAATTGTATTTGTAGGGGCATCTAGCCTTCTTAATGTACAATATTAGGCCAATTTAATTACAAAGAAAATAAACAATATGATACAAACAGATCAAGAGAAAAAAATTAAAAAGGGAAACAACAATTATATGGAACAAAAACAATAAATATACTGAATATAGAGAAAAGAATAAAACTAAAAATGACAATATATATATAGGATATAGATAAAAGAAGAGAGGAAAAAAGAAATTTTTAATCGACTTTAATGAGTTTAATAAACATCAGAATAATACAGTCTATGTTACTATATAGTTACGTTATTCTATAAAATTTATACAATCTTACGGCGAACTTTCTTCTGTGCAAAAGAACGAATGACGTCTTCATAGTCAATTGACTGCATTATTTCTGACTCTATGTACATTACAGAGAGTGAATTGAGCCTGTTCCCTCCTATGTTAGATCTTAAGTAATTCTTTACTCTCTTTAGCGCTGAAAACGACCGTTCTGCTGAGCCGTTTGACGCTGGTTTACACAACAGCATTCGGAACGCAATTCCTACGTTTGGATAAATGTGCTTATGTAAATGAAGCAGCAATCCAACGTAAAAACTCTTAGTAATTTTAATGAGAATGTTAAGCGATATTTTTTTAGCCAGAGATTGTGATTGCATACTTGTATGATATTTGTAATGCCTGTTGTAGATCCCTTGTGATCTTTTTAGGTTGAAAAATTAAAAAAAAAAGATTCCGCAACTGGGGCTGCCGGCTAGGCCCCTAGGCCCTTGTGGGCCTAGGCGGAAATCCAGCACCGAGTAGAAGGAATTATGAAAGGAATAGCTTGCTTTTTATAATACATGTTCACAAATTTATTTTTTCTCAAACCTTGTATTAAATTATACTAATTCTATATACGTATACAATAAATAAATAAATAAAATAAATAAATATAAAATAATTGGTTCTCGAATGGCATGAAAAAACTAATGAATGAAAAAACAAAACCATTTCGCGCATCAAGTCGATCAGAGTGGCGTTGAATAAGTATAACTTCAAGGGGCTCCTGTAGAGCGATACAAGCAGTGTGTAACTCCAGCATGTATACTAAAACTATGTGTTGTATCTTAGAACCATAAACGAGAGAAGTTTATCAAATTTAATTATACGTAGATAAATATCATATTAGTTGGATTGTCCTCTGATGCAAAAATACATATACAAACAATCGTTTGTTATGTGGCTGGCTTTATATAAAAACTCAATGATTTTTCTAAATCCAATCGGGTATTTGAACCCATGAGAAATAATAGATAAAATATTAATAATTAAACAAATGATGATGAAGGTCAAACATTCGAAATTATGGTCCCAAACAAATAAATTATATTATATATATTTATATCATATATATAACTCCCATCCATAATAAATTTTAATTAAAACAGGAATAGCAGGGAATCGGACAACAAATAAAAACAGAGTTTTTATTAAAGGGGCCAGACGTTTCGTCGATTTATTTCGACTTCCTCAGTGACCCATCTTATCACTCTTTGTCAAAAGACAATTCCACATTGCTACGTAAACATTCTTAATCTTTTTTATTATATCTACAATACCTTATTGGCGTCAATTACATAACAATCTTGAACTTTTTTTCCCTTTAAAAATTAAAAAAATTAAAAATTCATAAAAAATTCCATAAAATAAATCTTTATGTTGTTTTTAAACAGACAATGGCATTTGCAAGTTGAAACTGAATTTATATATGGTATATATATATTATGTTAACGTTAGATGAACGCGCAAGTTAAAACTTTTATCCGGTCACTGCCCTATTTTGGTCCGATTGGGACCAGATTCGTTTTGATACTGAACCAAGAGTTGAAAAAAGATAAGGACCCAGTCGGCTACGATCCGATCATCTTCTGCGTTAAGCCGGCAGATGCTTTGTCCCATTTAACGCAGAAGATGTCGGATCGTAGCCGACTGGATCATCATCTTTTTTCAACTGTTGGTTCAGTATCAAAACGAATCTGGTCCCATCGACCAAAAATAGGCAGTGATCGGATAAAAAGTTTTGTAACTTTCGCATTCATCTAACGTTAACATATAAACATTCTAAATAAAATTTATTATTGCATATCTGAACAAAATTCATCTGTTTCGATTCCCCAAAGAATCAGACAGATGGGCATTATAGTAAATTTATATATATAAATATGTATATTTATGTATATCTTTATTTAGATAAAACAGAAGACAACCTCATTGGTTTTCAGATGATCAGCTAGAGAATTTTCTTTTTGTCGGTTTTTAAAAATCGCAAATATGTTTGGGTTACTCGAATTTTTAAGAAACAAGTAAAAGATCAAATATTTTTAATTAAAAAACTGATGGTGAAGGTCAAAACTTTAAAACTATTTCTAACAAATAAATTATATTTTAGGTATACAATATATATTTTAAATATAAAAAAAAAACAATCTTATTACAATATTTATTAAAGCACCAAAAGATTCGGCAGACTTTCTATCTTTATCAATGGAATTTGAATAAATTTTAAAAAAGACAAATTTTGTTATAGTTTTATATTTATTTTATAAAGCAACTTTTTTGTTCTTTATTCTTTTTACTTTACCATACAGGGTATGGTCAAGTATTGTAATCGTGCATGAAAAAAGTGTTTTTTATCCTTCTTTTTTTCGAAATATCTCAAAAACGGCTGGAACTAATTTCGATTAAAAAAATTGAGCAAAACCATGGCATTTCGCTACTACAAAAAAAGCTCTAATAACTAAACATCGAAAAAATTATATTTTTCGAGATAATAATTGTTTTGTCAAAATGTCTGTTAGTCAGTTAGTTCGTCTATGCGTTACCAAATTTTTGTGGACGAGCTAGCTCAAAAACTAGTGGGAATATTGAAACCAAATTTCACAGGTAGTTTTGGTGCATTGAGATTAAGAGCTGATTAGATTTTAGTGCATATCGACCCAAAATTAAAGGGGGTGGAGGGGGGTTAAAAATTAAAAATCTGGGACGTTTGAGCAAACTCAACTAAATTTTGTATACACAATCAGTGGGACCCCAGAAATCTAAAAATGCAAAAATTAACCGCCCAAAATGGAGGGCTGTAGGGTTAAAAAATTAAAATCTAGGCCAGTGTACCAAACTCAATCAAATTTTGTATAGATAATCAGTGGACCCCCAGAAGTCTAAAAATGCAAAAATTAATCACCCAAAATGGGGGCGGGGGTGTAGGGTCAAAAAATGAAAATCTAGGCTCTTGTACCAAACTTAACAAAATTTAGTATACATAATCAGTGGACCCCCAGAAGTCTAAAAATGCAAAAACTAACTCCCCTACCCTACATGATTATAAATAATTTTATTAAATATTAAATATAAGTGAGGGCCCAGGTTGTATGGTAAAGTCAATTGGATGGCCACAATGCAGAACACGTTAGTTTATTTTTCTCTTTAAAAATATTTTAAAGTTTCCAATGATAAAAGTAGAAATTCTTGGTGTTTTTATTTATAAAAAAAATAATAATAATCAATACAAAATATATATTATAGATCTTAATGTAATATATGGTATATTTATTTGCATCAAGCACAGAGCAACCCCATTGATTTTTTTATAAGTATTTTTTATTTCAAATGTCATTATTTAATGTTTTTGCTTCGTGAGAACAAAATAAACAAAATTCTTCTAGTTGTCGTTCTCGATCAGTTCAGCGATAACAAGGCAGATCTTGTTTAACCGTCTCATGTACCAATGTATGTTGTATTTATGAACATGGACACATTAAGTCCAAACAAGTCCCGAAACAGCAAAAATCTCTTTGGGAGAGTCGATTGGGTGTTACCCTTGGACTTTTTGCTTTTCAAATCATCCAGAATGGACATGGTATCGAATCGCAACTTCAATATTTACTTATTTATAAGATTAAGTAACAGGAACACCGAGTTTTGCTCGCTAATTTTTTGTTTCAGTATTAATATTATTTTAAATTTTATTTTCAATTAAAAAGGTCGATTTTTATTTGCAATCAGAATTAATTAAAACTGAAATAAAATTTAATTTATGTTTTTGCCAACGTTTTGACCTCATACGGCCATTAATCGTTGCGAACAGAGTTTTGTCCTTAATTGCAATTAAAAATAATAATATAGACGGAGGTTCCTTCTTTGATCCATTTAAACCCAGAAGAAGGATGGACGATCCTCCGTTTTTTAAAAGGATGAAAATGACATCTAATCAATTAATTTATTCGGAATTTCTCATTATCCCTGGGCAGTCTTATCATTAATTCACCAATGAATTCTATCACTGCTTCTTCAATAGGAAATACCTCTAATAATGATATGACATACTTTTTAGAAAAAAATACAAAAAATTTATTTAAAGTGTTTTTATATGCGATTTTTTGAGTTTGAAAATTTTAATCTTGTTTTTTAAACTGTAAGTACTCTTCGATTTTTTTGATAATTTTTTATTTTTAAACTTCTATTCATTCTACAAATTTTAAGACCGGGTTGATAGTAGTCCTATGATATGTTAATTACTATTTTTTTCGATTTATGAAAATTTCGAAAAAATTTTATTCGTTATTAACCATTATCAGAACCACTTTTTAGTATTGAGTTCTCTTTTTTTAGCTATTTTGAATTGATTTTTATCATTAACAGGTGTTTAAAATAAATAATTAGTATTTTAGTTTGTTGAAAGAAAATCAAAATAAAAAAATCGAAAAAAAAATTAATTATCAAAACTATCAATCCGGCCTTAAAATTTCTAGAATGAATAGAAGTTTAAAATAAAAAATTTCAAAAAAATCGAAAAATACATACAGTTTCAAAAACAAGATTAAAATTTTCAAACTACAAAAGTCCCATATAAAAAACACTTTAAATAATTTTTTTTGTATTTTGTTTACAAATTATGTAAAAAACAAAAATTAAAAAAAAAATTTGAATTTGGATCATTTTTGAAGAAGCTAATATGAGCGAAAAACCGAAATTTGATATCTTTTAAACCGGTTATCAAAAAAATTTAAAAGGAAGAGTTTTTTGATGGGTAGATACTAAAACATGTCAAAAAATGAAGGAAATCAAAAATTAAAATTTTTCAAACCGTCCGATTTGGCGTTAAATCCCCAATATATATGTATATGAATATACTATTTTTGCTCGTTTAATAAGAGTAGATAAAAATAATAATACAATTTCTGAAATGGTTTTCGATCTCTTTTCTAAGTCATCTATCACCTGATAGTATCAGATAATTATGCTAATCGTCAGTCCGTTCCTTTTGGTCTTGTTCCGAAAGCCCATTATATATTAAAAAATCATCTTTCCTCTCTGTTTCACCTTTATTTACGCATAATAAGTTCAATCCATGACTTTGGGCCGTTCTCACCTCATAAATAATCGCCTACCTTATATGTTCAGTGTCTGTCTGTCTCACTATCTGACTGTCTGTTTATAAGTCGGTATATATGTGTGTCTACGAGACTCCATATGTTCTACATGTGTGTGTGTGTGTGTGTGTGTGTGTGTGTGTGTGTGTGTGTGTGTTCAATTCAAGTCGACATTGAATGGTCAGTGAGTGAAGCGTAAGAAAGAAGGAGAACATAAATTTTATGTTCATTCTCTTGAAAAAGAATTCCCTTTCAGTTTTTGAAGCTCTGAAACGACGAAACGATTTCTAACTTAAGGATTTTCTGACGGAACAATCCTAGAAAAAATTATATAAAATAGGAAATTCTTCAAAATTTTGACAAAGAATGCAGCTCATAAGTATATTCTGAGTTTAAAATATAGACAAATAGTAGCCCCTTGGCTAGCAAGAGGGCCGCCGAAGGCTAGTTATTAATAATAATTACTTACTCTATATTGGGGCCTCTAGCATAAATAAGTTTTCAGTTTTTTTATTATTTAATAAATATTCGAATGCTTTTGTATATATCATATGTATATTTCTTGTATATAGTTTTATCTGATGACTGGTGTATCCAAAAAATGTTTACTTTATCCAAAGACTATGGAGTCCATGGTCTCAAGTCACAAATTGTAGTATTAAGTTAGGTTGAATTTTTAGATCTGACGGTTTTGCCAAAAATTACATGGGGTCTCGCCCAGAGGCCAAAAAGTGCGATTTTTTCATTATGTGGGTGCGGATGGATGCATGTGGTCGTTTTTTTTGTCCACAATTTTTTCCACACCATTGAACCGATTAAAATTAAATTGAAAACCTAGCATTATTTTAACAAAATGAAGCGCTGATTAGTTTTTGGTACATATCGATCCATAAACATTAGCACTTTAGTTTTTAAGGAATTTGGTGTTGATACTTGGTGAAACATTTTTAAAATTATTGGATAAAAAATACTTGGTAGGTTTCACATTAAGATATAAAAATAAATTCGTTTTATTTTTATATCTTAATGTGGAACCTACCAAGTATTTTTTATCCAATAATTTTATTAGCACTTTATTCTAGTACTTTTTTAGTTTTTTCTAAATATCTTGAAAATGACCAATTTTGATGAAATTTATTATTGTAATTACTTAAGTACTCTAAGGACTACGAAAAAGGTTATATAAAGTTTTTAGTAAAATTATATTTTGAACTTCTTTACTCTAGAGTAAGATAGTACTTTTTTAAATTCTTTATTATTTTATTTTAAACATGAACTGCAAATAGCCAGTGATATCTGATTAATAATAAAGGAATAAACATATTAATATTTCAAATGACTTTGAATAAAGTTTAGCAACAATCCCTTGAAGGTTGCAGTTTATTTTTTTAATGTTATGTAATCTGCTTTCTATAATTTTTGAATTAAAAAATTTTTTTTGTTCATTTTGGTGAAAAATGTCTGGAACATGGAGTAAAATCATTTTAAAACATGATTTTTTCTGTGTGTCTGTGTGTCGTAATTCAGATATTTACGATAACTTAAAAACAAAAAGACGTTGAATGTTCATTCTTGTTCTAAAATATTTTTACTTCCAATACAGGGAACTGAATAGAATTTTGGGCTTTCTAGCTTTAGAATTTCTGGTGCAGAAAACATCATTTATTGAAATTTTAAGGCAATGTTATAAAATAGGAATAAATTAAGAATGTATTTAAGTTTGTTATTAATAATAATTACTTACTCTATATTGGGACCTCTAGCGTAAATATTCAGTTTTTTATTATTTAAAAAACATTCGAGTGTTTTTGTATATATCATATGTATATTTCTTGTATATAGTTTTATCTGATGACTGGTGTATCCAAAATTTTTTTTATATAAATATTGATAAATTCCCGCTCTGAATATGGCTATATCCAATTGCCGAAACGTTAGCGGGAGTTCATAAATAAAAAATAAATAAATAAAAGTTGCACGTCTCTTATTTAACCCCTTGATAAATTAATACAACTACAGCTATAAAGAATTCCTAAAATAAATATTCGAGTGAGTGTGTCTTTCCTTAAGTTAGCTCTAGACCAGAGATTCCCAAACTTTTTTGTCTCGTAGACCCCTTGCCATGTATTTCTGTTTTGGCTGACCCATGCTTAAGAAAATATATTTTCACTTTTAAAGAAATTTTAATTTATTCTAATATTATATTATATACAGAGCTCGAATATATTATTTATTTTTATATCTCACCTAAGAATTAAATTTATGAACCACTCCAAAAATGGTGAAGGAATACAAAGGGTCCCTCCCCCCATTACCTCTCTTTTTCGGATTTTTTAAGAAAATAAAGTTTTACTTTTAAAGAAATTTTAATTTGATTCAATCTGTTTGATCAAAAGAGTAATCGTCTAGGGCAGGGCTCGTCAACCTTTTGAGACGGAAAAGCCAAAAGTTACAATTTACAAAATTTCCCAGTTTTTAAGAGCCACTAACATATTTAATTCAATATTATAGTATTTGATTAGGATTAGATATATATAAATTTGATTTTTGATTTAAAATAAAGGCGCATCTTCACATCGAAATAGCTGCATGTGGCTCGTGAGCCGTGCAGGTTGCCGACCCCTGGTCTAGGGGCTTCCTTTAGAATCTAATCAAGGAAATTGACTAAAAATGATGCGGATAGAATGATTTTTATTCCTTAAGAGCCAAACTTAAGGATGTCAAATACAAGTTTAGACCTGTTTTAGACTAGTAGAGATTTTTCTATTATGCTACATAGAAAACGGCCTTTTGACTCTAGGTAAGAAAATATTAAATCGATTGAATATCACATTTATATATCGTATTTATAATTTAAAATCATTAATTCACCGAAAGTGCAAATAGCCTACCGGGTCTTGAAAGAGTGTTACTTTTTCTATTGAAAATACCTTTGTTAAGCCCGTAGACCTTAGAAGCGGCTGTCGATACAATTTAAAGAGGTTGCTGACTCAGCTTGCATAGGGTTTCCTATAATATCCGTCCGTCAATTATTAAGTTAATTTTTTATTTTTATTAATTTTATTTTAAATTGCTGACAGTATATAGAGATATATGTTTTTTCACATTTTGATAAATTTCTTTTCCCTTCTTCGGTACCTGTGTTGAAGTTTAAATCAAAGAATGCTCCGGGGAACTAAACAATTTTCTATTTTTGGAAAATAGAGTTGTTATCAAATTGAAGCTGACTAGGGGGTGGGGGTTGTGAAAATCAAGCCTGCCGAGGGAGGAGACTCCTAGGGCCGACAGACAGGCGGACACTTGAAATTTATTACCGTCGATGGTGGTACCCTAATTAAATGTAATCATACCCAGGGAACTTCCTCCCTCTTTACAAACTCTCCTATTTATTTGATTTCCCTCACCACTCAATTTAGAATTTCTCTCTATCTAATCATCAAGTCCTTTCAATTGTGCAGCTATTTAAACTATCGTTCACAATTATAGAGTCATTTTGGTTCTCAACATTTGGGTAGGAATTAAAAAAAAAGCAACTGAATGATGTCTTATTCCAAGTTTTTATAAAACAGAAGTACATATATTTTCAAGAAAAAAACTTGAAAGTTACTGATTACCTATTAATTCGTGTATTAGAGATGAGTGAAAAATATGAAGAAAAATATTTTCAAGCAGGATTTTTCCAGTCTGTCTCTATCTTGATTCGGATTTCCACGATATATCAGTCTATCAGGCAACATCTTGAAAATGATCATAGTTGTAAGTAGTAATTGAAACTTTTCGTATTTTACAATTTTATACGAAGCACGTGGACGGATCTAATATGATTAAAGTATCGCTTAATTAAAGTATTAGGCTCGCAAGGAGCAAAAATGGTTAAACGGGGATGTGAAATTTTAGTGAATTTATTTTGTATGATTTCCCAAAATTTGAGAAAGATATTTAGAAAGCGAAGGACCAGGTTTATATCAATTGTTTAGCTTAACAGCGAGTTTGTAAGGCTCGCCGCGAATAGGTTGTAAATCTATTCACCTAAACAATCGATATTAAATTTATCTTCGATAAGGACGCTAAGTTATTTAACATATATATAACTGTTCGAACTCTTAAGCCCAAAATTAGTATTTCTAAGGATGGATGTCTAGGAAAGAAATGAAAGATAGAGTTTTTCTTTAACAAAAACTATATTTAATGTAAAAAATGAGTTGTAAAACAAAGTGAATAATAAAACAAAGAAATAACTTGAAATTGTATATATATTTAGATATATATACAATTTATAAGCATATACTTACATTTTTAGACATATAATATATATATCTAATTACAAATGAGGAATGATTTCAGTCCGTGTCAAAAAGACGGCCACTGAAATTATCTAAGCTTGGAGAGATGAATATGTTCCTTTGTTTATTTAAATGATGATAAATGCTTTTGTACCTTTGGTGTACAGACTGCAGCAGTGTATAAACCTGCAGTATTATGTATTAGGAACCTTGGTTGAACCTTTCATTGAACCTTCAGGACACTTTTTGATTGCTTGCTTATTTCAACTACAACTAACTTTTATTTAGTTACTAAACTAAATATTGATTGACTATAGAGGAAAAATATATAGTCGAATGAATAGTACCAGCATAATAATGTGGTGACGAATTTAACCATCATACATTTTGACAAAATAATTAATATCTCGAAAAATATAATTTTTTCGATGTTCACTTATTAGGGCTTTTTTGTAGACCGAAATGCCATGGTTTTGCCCAATTTTTTTAAACAAAATAGTTTCAGCGGTTTTGGAAATATTTCGAAAATAAGAAGCAAAAAAACACTTTTTTCATTCATGATTACAATATTTGACCATACCTGTATGGTAAAGTAAAAAAAATTGTATTTATAAAGTTGTATGTAAATTTACTATAAAAGAGGGATAAGTGAAAGTCTAGGAGTGTGTAGCTGAGTTTATTTGCTTTTAGTGAATGTGATTTTGATTTTCCGGTAGGCTATCTGTTGGTGTGTTGTCGGTAGTCGAGATATCTGTAAATATATTAAGGCCTAAGGATGTTTACACGTGTGTGCCGCCCTGGCATTATAGAAAAGAGATCAGTGGTGTCTGTGTTTGTTGTTGTTGTCGTTAAACTTCCCCTGGCCTTTCAACAAGTGAATGCTTCATACGATAACGGCTTATCTCTCGATTTATGATCAAAAGGGTTGACTTACCTATATACGTCTACCTAACAATATCTGGGACCCACCCTGTCCTCGTCCCCGATCTCCCCTCTTAACCTTCGAGATATTAGTCCCACACCCACACATACACACAGCAGTTCTCTTTTCAGAGGAAATATTTTCATTCCTCTTTCCGTTCTCTCACGGGCTGAAAGCGTTTTGCTTGACAGACCGACAGACCGACCGATGAGGCGTTCTTCACTTCCGTTTGCTTTTGCAAAAAAAATCACCACCCATTAAAAAATAATATAGTCTATTATTTCAGTCTTTTTTTTTTGAAATCAAATATTAAATAGAAAAAGATGGGAATGTTTTTTTAGTGTAGCCCAATACTGACTGTTAAGCAAAGTACCTTTTGTTTAACTCTTTGTGCAGATGTATATACTATATGTGTGTTAGTATTTCGTTTATTGACTTTTCGAAAACAGAAGAATAGATTTCAAGGCTAATAAAATTGGAGGTAAAAGTGAAAAAAGAGAGCTGGTACACATTATGCAAATTTTAAATTCATTACAAATATTTTATATATTAAATTAGGAAATATATAGTGGGGCAGAGCAACTTGCTTATAAATTCAATTAAGAAAAAAGTAACGCAGATATATATTTAATTCTTTCAACAGCATTAAGTACAACGTTTAAATTTTATGTTTACACAGTTTTAAAGAAGAAAATTTTATCGGGCAGATGGGGTTCATTATTCTTAATACACTGCGTAAATCGAAATCGGAAGTTCGTTTAACTTTTTCCAGCATATCGACGGGTATATGGGGACAGCTTGACGAATATTGTTCTTCAGGTAAGCTGGAGTCTTAGGGCGATCGTTGTAGACAATTTATTTTCGATAGCCCCATAAAAAATAGTCGCAGGGGGCTAAATCAGGCGTCCGTGCTGGCCAGTGCAGAACGCCCCCGAAGGAGATGTTTATTTATTTATTTATTTATTTATTTATTTAGATAATTTTACGGACTAGTAGTCCACTTACAAAAATGTCAAATACGTGTAAAATGAGTGTTATGTCAAGAAAAATAAAAAATAAATTTTTTTTACAAAGAATTACAAAATAAAACATCGTCGTCGCAATGTATTGAGAATAATGGACGCCATCTGCCTGATATAATCTTTAAAACTGTGTAAACATAAAATTTAAATTTTGTACTTGATGCTGTTCAAAGAATTAAATATATATCTTTGTTACGTTTTTCTTATTGAATTTCTAAATAAGCAAGATGATCTGCCCCACCGTATATAAAGTTATTAATTGAAATTAAGTTCAATACTTTATACACAACGATGCCTTGATCATGTCCGAAGCGGGACAAAAACGTTGCCTAAAAAAATAAATTTTATTTCAATTTTTTTAATTCTGACTGAAAATAAAAATTGATCTTTTTAACTCAATTTAAAATTAAAAATAATATATCACTTTTAATTAAAGCAAAAAAATTACCGAGGTCCATCCACGTGATTTGTATACAAATGCGAAATACGAAAAGGTTCAATTAATACTTAGAACTGTGATCGGTTTCAAGATGTTTCCTGATAGACTGAATTATAGTATCGTGGAAATTCGAATCAAGATTGAGAGAGACGTAAAAATACTGCTTGAAGATATTTTTCTTCATATTTTTCACTGAATTCTAATAAACGAATGAATAATCAGTATCTTTCAAGTTTTTTTCTCGAAAATATATGTATTACTTCTGTTTTATAAAAACTTGGAATACATAATTCAGTTGCTTTTTCTTTAATTCTACCCAATTAAATAAATTATTTTTTGTAAATATTAAAAAAATATATACCTATAGCAAGTACATATCAATTCGTGACACCTATATTATATAAATTGTCAAAAAAGTGGATTGAGCGGTTTAATTAAGCGATTAAATTCTGAATTTGTTGTTTTTTTTTATTTGAAATATATTGAATTGACTGACTACTTGCTCTGCTAATGGCTTTTCAGTTGATTTAAGTTAAAAAATAAATTAAAAAAAAACCCGGCCAGCCTCCTCTTTTGGATTACTTGGCCAGTGGATTACAAGTCAACTAATGTAATCGCTTACTTAGTTACTGATGGACCGCTGGAATTGATCAGCCGGGAATATGTCGGCGACAAACAAACAGGAAGCCCTCCAGAGTCCACTTACGAATTATTCAACTAGCTCTCAATTTTTTTTTTTTTTTTTTTTGAATATTGATCAAGTGAATAAATTCTTAGAATTAGGTATATATATATATATATATATATATCTATTCGATTAATTTAAAAAATTAAAGAGAGATCAAACAACAATTGAATAATAATAAAGATAAGTCAATGATGAGGTTGTCTTCTGCTTAATTAAAATAAACATAAATATATACATTCATCATCAGTCTTTTAATTAAATATTTTATCTGTTATGTCTCATAGATTCAATTGCCTGATTTGACATAGAAAATTTAATATTAATAAGAAATCCAATCACTTGTTGAAAATTATAGTTAAATAAATATTTTAAGAGAAATAATTATAGAAAACAACTTAAAGAAAGGCATTTTATAAGATTTAAAACATTTCATTATATATATGATATATTCACTGATATTGACATATCATATTAATAATAACTTAACACACAGAAGCCTCCAGCTTTTTGATTATAATGTTATTAACTGTAAAAAGAAAATGACATTCTACACAGATATATGTACTATATTATGAAAAGCTTGGACTGATGATGGTGTGAGAATATCCGCCGAAACATCTCAAAAGTTTTTCATGAAAATAAATTTTTAGAATATAAGGAAATTTTATTTCTTTTTCATAACGAAGACATTCCATCTGTTTCCAAGGTTTTCAAGAGCCTCAAAAAACACCACAATTGTAATAGAAAATTTAATTGAAGTAATTTTTGGAGACGAACTGATAAGTGAATTGAGTGAATATCGATGAGGCAATCCAAAATTCAAAAAAGAAGATAATTTAAACTATCTTTTTATTCATAAACCGACGTTTCGGGGCTTATTCCCTCCTTCTTCAGGGTTTTGAAGGGTCACTGAAGGAAATCCAATGTGACATTCCCCTATCTAGACTAAATTCTGTTGAGAATGAAATACTATATAATATTGTTACTGCCACTGAGAGAGGAGACAGAGGGGAATGTCACATTGGATTTCCTTCACTGACCTTTCAAAACCCTGAAGAAGGAGGGAATAATCTTCCGAAACGTCCGTTTATGAATAAAAAGATAGTTTAAATTATCTTCTTTTTTTGAATTTTGGACTGTCTCATCGATATCCACTCAATAGAAAATTCGCTTTGTTGTTATAGCAAACTAGTCTGATTGCAAAAGATTTTGATCCTTTTGAAAAACCCAACGATTCGAAAGATGGTCCCTCTTTTATTCAGGGTTTAAAAGATTCAAAGAAGAAACTTCCACGTATGTTAATATCTATTATTTTTAATTGCAATTAAGGTAGTTCTTTCGCGACAATCTATTCAAAAAGTTTTAGCCTCGTAACCACTCTATACATATTTACGGTGCTAAAATTTTAGGTTATGTCTTTTTAACGTGACTGTACTTCTCACACTACTATATTTTCTTTATGAATGGATCGTTTCCAAGCCATTGTTCTTATACCTATCCCCTCCACTAAAAATAATCGCCCAAATTTGTTTTTGTTTTTTTTATTTTTTTATCAATACTAGTAGATAAATAATTTATTTTTAAGTTACTCCGAATATATTATTGTAACAAATATTAGTTTTTCATCAAGATGGTGAAAGTCCTTCAATGAAAAAAATAATTATCATTTTCCCACCCTTTTCCAATCTACCATATGCACAAAATGTCATTTTTAATTGCAATTATTTCATGTTTGGTGTGGTAAATTGTCTTCAAATTTTAACAGTGTGTTTATTATGCTTTTAATGACTTATATTCTAAGTTTCAAAGACTTCTTGAATTTTTGCATTTGTGAAAGAACTACCTTAAGTTCAAAACTGTGTACACAGCGATGCCTTGAAGTCAAGCTGGTCAAAACGATGGAAAAAAATAAATACAATTTTATTTCAATTTTTACTTGTGGTCTAATCGTGGATGAAAAAAGTGTTTTTTGCTTCGTTTTTTCGAAATATCTGAAAAATGGCCGAAATTATATTGATTAAAAAATTGGGCGATATCATGGCATTTATTCGGTCTCCAAAAAAGCCCTAATATGTGAACATCGAAAAAATTATATTTTTCGAGATAATAAATAATAAAATGTATGTTAGTTAGTAGGTGCCGTTACCAAATTTTTATGGACGCACTAGGTCAAAAACTAGTGTGAATATCCAAACGATTTTACATGTAGTTTTGGTGCATTGAGATTAAAAGCTGATTAGATTTTGATTGAAATCGAACGCAAAATTAAGTGTGTGTAGGGGGGGGGAAGGAAGGGGGTTAAAAATTAAAATTAAAAGATTTTCAAACTAAAAAAGAAAAAACAAGAAAAATGGGCAATTAATTTTTTCTTCGGGTCCACTGATTATGTATTCAAAATTTGGTTGAGTTTGGTGTAAGGGCCTAGATTTTCATTTTTTGACTCTAAGGCACTAAATGATTATAAATGATTTTATTAAATATTAAATATAAGAGAGGGGCCAGGGGTATGGTAAGGTAAGGTCATGTGGATGGCCACATCAGTTTATATTTAATTCTGGCTGCAAATAAAAGTCGATCTTTTTGTCTGAATTTAAAGTTAACAATAGTATTAATATATCGCTTTTAATTTTTGCAAAATATTACGCTCGATCCGCCATATATGTATTAAAAGTATAGTGTCAAAATAACGCCCTTTTCCTGATTTTAATTTTTGTCCAGGTTTCATTGAATTCAAAGTTAGCAAAAAATAAGCTGACGTGTTCTGATGTGGCCATCTACTTGACTTTACCATACAACCTGGCCCCTCACTTATATTTAATATTTAATAAAATTATTTATAATCATGTAGGGGTTGGGGGTTAATTTTTGCATTTTTAGACTCCTAGGGGCCCACTGATTATGCATACAAAATTTGGTTGAGTTTGGTACAAGGGCCTATATTTTCATTTTTTGACCCCCCCCCCTCCATTTTAGGAGATTAGTTTTTGCACTTTTAGACTTCTGGAGTCCCACTTATTATGTATACAAAATTGGTTGAGTTTGGTACAAGGGCCTATATTTTCATTTTTTGATCGTACACCCCCCCCCCATTTTGGGCGGTTAGTTTTTGCATTTTTAGACTTCTGGGGTACCACTGATTTTGTATCCAAAATTTGGTTGAGTTTGGTAAATATCCAAGATTTTCATTTTTGACCCTTCACCCGCTCCCCATTTTGGGCGGTTAGTTTTTCTATTTTTAGACTTCTGGGGCCCCACTGATTATGTATACAAAATTTGGTTGTGTTTTCTCAAATGGCCTAGATTTTTAATTTTTAATCCCCCCTCCACCCCACTTAATTTAGGGTCGATATGCACCAAAATCTATTAAGCTCTTAATCTCAATGGACCAAAACTAAGTGTGAAATTTGGTTTCGATATTCACACTAGTTTTTGAGCTAGCTCGTCCACAAAAATTTGGTAATGCACAGACTAACGGACAACCGGACAACCAGACTAACAGACATTTTGACAAAATAATTATTATCTCAAAAAATATAATTTTTTCGATGTTCACTTATTTGGACTTTTTTGTAGAACGAAAGGGCATGGTTTCGGTCAATTTTTTTAATCAAAATAGTTTAAGCTGTTTTTGAGATATTTCGAAAAAAAAAAGAAGGCATCTATCTTTCCCAGCACCTATGATCTTCAAACCTTCAAAACCAGGGTGCATAGACACCTACGTCTACACCCTCTCACTTAATCAACTTTCCCTTCTCTTCGGTAATGCAAGGGTCTTTCGAGATCCATAGGGGCTACATCTTTACTGGTGCACCCTTCTTGCATTCGATTGCATTAAAAAAAAAAAAAGGAAGGAAAAAAACCCTTTTTTCATGCACGATTACACTACTTGACCATACCCTGTATGGTAAAGTTAAAAAGATATATTTGCACGGGAATCCGGTCTTTAGTCATAATATAAAGCATAAAAATCAAAAATCTCTGTATTTCTCAACTCCTGGGAGGTATAAAACAATTTGATCTAATTATCTAATAATATTATAAATTTATATCTAAATTATGCATTTATTTTCTACCTTTTAGCAATCACCATGTAATTATCGTCAAGTTCTTTTGTGATATTGAGCTGCTAATTTGTAATTAATTACCACCATTTGTCTTATTTGATAATCATTGGTTCACGATGAGAAACATTCCGACGTTTCATTCTAATTCTGACAACCCAGGCTTTTATGTAAAAGAATCGGGAGATAGGTAGATATAGATAGAAAAAAAACGATAACTAAATTGCAGAGTGGGGATAAATCGATCATAGCTAAAGTGGGACTAATTATTAATCTTTAAGAGTTATTAAGCGAGTGGACCAGCCTCTCAAAAACCATTATTAATTACAGACGTTGGGGAATTAATTAAAATTCTCCATATATATGTATAATATTTTATTATCTAGTTAGAAATTTCTACGGCGATTAATTGATGTTCTTTTCTAAGAATAACGAAACGATATTTTCATTAGATTGTGAAACACCTGACATGTTTTTTTTTAATTATAGCGTCTTAAGCCTAAGAATTTTTGTATTACCTATGCTTGAGTCATGTCAAATATGTAGAAGCCATGGACTGGTGAAAAGTACCTGGAGGATCGAGCGTTGCTCGACATTTTTAGCTTTAATTAAAAGTGGTATATTAATATTATTTTTAATTTTAAATTCAGGCAAAATGGTCAATTAAAATCTAAAAGTTTATTTTGAGATGGGATCTTCAAAATCTAGATGGGCCTTTTCTTGTTCCATCCTTTTTGATTACAGTCCAAGTATTGATCATATAAAAAGTCTCCGCGGTTTTTTGGTACATTTTTGAACAAAAAAATTCTTTATTGGAAATCAATTTTAATTAAGTACATATTGACCATTATTATCTATGACCTTTGCCATTTTTTGAGTAGCTTCATAATTCCATCGGTGTAGAACTTCTGTGGTTTATCTCCAAAAACTTGGCCAAGTGATTTTCAGCGCACTTCGGTCGGCTAATTTTTGACCATCAAGGAGTTTTATAGAGACAGAAACAAATGGTAGTCAGACGGTGCAAGGTCTGGGCTATACGGTGGATGCATCAAACTTCCCAACCAAGTTCTTCAGTCAATTTGTTCCAAGTCATCAAAGATGTGTGCACGGCCCCACTCAACTTTGATGATTCGGAACAAATTGGCGGAATTTGGTTGGGAAGTTTTGACGTATCCACCGTATAACCCGGACCTTGCACCATCTGACTACCATTTGTTTCTGTCTCTGCAAAACTTTTCTTGGTGGTAAAAAATTGGCCGACCGAAGCGCCGCTGAAAATCATTTGCCATGTTTTTCGACGGCAAACCACAGAAGTTCTACACCGATGGAATTATGAAGCTACTCAAAAATGGCAAAAAGGTCATAGATAATAATGGTCAATATGTACTTTCAATAAAGAAATTTTTTTGTTCAAAAATGTACTAAAAAATCGCCGAGAGATAGATCTATTATAAGGAAAAAACCAAAAATTCCGAATAAAAGAATTTATTAAAACGTCATTTTTATTCCCTTAAAAAACCCAACGATCTGTGTACATATATTAATATTATTTTTAATTCCAATTAAATTCAAAACTTAGTGCACAGCGATGTTTTGAGGATGGCCGGAGCTGGTCAAAACTTTGGCAAAACATACATTACATTTGTCAGAGTTTTTCGACTTTGGTGTTGTATAAATCCTCCGACAAGTATATTTATTTTAAAAATAATTTTATTTGAAATTTCCTAGGGTCGTAGGAGCTCTGGTATTTGTCCTATGTCCAATGTGTATTAATAATTCGATTAATGGATCCCCTTTTGGCCTGATTCATACATATACATAAGCATGTTAAATTCAAGTGACACTGAATTGCGAATGGGATTGGATTCGTAATGGGTTACCGTGTCCAATGATCCACACACACAGAGACAGAGTAATGAACGAAATTTATTCTGCAAGAGTGCATTCTGAATTTTTCCCAATCCCTATTCAAATGGCACGGACGGCTCTCTTTTCATTTTCGACAGAATTAATCAAATATTTGTTTGTTCGGAATCGAATGAACATGAATAAAATAACGGACTAATCCCTTGAGCTTTTAATTTATTTGAATGCAAAACAGATTTGGATACCAGAATTGATCAATCTTGTAGAAGATGAGTTTCTCAATTCATTATACTTTTCTATATATTTATTATTTTTGATTATTTTTAATACTAAATATAATTTGGGAAATATTAATGATTTTCAAACACCTTTAGGGATAATGATTCGGTGAATTAATATTTTTAAATAAAAAGTGATCTAAATCTGATTTTCATTTCGATTTAATGTTTTTTGTTTAGAGTCAAAAGGGAGTTCATAGAATAGTAGAAATTAAGAAATAAATCTCCACTAGTCTGAAATGGACTTGTATTTGGCATTCTTGCAATGGCTTAGGTCTAAAGGAAGAGATATATACGGCTTTTTAGTCATTTGCGTCGATTAGATTCTCTATTATTTAATTTTTCTTGTTAAATTGTAGGGTTGTTTTTGTCACAAATATAATAAAACAATAATTTCAATAACTATTTGAATTATTTAATTGATAAGCTATACAGTTTCGGTCACCACTGGTTGACCATCCTCAGTAGTTCTAAAATTGAAATGAAACATTTTATTATTATTATTATTTGGGGGTTTAAAGGCACATCGACTGCTAAGGTCATTAGCGCCTAGGATTTCTATTATATTCTCTATTTTTTTTTTTTTTTTTGGACTTCCATATATCTAACGATACATAAATGTATAAAAATCCAACGAGAGATAGACTATATAAGAAATAACAATACAATAATGAAGCTGTAAAGGGGCTTCTAATAGATATGTGAAATAAACTATATCTAAAATAAAATAACTATAATAAACATATACCTTTTATGAATCGCACTCGACGGATCTTACTTAGTACGTTTGGTGGGTACGCTCGCATCATAGGTATAGTTTGTTTGGCACCGACTTCAAAAAATAATTTCATGTTAATATTTCGTCGTTTAGTTGTAACTAAATAAGATAATAATTATTTTACCTTTTAGTGTATTTTATTTGTTGCATTTAATTTCTTTGAAGTCGGTTTTATTTTTTTCTTAAAAATTTTTTTTTAATGAAATATCAATATATACATCTCCTTATTACTTTTTCTTATAAACTTAATACCTGTTCAATCAATACATTAAACCAAATCAACACTTTCACAACAATGACACAATGAGACTGTAGCATTCTGATATGTTTTCCGAATCCATTTTGAAATTTACACATTCATCGATATCTTTCAATATATAAAGAGATTCTTTTATGTTCCTCTTGGTCCAATTCATCTCATAATCTAGAATCTTTACACCTTCAAAATCGAAACTATGTTCGTTATCAATAGCATGAATGGACAACGCGGAGACGTATGAATTGAAGATTTGGGAATGAATGTTTCATGTGAAATGACAAATTTCGGTTCTTGAACGAGATGTATGTATGATTTCAAACTATTGTATATTTTATTGTGTTATATAATTCTCTATAAAAAGAAAAAAATGTAAATAAAATGTTTCATTTCAATTTTACAACTACTGAGGATGGTCAACCAGTGGTGACCGAAACTGTATAGCTTATCAATTAAATAATTCAAATAGTTATTGAAATTATTGTTTTATTATATTTGTGACAAAAACAACCCTTCAATTTAACAAGAAAAATTAAATCAAGTCACTTAAATTCTGGAAGAATTATTATTTAATAAAAAAAACATATATACATTAAAGACGCTCTTATAAGTAATTAATAATAAACATAAATTTAAATGATTTATTTATGCCTATATTATAAATACATCGTCTTAAAATCTCAATAAAATTAATCAAAAAATTATGTTTTCTTCATTTTTAAACCAGAAGTTCTAAATATATAAATCCCAAAATCTAAACGGTTCTCCGCATTGGAAGAACAAACATTTTACCACAAGAAGGAACTTTCTACAACTTTTATTTTTTAAATTATCGTATGGTATCTGACTTTTGTACTTTCTAGCTTTAGAACTTCTGTTTCAAAAATGCAGAATACGTGATTTTTTGAATGATTTTATTTTATAACTTTTAAGAAGATAGATGTTGGTTCAAGGTGAAACATTTTTATTAATTTATTTTATATTATTTATAAGAGGTGTTTTTCGTAAATAAGATTTCACTTGCTCTTATTATTATTTTAATGAATGTGAGTGCGAGCGATTCTTCCATTAGAATCTAATCAATGAAAATGAGTAAAAAGGGTCCGTATAGTATGATTTCTCTTCCTTTAGAGCTAAGACTAAGAATGCCAAATACAAGTCGAGACCTGTTTCAGACTAGTATAAATTAATTTCTTAATTTCTATTGCTCTAGAAACGACCTTTTGACTCTAGTAAAATAATATTAAATCCAAATAAATATTAGAATTATATATTTATTATTTAAAATGATTAATTCACCTAAACTACACAAGTTTCACTATGCCCTCCGATTTTATATTCAATTCAGTGGTTGAAATAATAAACCTAGAAAATAATATTTTTGCACAGTGCTCACTATTTGAGAATACTCTTTATTAAGATATGAAATGGTACAAGAGATTAAAGGCCTCACGGAGAGCCATCGTCATCCCTTCTATTTTAATATGAATTCAATATAATCAATCAATCGAAAAGTTAATCAAGATCTTTTATAGTGAACCTGTTCTTTGAATTGGACCGACTTCATACGAATCCGATCCACTCTTCTCTCTTTTCTATATTGTTTGGCGCCTGTTCTTCTTTTCTTTTAAAATTCCTTCGCGTGGCAAGCAAGGAGGTCGTATGTCCCCGGTTTCCTCTCTTCTTCAACTAACTCCCTTTTTATTTCACTAAAAATAAGGGCTCCCACCCAATTAGGCCAATTAAATGGAAACCTGTTTGCCGGAACAGTGAAGACCTATCTTTTGCGTTTGCATCAAGGATTTATGGGTCCCTTGGGCCTTTTTCGGTCGCTTTTTCCTCTCTCTTCATCTTTTTCGGCCGACTACTTACGCATTCAAATACTCCTCATTCTATAGAGATATTTTTTTAATCCTTCGCCCACTCTCTCTATTTATTTATTTATAAATATTCTTCTAGTGATTGATGAAAGCGACCAAAATACATTCTAATCATCCTATTAAAGACTGAGAAAAACATCAGATTTTGATATTAAGAAAGAAATATTTGTACACCTCATTCGATCATTCAAATTAGAGAATTTGGTCGAGACGTTTACTTTTACGCCCCCGCAAATTCTCACATCCTACAAGGTACAAATCCGCCATTGTCACAAATATGAAGAGAGGCCTGCAAGCATTACATTTATAGATTTGTACCATGTCTCTCTAGATGCAATTTAAGAAATTAGCAATCAGACTAATATAAATACTATGTTGGGGTTTAGCGAATCTTTTCTTTTCAATTTTTAGGGTTCTATTAAAAGTAAAACTGGGCTTTATTTATGATGATACAATGTGTGTCTGTTTGTTTGCGTTTCTGTTCGTTCATCATTCTTTGAGCATTTTGTAGCTAGTAAACTAAATAATATAAAAGCTTGTAATATACAAGTTATGTATATTCATTTTCGACAAAATCGAAAATCAAATTAAATGTTCATTTTAATATAGACTCCAAATACTTGATTGGGGTCTAAAGCGGCCCCTACACGATCATTCTGACTGTCAGTCTTGTCTAGGATTGACATTCCGATTGAGCGTGTAGGAGTAGGACTGATGGACTGATGAACGAGATTGACGGATTTCCAGAAATCCAGAAATGAGAGCTTCAATCATGTAAAAAAGAGTGGAGATTGACAGTCTGAATGAAGCGTGTAACCATAATGGTACCGTCATTGTTTTCATCAGTCGAGGACATATACAATTTTAATGATTAAAATATTTAATGAATTTGATAATTATGTAATATGATCATTATTAGTTAGATTTTCATTTTATTATTTGAAAATGGAATCAAATTTCATTAAAAAATCATTAAAAATTTAAAATTAATTATTTACTTGAATTTTTTTTTTTTTTTTTTTTTTTTAATGCAATCGAATGCAAGAAGGGGTGCACCAGTAAAGATGTAGCCCCTATGGATCTCGAAAGACCCTTGCATTACCGAAGAGAAGGGAAAGTTGATTAAGTGAGTGGGTGTAGACGTAGGTGTCTATGCATTTTAGTGTTGTTGTATGAGGTGTAACTCGATATCGGAACAGAAAATTTTCCAACTTGGTTTGAATTATTCCCTCATTAAGCGTATACTGATTAAATAGCATTTTCTTTAGGGCATCTTTAAAAGTTTGTACGTATCTCTCGACTTGGCCATTGGACTGTGGATGATAAGGTGTACTTTAGTACAAGTTCCAAGGCCTTCTTGAAAAATACTAAAATATTTTGTTTTAATCAAATCCTTATTTAGTAAAATTGAGTTGCAACACCCCGAATTTTTACCCTTTTATTTGTATCTGATTTCTTCAAAAAATCAATACTTAGTGATGTGAGATTCAAACCAAAAAAGCCAGTCTCTGCCCAATAGATTATTTCCTGATTCATCTGATACGAATAATTTTAAACTAGCTTCATTTCCGAAACATTTGACATTCACCATACTTTGACCCTTTACTTTAATTCCATGACCTGAATAACTCTTTAATTGCAATTTACATGGTTGCAGTAGGGGCTTCCCTATTCTTTCCCAAGTCTTTTTGTTTATTATTGTTACTCCAGAACCAGTATCTACTTCCATCAAAACGTTATATCCTTCTAATTCAACATTAACTTGAATAATTTTAGAATCTGTGATACTATTAACGTTACATAGTATATCTGATATGCAATTACTTTTCTGTTCGCTATCACTAGTCTCCTCGGTATTTTTAACTTTCACTGAAGCCTTACAAATTCTGCCTATATGCCCCTTTAACCCACATTTAAAACAATTACTATTTTTAAAATAACAATTGGTTCTCAAATGATTTGTGCCTCCACATGAAAAACATTTCAATTCTTTATAATTTTTATTCTCAGGAATTTTTCTTTTTACAACTTGAATATTCGATTCGAGATCATTTATGTCACTAGAATTTCTACTGCTTTCTAAATATACTGTTTCTATAGTACGTGCAACCGATACTGTCTTTTCAAATACTTTAAGATCTTGTTGTAATAGATATTTTCGGACATTATTATTGCCCATTCCCATTACAAATGACGTTATCATAGCATCTTCAAAAAAATCGGCTGGGAAATCACAATTGGTCGTACCATCTCTAACTTGATTTGCGAATTCCGCCAATGATTGCCCGTGCCTTTGTTTCAGTGAAAAAAACTTCACTCGTTCCGTAGAGGGAAATGTAATTTTTTTATAATTTGAATCAAGCTTTGACATAATATCACCGAATGAATAATCGTTGGGCTTTAATGGTTTACAAACTGAAAGTATTACCTGAAATGGTTGTGGTGATAGATAATTGATTAACAGAGCTCTTTTATAATCATCATCTTTAACATTTTCTAAGAATAAAAATTTTTCAAACTTTATCTTCCAGGCATCCCATTCCATGATAGATGGATTGAAATCATTTAGGGCGATTCTTGTTCCTTTCTTTTCACTGTGAATCCCATCCTCGTCGCCAGTTGTTGTGTCCGTCATTATAGTAAAATATTCACACAACTCAATTGGGTAACGAATAATCTTTATTCAATCAAATATCACATAAGAATTAGAAAACAAAACAAACAACAACAATCAACAGTAAACAATAACCAGCGTTGCCTAGCAACGCCTATCCAACATTATGTATATTCATTTTCGACAAAATCGAAAATCAAATTAAATGTTCATTTTAATATAGACTCCAAATACTTGATTGGGTCTAAAGCGGCCTCCTACACGATCATTCTGACTGTCAGTCTTGTCTAGGATTGACATTCCGATTGAGCGTGTAGGGTAGACTGATGGACTGATGAACGAGATTGACGGATTTCCAGAAATCCAGAAATCAGAGCTTCAATCATGTAAAAAGGAGGGGAGATTGACAGTCTGAATGAAGCGTGTACCATAATGGTACCGTCATTGTTTTCATCAGTCGAGAACATATACAATTTTAATGAATTCAAATATTTAATGAATTTGATAATTATGTAATATGATCATTATTAGTTAGATTTTCATTTTATTATTTGAAAATGGAATCAAATTTCATCAAAAAATCAATAATAATTTAAAATTAATTATTTACTTGAATTACTTGAATACATTAAAGTGTGAAGAGGACCTTATTAGTGTTATATAATATTATCATTTTACTAAGCAGCCATGGAAGAACATTTAGATGAAGATATCATAGATGTATTTGTTAATATGGGCGACCAGTTGAGTGCTAAGGACTTGATTTTAAAACGCTTGTCACTGTAGAATGAGCCAAAAAACTTCTGACTGTCAGTCGGAATGATCGTGTAGGGTTCTGCATGATTGAAGTAACTAATAACAGTGGAATTGATTCAATCTGACTGACGGTCAGAATGATCGTGTAGGGGCCTCTTAAGTGATGAAATACCAAGAAGTACCAAATCATTCGCCAATACGTTATCTCCATGACTTTTAAGGACTGGAACCCTTTTCCTGCCACCCTTTTTCCAGTGTTATGCAATCTTCATTCCTCTAATAGTCTATAAACTAATGAACATTTTAGTATTTCAGAATGCAAATAACATATCCCATACTGTAGTTTGAACAGCACACACCGCGAAAATGAAATTCTTTCTCGCCGAATATAGGCAACCCATTCGTCACCTTTTCTTCAAGGCTGCGTAAAAATTAAGGCTCTGCGGTAAAATAAATAGTCATTTGACAATAGATTGTTCCTTATTAATTTTAAAATAGCATGTATGGTAAATACAAAAGATGCCAGAAGTAAAATCTCTATAAAATCTATTAATATGTTCCTGTAGTATAGAAAAAATAGAAGACCTAAAAACTCAAAAAAACCTGGTTTCATTTCAAGATTTCACAATTTCCCCGCAATTACCGGAGCTAATAATGCTTGAAATTTAATATGAGGGTACTTTAAAGCATTGGTCGCTAAACTTCTTTGACCGTCGAGCCCTTCAAGAGTTTATTGAAATTTTATCAAACCCCTCTATTTTACTTTTTATGTAATTGTAATAGAACAAACAAAAACGGTCGCCTATGTAAGTTTATATTTTTAATTTGTTTAAATTTCTCTAATTTATTTATTCATTAAAGATCTCTGTTGCTCAAAGATATAGGTACAGACGAGGGGTGAACCGCGATTGGAATCAGGTGTACACGTCTTTGAAATTATGTAGAATTATTTTGGAATTCATTATATAATTCCTCTTAATCTATTGTCTTCTACTTGGAAATGAAAGTGGAAGTGGAAGTAGGTGTACACGATATTAGGTCGCGGTTCACCCCTCGGTACAGATGAAAAGTACAAAATATCGTGATTTATATAGAAACGATGGAGATAATTAAATATTGTACAAATATATAAATACAATGATGTTTTATATTTTTCTGTTGACCCCTAATGAACCTTTATTTGATCCAATTTTTAATTCTGAATATCGATATCTTATATAGTTTCACAAAGGTGCAAGAAATAATTTGTTAAAAATGTAGATTTTTCTGAAATGCATTCTGAAAAAATCGTCCAAAATGTTCACTAGCTCTCGGTCTAAGATTCTCAAGTTTACAAAGACATAATTTATACAGAGGGTTGTGAAATGTATATTTTTTAGCTTTTTAATTTTTGGTGTGTCCTAAAACAATTCTAAAACGATTGAGAAACAATCATATAATATTTGGTCAAATAAAATAACTCCACCCCACTATATTTGATATCACAGTCCTCGAATCTATTGTAAACATTTCATAAACCAAATACTCCATTTTTAATCAATAAATCAGTTCTTTTTTTTTTTTTTACTTTATTTGCCTTGTCGTTTAAGTTTTAATGTAATCCTAACAGAGGGTTTACCTTACAATAGAATAATAGATATTTTTCGAAATGGAGTCCCAGTCATTTAGGATAATTTATGCTAAGCCGATGGCCCATCCTGGGGTAATTCTCACTCAAGAGGGATTTATTTTTCCACTCCAGTTCTTCTATTTTTTTCCTGTAACCAACTGAGGGTTTCCGAAACTCTTCAAAGAGATAATTGATCCATATAGAATAACAAATAGAGCACAAAAGTGTCTGGCAAATAAAGCCCAAAGTGTCGACGGGCATTGTTGAACCTCCCCCTCCCTGCCAGGACCACCTTTAAATCTGTCAATTTATCCCTGATATATCTATCTCTCTATATACATACAGATATAGATATATGTTTCGAAAACAAAAGCCCGCAACTGGACAAATTGTATCAAATTGATTTACGCTTTGTGGGAGCGATGAGTGCTGGCTGGCTGGCCCCCGGGTCCCATCTGCCCCAGCGAGCCGGGACAATCGAATTATTGCATTTCGGGGATGGATAGAAAAACAGGGCATCATAGAGAAAGATAGGGAGATCGATGTCCGGTCCATCTGCCTCTCAACCAGAAAATTTCATTATAATACCTTTACGGGTAAAAGACATATTTTTTCGGTCTTTCTTTCCTTTCTCTTCCGAACTCAAAAGAGCGGAAAATTTTTATATAAAATAGGCCACGTGCGAAACCCTATTTATTATTATCTATTGACCTAACTAATCGTATATATTTAGTAGAATTCTATCAAGAAAAGAAGCCATATTTCTTAAACATAGGAATGATATAGATTAGACCAGGGGTGGCCAACCCAAATGATCTTTCGGGCCACTTTGGAAATCCATCATAACTCTACTGGCCGCATATAAAATTATATATTCCCATATTAGATTTAGACCCACTATAGTGAAAAATTGAAACATAATGTTGAAGGAGACAATAAAAGAGTGTGTCTTTTGCTGGAATTGTTTCCATCCATACATTGATTCCTGTGAATCAATTGTAAAAGACTGATGAATAGGGCAAAGCACTCGAAACTATAATCTCGTTATAAATAAAATTTATAATTCCAGTAGAAGACACACTCTTTTATTGTCTCCTTCAATACATAAAAATTCTGCTACACTCGGCAAAAAAAAACTTTCAATTTAATTTGAAACATAATGAGTTATTATTATTGTGTTTATTATTATTTATTCATTGTAAACATACATAGACAACATAATGATACTAAATGCATTGTAAAAATATATAACACTAATAAATTATATTTTGAAAAAAACTAAAAAACACGCTTCTAAAAGTACAAAATAATGTAAGTAATACTTAATCAAAAAGTGTGGGGCGCAGAAACTTAATTAATTTCGACATTGTGCCCCACGCCTTTTGATTAAGTATTACTACATTATTTTGTACTTTTTAGAAGAATGTTTTTAGTTTTTTTAAAATTTAATTTATTTTTTTACTTTATAGTTTTAATTATTTTTATAGAGAAAAGTTTGCGATGAAATTTTTCGACAGTTAATTTTTGAATATATGGATGCACAAATAATGTATTTTTTAATACATTGGTTTTCACTACTTTGGCCATTAATAAATATATTTTGTAAAAGTGTGATGAATCTCGCGGGCCGGAAAAATGTTCAAGGCGGGCGGCGGGTTGGCCACCCCTGTTCTATAACATTCGATCAGAAAGTTTACAATTAGAAAATTTATTTCTAATGAAAATGGAGTCGAAAATAGACCAAAATGATGATTATTTTTTCGAATTCCAGATTCAAAAATTTAAATTTAGCACTTTTATTTTTCGAAAACTTCCCAGTAGATTTTCAGATTTCTTATTTTAGATATTTTTTTTTTCACGTTTTAGCCCAAGAGAGAAATTATCAATTAATTGTGATTGTTCTAGAAAACCTCAATTCCTTGTCTCCTTGTACTAGAATGATAACTTTAGACTTGGTTAGTGTCGTAGCGTATAAATTATTGAAATAATAAATATTTTAGAAAATGAAAATATGAGAAGAAGAATTTTTAAATATTCGAAACTTCATTATTATTATTTTTTTTTTTATCTTGCTTTTAGTGAATTTTATTCTTGAAAAAAGCTTCACGTACCTATTGTACAAATTTTACTTAGAGACAGTGGTGTAGGTTTTAGGTGAAACATGATATTAATTTTACTTTATTAATTACTTTATTAATTATTGTACAAATGTACATCCATATTTCGAAAAACGGAATAAATATATCTCTACATATAAATCTCAATGTTTTTTTAAGGAAGTTTATGATTTTATGTTGGGCCACACTCATTGCATGCGGCCCGCGGGGCACAGGTGGGACAGCCCTGGATTAGACCTTTTGACTTGGCCTGAGCGGGTCACAATGTTGGCAAAAAAGTAAATTAAATTTTATTTCAATGTTATTTAAATTTTTCGTTAAATTGAAGGATTGGTTTTGTCACAAATTATAATAAAGCAATAATTTTAATAACTATTTGAATTATTTAATTGATTTTAATTGAAAAGTTTTGTGTTTGCCGAGAGTAGCAGGGTTGTTGATTCACAAGGAGAAACAAAGAGGTTGTCCTCTGCTTGATGCAAATAAACATATACACATATATATCAAGATGGTATATCTGTATATATATTATTTATTTGTTTATCAAACAAATAAATAATATATATACATATATATCAGCTTGATATATATGTGTATATGTTTATTTGCATCAAGCAACCTCTCTTGTTTCTCTTGTGTATTTAATTGATAACTATACAGTTTCGGTCACCACTGGTTGACCATCCTCAGTAGTTATCTCGTTCAAGAACCGGAATTTGTCATTTCACATTCATGTTCACATTCATGTGAAATGACAAATTCCGGTTCTTGAACGAGATAACTACTGAGGATGGTCGACCAGTGGTGACCGAAACTGTATAGTTATCAATTAAATAATTCAAATAGTTATTAAAATTATTGGTTTATTATATTTGTGACAAAACCAACCCTTCAATTTAACGAAAAATTTAAATCAAGTCACTTAAGTTCTGGAAGAATTTTAATAAATGTTATTTAACTCTGGTTGCAAAAAAATTGACATTTTTACCTGAATTTAAAATAATATATATAGGTAGTTTTTAAAACTAAAAAATTATCGGGCAACGCTCGGCTGCTTATACAATATACATATATTATCTATCTCTAAGATTTTGTGATGAAGAGATTTGTGAATGAATTGTTTGTTCTGTTTAACGGTTCTCGGGTCACGTGTTCACCGGTTTGATTAAGAGATCGGACTCCCTTGACGAATGCTGGGGAAGCCCCGTCAACAGAGGGGGCTCGGGCCCCTTCTATTCTAAATGGATCACACACCGCGTATAGGTACAAAAAACGACTTCTGTCCAAGGAGCAACCGAAATCCAACAAGCACAAACCAACAATTCCAAGAAGAATACAGTATTTGCAGTCTCTTTTTGATTTATACATTCTATTAGTATATTTACTCGTAGATTATCGTAATATTGTAAAAAATGTTAGGAATTATCAATTATTATATAAATGAAAAAATCCTAGTTTTAGTAGAATTCAATTTTTTAAGGTTTTTGAATTAGACTACTCACAATATAGATAAACAAGCTGTGAAACCCGTTTGGGGTTTTAAAATAATAATTTAAATTTCCTAATTCTAATAAATTTTATTAAAAATAATTTACTTTATTTAGGATCAAATCTAAGATTTTAGTAGAAACTATTTTTACTTTTCCTGAGGGGACGAAGCCCTCTGATATGCAATGTAAAAAATAGTTTCTACTAAAATCTTCGACCCTAAATATAGTAAATTCTAATTAATATAACTGTGGTTAATTTACCTGGGTTGTATTTATGAAAAATTCCATCTTTTGAAGTGAAACTTCTTTAGCGAAGTATCTGTTCTAATTTTTTAGTTACAATAAAGGGGAAATGACTGAATAGAGGGGAAATAAGAGACAAGCTCTGATTTTAAATTAATAATTCAAATTTCCTAATTTTATTTCTCATGAACAATTAGTGGGCTTTAAAATAATAATTATAAATTTCCGAATTTTAATAAATTTTATTTGTCATGAACTATTATGGGGTTTGAAAATTAAAGTTTCACTTCCCCCTTGAGGTTATGTGGAGTAGTATTTAGTAAATATAGTATTGGTTCATTGTTCATTTTTGCCAACATTTTGACCCGCTTAACGACCATCATCAAAGCATCGCTGTCTACACAGTTTTGAAATTAATTGCAATTAAAAATATTATTTATTAAAATCACTATTTTTCAGCCTTTATTTGATTTGAAGTTGCTGATTTCGAATGGCTTTGCATCAATTCAAAATTGTGTTTTACCACTTTGTCTTGAATAGAAAAATACATCTAATTAATATGAACATCCACCTATCTATAATACACAAAATAATTTATAATCATTTTCAGAAGTAGTTATATTTATAATTTTTTTATTAAAACATGAAGTATTAACCCTGGCTGTTGGTATATTTTGGTCCCCTAAAGATATAACGACTCTCTTTTTTAATTTAAGATCATTTTAAAGTAAATTTTCAGCTAACTTGAATTTTTAGATTGAAAATTTTATAATTTAATTTTACAAGAAAGCCCCCCCCCCCATTTTGAGCCCATTAGCAATTAATCATATCATCTTTTAAATAGTACTCTTCTATTGTAAATATCAGTTTTCCTCAATTTTTGTTTGAAAACTTTTTATTTTAAATTATTTTTGGTGAAAATCAAAAAATCAAAAACAAAAAAATCTCTCTTTAAAACTACTGGAGCTTTAATAACTTGATATTTGGGATCGATTTTACTTTTAAGACGTGAATGTTTGCTAAGAATCGATTTAAGCTTTAGAGGTAGGTAATATTAAATAGGTGTTTTGCTTAGATTAGCAGTTTTGAAAAATACTATTCCATAATTGATGTTCATACAATTAAAAAATTCTTATATTGATTTAAATAAGTATTTTTTTAATCCTCTTCTAACATCTATTGATGTATTATTATAAGTGCAGAATCTTCACTTATTATCTTAATTTGCAACTAAAAACTGCAAATGTAAAAGATGTAAAGTTTCTCTAAACATTTTTAAGTAAACTCTCTTCTAGTGTAAATTAAACTTCACTTTTAGTTAATATTTTTAAACTCTTCTCTTTATCTAATGTAAATATTTGAAAGGAAGAAAGAATTTGTGATTTTTCTTTTTTTCTATAAAATTAAACAAATGAGTTAATGTTAAAAGACACGGTAGAATTACGAGAGAGAGATGATGGGAAATTACCAGGCCATATCCCTGGTCTCCACGAAGTCAAATTCAGCACAATATCTTAACAAATCAATTTCAAACAACAAGGAACAATTTATTCTAGATAGGATTAATTTTACTGACTTAATAACGAATAATCTAGATATTGTATCTTGTGTTTAAAATAAATAAATTTATATTCAAATGAGACTTAAGTTTCGAAGGTCTTAGTTTGCGATGAAATTTTTCGACAGTTAATTTTTGAATATATGGATGCACAAATAATGTATTTTTTAATACATTGGTTTTCACTACTTTGGCCATTAATAAATATATTTTGTAAAAGTGTGATGAATCTCGCGGGCCGGAAAAATGTTCAAGGCGGGCCGCGGGTTGGCCACCCCTGTTCTATAACATTCGATCAGAAAGTTTACAATTAGAAAATTTATTTCTAATGAAAATGGAGTCGAAAATAGACCAAAATGATGATTATTTTTTCGGAATTCCAGATTCAAAAATTTAAATTTAGCACTTTTATTTTTCGAAAACTTCCCAGTAGATTTTCAGATTTCTTATTTTAGATAATTTTTTTTTCACGTTTTAGCCCAAGAGAGAAATTATCAATTAATTGTGATTGTTCTAGAAAACCTCAATTCCTTGTCTCCTTGTACTAGAATGATAACTTTAGACTTGGTTAGTGTCGTAGCGTATAAATTATTGAAATAATAAATATTTTAGAAAATGAAAATATGAGAAGAAGAATTTTTAAATATTCGAAACTTCATTATTTTTTTTTTTATCTTGCTTTTAGTGAATTTTATTCTTGAAAAAAGCTTCACGTACCTATTGTACAAATTTTACTTAGAGAAAGTGGTGTAGGTTTTAGGTGAAACATGATATTAATTTTACTTTATTAATTACTTTATTAATTTTTGTACAAATCTACATTCATATTTCGAAAAACGCCAGGCCATATCCCTGGTCTCCATGAAGTCAAATTCAGCACAATATCTTAACAAATCAATTTCAAACTACAAGAAACAATTTATTCTAGATAGGATTAATTTTACTGACTTAATAACGAATAATCTAGATATTGTATCTTGTGTTTAAAATAAATAAATTTATATTCAAATGAGACCTAAGTTTCGAAGGTCTTAGCTTTATTTTCATAAATTAAATGAAAAAGAGAAGACTTTTCGAAGACAAGCCACGCTTTCCAATTATTTGGCAACCTAATTGTTTGAGATAGAAAGTACAAATTTGGTTTATACGTACTGTTTATTAATGAGAACTGGTAGGCCAAATTTCAGCATATTATCTTCATTCTTGAATTGTTAAAAAATATTTTCTACCTTTTTTACAAAGTCAATAAAAACGTCTTGAGAAAATTCTTCTTAACAACTTCAGATACAGTAAAGAGGGTATAATTATTGATAAATATTTATATTTTCAGAAAATATTTATAGTCATTTTTCAGGTATGGGTAAAAATATTGAAAATTTCTCAAAAACTTCAATTTAGTTGATATGAATACAAATATATCCGCACGAAAGAGAATTTAACACTTATTAAACACTTAATTCGTCAAAAAATAATCCTAGCTGTTTTTTGAAAAATCGAAATAAAATTTCATCAAAAGGTCACCTCATAAAAATAAAAATAGATGGACACTAAATCAAAAAGACTAAAAATTTCCACTTAATATTTCAATAAAACTTTCTAAACCTCATCCAATAAATAGAAAAGTATATATTCTTATTAATGAAGATTTAAATGTTGATAAGCCCTTACTTAACTTGTCAAAAAATATTTCTATCTGTTTGAGATTTCGGTAAAAACACATACAAATTTCCACTAAAACTTCAATAAAACCTTCTAAACCTTGTCCAATAAATACAAAAGTATATTCACACTAAAGCAAATCTAATTGTTGATAAACAGTTGAATTGTCAAAAAAATTCCTATCTATTTTTAAAATATCGACAAAAACACTAAAAATTTATACTATAGCTTCAATAAAACCTTCTAAACCTTATTTAATAAATAGCAAGTATTTTCAGATATAAGGAGTTCTAATTGTTGATAAACTCTTAAATTGTTAAAAATATATTCAGATTCGTTTTTGAGATATCGACAAAAAAAAGTACAAATTTTCATTAAAACTTCAATAAAACCTTCTAAACCTTGTCCAATAAATACAAAAGTATATTCACACTAAAGCAAATCTAATTATTGACAAAAAGTTGAATTGTCAAAAAAATATTAGCATCTATTTTTTAAATATCGACAAAAACTCTAAAAATTTCTACTATATAGATTCAATAAAACCTTCTAAACCTCATTCAATAAATGGCAAAATATATTCAGATTAAAGCAGATCAAATTGTTGATAAACTCTTAAATTGTCAGAAATATATTCAAATTCGTTTTGAGATATCGACAAATAAAACTAATAATTTCCACTAAAACTTCAAAAACCTTCTAAACCTCATTCAATAAATGGCAAAGTATATTCAGATTTAAGCAGATCAAATTGTTGATAAATCCTTAAATTGTCAAAAATATTTTCAAAGTCGTTCTTGAAATATCGTCAAAAACATTAAAAATTTTCACAAAAACTTCAAAAACTACCCCCAACAAGCTATCTAAATCGTGTAAAAAATATCCCTATTAAAAAAAATAAAATTTCACAAATCCTCGCCGTGTCCGATTTCTAATTTTTCTTCTTTTTATTCTCTTTCCTTGCAATTGAATTTATCATTTTCCCCGAATTTGATAAAGTTAAAAAAGTTAGCCAATTTATCAAATATTTCGTTTTAGTTTGAATCGAGCCTTCCTGAGTGCAAGTTCGATTCTCTTCTTAATTCGGGGAGAACATTCGTTATTTTCCACACAGTCTAGCAACAAATAAAGTAAGTACTTACCTCAAAGCTTCTTTTACCACTTACTCACCCTATTTATCGTTAATTCGTTATTAATATTCCTAGTGCTTTAGAAATAATACATTTTTTTCAATTATTTATTTACTTAGGCTAAAAAAAAAGTTAAATACATATTAAATTTTAAAAGATTGAATATCATTCGATAATGCCTTGCGGCTAGATTATTCCATTTTATCAAGAATAATAAATTTTTTCAATCATTATTTTTTTAGAATATTTGAAACATGAAGGAAATTATAATTTAAAATATTTTGTTTTGCCGAAAGTAGCAGAGTTGTTGATTCATAAAGATAAATCAATGACACAGGAATTATTTAACGGATTATAGTGGTGTTTCACAAAGTGAAAATAAAATTAAAAAATTAAAAAATCATTTAAATTATTTTGGAGATTTTTTTTTATTTGTCTCTATACATATTTCTTCTTCCAACGTCCATTGGCTCACCCCCCCCCCCCACTCGCCCTGCACTAAAATATTAACCACCAGACTATAATATCAATACATGTAAACATTTAATATTCATTTTTCTGTTAAACCTCCTGATGAAGGGTTCATAGCCCGAAATATGTATAGAGATAAATAAAAAAAAAATCTCCAAAATAATTTAAAAGATTTTTTAATTTTTTAATTTTATTTCCACTTTGTGAAACACCACTATAATCCGTTAAATAATTCCTGTGTTTAATATGTTTCACTACAAACCAACACCGCTTTCCTTAAACTTTATAAATCAATGAGGCTGTCCTCATGCTAGATGCAAATAAACATATTCGTATATATTGAATATAAATATGTATATATAATTTATTTGTTAGAAACTATAGTTTCGAGTGATTGACCTTCATCATCACTCTTTTTAGTTATAAATATTTCATCTGTTATTTCTAATGGGGTCTCGATTGGATATTGACAATTATTTTTGTTGTGATAGCAAGCACCCACATAACGATCTGTATCTAATAATCTAAATCTAAATTCTGACACATGTCATAGGTTCAAGGATGTTGGGTGTTCGAATACAAATTTTACACTTCAAATTAAACACTTTACAAAACATATTGAACACTTTACATATCAAATTGAACGGTTAAATAGTTTATTCATTGGCTATTTATTTAAGAACATAATAATTTAATAAATAAATATAATCATAAGTTTCCTGTATTTGATTCGATCGTGAATCGAAAGCAGGTGATTTTTGTCAAATATTAAGTGAAAATAATATCTGAATTTATATATTTCTAACTTGAAATACTGAAGTTAAATAAATTTATGATTTTCTCACAAATAGCAAACACCTAACATACTTTTTTTTTTACTTAGAGAAAGTGGTGTAGGTTTTAGGTGAAACATGATATTAATTAATAAAGTAAAGGGTGTGTAGTTTCACTACAGTGTTAATTATTCTTTGATATATTAATGAAAAAATTATAAATTTAAATAAATATATATGTACATACATATAATTAAGAATTATTTTGAATGAAAAATAATTAGTTAAATTATATAATTATTATATTTATAACATAAATTTGTCACACTAAAATAATTAAAAAATAAGCTGACGTGTTCTGATATGGCCATCAATTTGACTTTACCATACAACCTGGCCCCTAAAATTATTTATAATCATGTGGGGGGGGGGTTAGTTTTTGCATTTTTATACTTCTGGTGTCCCACTGATTATATATACAAAATTTGGTTGAGTTTGCTCAAACAGCCTAGATTTTTAATTTTTAACCCCCTCCACGCCCCTTAATTTTGGGTTGATATGCACCAAAATCTAATCAGCTCTTAATCTCAATGGACCAAAACTACGTGTGAAATTTGGTTTCGATATTCACACTAGTTTTTGAGCTAGCTCGTCCACAAAAATTTGGTAACGCACAGACTAACGGACAACCAGGCAACCGGACAACCGGACAACCATACAACCAGACTAACAAACATTTTGAAAAAATCAATTATTATCTCGAAAAATATAATTTTTTGATGTTCACTTATTAGAGCTTTTTTGTAGAGCGAAATGTCATGGCTTAGCTCAATTTTTTTAATCAAAATAGTTTCAGCCGTTTTTGGGATATTTTGAAAAAAAGAAGGAAAAATACCACTTTTTTCATGCACGATTACAATACTTGACCATACCCTGTATGGTAAAGTAATAGTGCAAATACTATGTAAATCTTGATGAATTACATTATGTATATAGTAGTATGTATGTATTACATAATTAAATTTAGTTTTTAAAAACTTCCCTGAATATGTACATTTGTAAATATTATGTACAGTTAAACAAAAAAGATACATAAATACATTTGTATGTACGAGATGTACGTAAATTTAATTTATAAACGATCTTTTGTGGCAGCTGCTGGTAGTTTCATGTACATCTTCATAAAATATTTATAACAATCTGTAGAAGTGAGTTACAATAGACAGATTTAAAAAATAAAATTCAAAATACATTAAAATGTTCAATTTAATTTGTAAAATGTTCAATTTGAAGTGTAAAACCTGTATCACGTATCTTAAAGAATAAGACTTAACTTAGTAAATTGGATTGTATCTAACTTTCTGAGATTTGGCTCGTGATTCCGGCTTCTTTCCTTCTACTCTGTTCTTCACTATGGAGGGGCCATCCCATACAGGCCTTTAGGGGATGCACCTTCTGGTGTATCTCCTTCTCACATCAATATCATTAAAAAAAGACTTAACTCGTCCAAACAAACACCATGGTAGTATCCGAGGGGTGATTTACGATTGGAAATAGGTGTACATTTCTTTGGAAGTATTTTGGAAGTACTTGAAAATATTTGGAAGTACTTGGAAATATTTGGAAGTATTGGAAACATTTGGAAATACTTGGAAATATTTGGAAGTACAAGTGGAAGTAGGTGTACAGCATATTAGGTCGCGGTTCACCCCTCGGTAGTATCTATAGTTCACGAATAGGGCAGAGACAGTTGTACTGGGAGCCAGAGAATCCAGTGACTGAGATAAGTCCGGATCTTCTATTAGTTTAATTGTTCTTAGGAGGTGGCAAGAGAGTGCATCTATGCCCCTTTTCACAGATTTGAGCCTTATAGTAGAAGGTGATTGGGCGTAAAATAGCATGTGAACCTGAAGAGAAAACCACGCTGCCAGCCATTTTCACATATCACTTGACATGTTTTATCCTTTAATTATTTTCATAAATTAATTATCTTTCTGGGTATAAATCACCATTCGAACATTAATATCGGTGACTTTAACGCACTTAACGAGCAGATAATAGAGCAATTATCCTCCGAATCACTTGGATGTCTTTATTATCAGTGGAGAATGATATTTTTATACAATGTGACTTTTTTCCTATCTCTCTATTTTTAACGAGAATTGACTGCACTAATTAAATAGAGAACCAGGAGCGTCTCTTAATTGTATTTTCTTGTTTCTATAAACGACAGGGGCTTAAATTTGATGAGCGTTCCCGGCGGTCATCGGGGGAGGGAGGACCACCTGACAGACAGGGTGGTCACCAACCCACCATATGCCTGCCGTCGACGTAAGTGATGCTATTTTTCTTTCAATTTTCTTTTCTTAATCGATAATGCATTCATTAATGAAATGACACACTATTTTGAACTAGTTCGTTCTTTATCGAAAATCTATTAATCAATTTTTGCGTCTTCGAAATGTCTAAAGTGGAATAATTAAAAATCTTTAAACAATTTTCAGTTACATAAAGAGAAATCAATGAGGTTGTCCTATGCTTGATGTAAATAAACATGTAAATACAAATATATACAGTAAACTCCCGATTATCCGGGCTAATGGTGGGTAGAAGCGGCACGAATAATCGAAAAACAAGGATAACGATCTATAATTATTTATTTCTAAAAAACAACATATTATACATTTCTAAGGCAGACAATTATTTTAGCATGTTTAAATGCTCATTATTATTAAGAAAATGTGTCATTTTTGTTTGTTTGCAGAAATCTTTTAATGATTTTTTAATATCAGTTCGAATTTTTCTATGTCGTTATACTCGAATTCCCATTGGTCGATGTACTTCAACAAAGTGTCAACAGAATTCAGGGCCGTGTTGTGACTAATGCGATTGATAATTTAATGATATTTTTAAAAATACATATGCATATAATTATTATTATTTTTTTATTTCAAAGGGTCGTAGAGAGGGGGTTGATAAATACTGGGTTCAATGTCAAATAAAGCGATTCTTGAAAATAGATTTAATGGTTGATGAAAGATTTTATTCAATTTTGATTTTTTTATATAGGGTGACCCAGCCAGTAGTTGATCAAATAACGCCATTTTAAATCTTAATAGAAAACTCACACCATAATAACAATCCCTTATATGTGTTCAATCATAAGAGAATATAAAATTCAGGCCTTATTAAAGAGAATAAACAATTGAATTAAAAAAAAAAAATTTGTTCCATTAGTTGATCGGGTGAATCCAATTTTTGATCAAAGTCAAATCCAATCAAAGGAGGTAAAATAACACAGTTTGTTAATTTTATTTATATTTTATTTTATTATTATTTATTATTTTATTATTTTTTAAGAGACACAATGGAAATTAAAAAATTACATTTTTTAAAAGTATTGCAACTCATGAACCGAAAAAAGATTTCTTGTTTTGCTGGTTTTAGTTGGTTCTTCGATATGTGAAACAACCTGAGTTGACAACATTTAAATCATAAATAACTAAATATATTTTTCAATGGGCCCAGAGAAAATAGTTGTTTCCGACTGAAAATGACACAAAAATTTGAACATGCTGGCTGGGTCATCCTAATTATTATAACGAAGAACAATTGCAATTGCTTTTTTAATGTTTTATATTGTCTTGATAACAAATTGAATGATTCGGTGAAGATAATATACTCTTTGGAATGTTTTTTCTTGTAGTTAGAATACCTGACAAATAAGCTTATAAAATGAGGTAAAAACTAACCTAACCTCTACTTTTGTACTACAGTAAAAAACATGAAATAATTAATAAAAGTGTCTTGTTTTCACTATTGCAGCCACTGAGGAAGTCACTAATCTGTGACGAAACGTTTGGCCCATTTAATTAAAAAAATTGCGTTTGATTTAAATTCTGGTCAACTCTCTACGATCCTTTTAAATATTTGATTATGGATGCGAACAATAAAATATAAAAAAAATTAAATTCATTCACAGATAATCCGCACATGGATAATCGGGAGTTTGCTGTACCAAATACCATATAAGTATGTATATTAAATAATTTCTTTGATTGAGACATAATACATTATAATTACATAAAAATAATTACATATTTGGGCTATTTCATTGCATATTTCTTTTTTGATGCATATTTAGTTGCATTTTTTTAGAGGTTTTTTACTGTATAAAAATCTAGCCTCTGATTTCGAGGAAAAATTCAGAAATAGAGAAGCTATTGAAATTTTGTTATCATAAGAACCACTAGATTAGTTTCAAGATTCTATTAAAATTATTCGTAATGTATCTTAGGTATCTGAATCTAGACAATGACAGAAAAATATCCTGGTTTCAAATTAATTTTTATTCACATTCCAGACATTTTTCAACACAATTAGCAAAAAAAATTTAAAAATTTTTGCTTGAATTTAATATATACCTACTATAAGATACCCCGGCCTGCCTGGCTGACGTATCTAATAATATAAAATAATTATATATAGACGTAATATGTTTTTAAATATTTTTTTTTAATTGCAAAAACTTCCATTCATTTCTTATTTCAAGGTTAGATTATAATAAACAAATAAATATGTGGTATATAAAAATTAGCAACGATTAGATTTAATTTGATTGTGCAAATATTATCATCAAGTTGACTTAACAGTTGTATAAATAACTATATTCTTGCTAATATATGGCGTGTAGAATCAAAACTTGTCATAAAATATTAAAAACTAGCTGAACCACTGTGAAAAATAATAAAAATTCATATTTTTTTGAAAATGAAATTTTTCATAATCAAAATTTAATCATATTTGTTGGTTTGTTATTGGTGCTGCTTATTGGCAAAAAATCAAAGGTGTTAGCTAACAAAAAGTAAATGTATTATTCTCATGGGAGAATAGATTTTGTTTCCTGATAATTTTGTCCAATAGATGTCAGGAGTGACGATTTTTTTTTTTTTTTTTTTTTTTAGTGCAATCGAATGCAAATAGGGGGCGCACCAGTAAAGAAGCAGCCCCTATGGATCTCGAAAGACCCTTGCATTACCGAAGAGAATGGAAAGTTGATTAAGTGAGAGGGCGGAGACGTAGGTGTTTATGCACTCGGGTTTTGAAGGTTTGAAGGTTATAAGTGCTGGGAAAGATGGAGGCTGGGAGGGAGTTCCAGTTCCTTGAAGTCATGGGGATATACGTATTGGCGAATGAAGTGGTCCGGCACTTTTCTAATTTGACCGCAAAAGAGTGTTGGGAGTCGGCAAAACGCGTGCTACGTGCAAAGCATGCTTTGGGGGGAATTATTGATTTTATCTCATCAGAGCACCTGCCGTGATAGTATCTATAGAAAAGGGAAAGGGCAGAGACATTTCTTCGATGAGCCAGCGAGTCGAGGGAGTCGGTGAGGGTAGAATCGTCAATTAGCCTTACGGCTCGTTTCAGAATTGCATCCAGGGTAGCAAGAGAATATTTAGAGGCTCCTCTCCATAGATGAGATCCGTATTCGAGACAGGGGCGGATTTGGGCCTTGTAGATTGTGAGAAGATGTGGGGACTTGAAAAATCGCTTGGACCTGAATAAGTAGCCAATCTTCCTTGCTGCAGATTTCCCCACAGAGGAGATGTGTTCATTCCAAGACAGGTCAGATGCGACAGAGACGCCCAACATGGATAGGCTGTCACACATTTTCAGGTTATTCGAATCGAAGTAAATATCAGGTAAAAAGAGATTAGACAACATTGATTAAAGTTAACAAAATTTTGAGAGCCTCATTTATTCAGTTTGTCTAGGTCGAGAGTGATTGAGGAGGCAACATTGATTCGATTATTCGGGAGTGAGGGCTTGCCGTGCAGAGTGATATCGTCGGCGTAACAATGAGTGGGGTTTGACGTTTGATCGATAAGGTCGTTTATATAAATTAGGAAGAGTGTGGGGGAGATTACAGAGCCTTGGGGAACACCAGCGTTTCTAGAGAACGATTCAGATGATATTCCATCCACCACAACTTTGATACTACGGTTTGTCAGAAATCTTTCTATCCACTTGTGAAGTGTTGGTGTGAATCCAAAGACTGTCAGTTTGGCAAGAAGATTTTTGTGCCAAAATTGGTCAAAAGCTTTTGCACGATTTTACTTACAATTGTTAATTCTATTTATTTAACAGATGTCACGCCTATCTGAACTGCGGCCGTATTTGTAAGAATATATTATATTTAAATTTTAAGGGCTGTTTCTTTCCTAAGTAGTTTGACAACTGATGATTTATCATTCATCAAAGTGTATTAAAAATAAAAATAAATTTAATCTTATATTGATATGATTGATTATAATATATTCAATCGATCTATGTCTAGATATTTCTAGTTATTAAATTCTTATCGTTAAAAAATATTTCATTTTTATATATTTTTTTTTAGTCAAAAACAAAACAACAACGCATTAAGCTTTGAGATTAATCGATTATTTGCTAATAATTATTTTATTAACATTTAGTTATCACTGCCTGCTATCAAAGCGATGATTTGATTATAATCAGCCATAAGTCCCGTTTACTTTAAGGGATTTCAATTTTTCAACATTGTCTCAAAACTTCACTCGATATACTCGACAACCTAACAACCATAGCTCTAAAGCAGTGGTTCCCAACCTGGGGCGATCGCCCAGGGGGCAATGAATATTCGAAAGGGGAAAAATTAAAATAGTACTGTACAATAAAACAATAACAAAGTTTTCAAAATTTCATTTATTTTTTCAAATTTTAACAGATTCCAGATTCCAATTTAAAAAAGAAAACATATACTCCTGTTTTTTAAATGTAGCTCAATGATCTTAGTTAATTATTTCACTTTTTTGTTCTTAAAAAAATCTGTAAAAAATGTACATTTTAATAGTTTTTCTATTTTATTTAAGAGTGACTGGATAAAACTGCTTTGGTTATTTTTATATACTGTAATAAAATTGTTTAAAATAATACAACTGCTTTATTATTTACACTTTACTTCAAATTAAAATTAGGCATACAATGAAAATGAAAAAGGGGCGATAGGTGTTAGTCAACCTCCAGAAAGGGGCGATGGGCCACAAAAGGTTGGGAACCACTGCTCTAGAGCAATGCTTCTTAAACTATTTGTCGCGACCCCATTTGGGGTCGCATAACTGAATTTTGAGTTCGCGAAACTTAGGGCAACAATGACAATGAAACAATGACCAATGAAAAAATTATAATGCGGAGCGGCCAAAAATGTATGTTTAGTGAATTCGAGGTATTTTTGTCATTGAATTTGCAATAATTTATGAAATTGCCATTTTGTATTAAATATATATTTATTTATGTGAAGCAACGTTCTCAGCATTACCGATTATAAAATTAAATTACAGATCAAATTTGAAAAACATTGAAGATGATTATCTCCTGTTTATTTAATAAGAAACAAGCAGATCCATTTAGATTAAATAATTGTACCTATATATGTAAATTTTTTTAATGAATGTTAAAATTACAAAATAGGTATGTTTATAAAGATTCACTTCATTATAAGTTTATTTTTGATTTTCTCTGGAAAAATGATGATTTTGTACCATATACCTAATAATAATATGAGGTAGCGAAAAATTTCTCAGTCAAAATGGGGTCGCGAATGGAAAAAAGTTTAAGAAGTGCTGCTCTAAAGAAAATTATTAAATTCATCTATCTATATATAAATTCTTGAAGCGTGGATTAAAAATATTTTCAAGCCTATATTTGTCTTCTTCTTGACTCTGTGTGAGTGTGTGTCCGGATTCCAATTTCCATTATTAGTTGGGAATAAAAACGTCACCTCACTGAACGCTCGTTCTGGTATAATAATAAAACTTTAGCAAGATGTGAGGTAGGTTTCACAAAAAAAGAAATAAAACAAAATTGAGTTTTGAATTCGATATATTTCGGGGTAAGCCCATCATCAGATGTCAAAGAAAACTGATGATGATCGTTCTCCACAAACGCTGGTGTTCCCCAAGGCTCTGTAATCTCCTCCACACTCTTCCTAATTTATATAAACGACGTTATCGATCAAACCTCAAACCCTACTCATTGTTACGCCGACGATAGCACTCTAAACAGCAAACCCTCACTCCCGAATAATCGAATCAATGTTGCCTCCTCAATTACTCTCGACCTAGACAAACTGAATAAATGGGGCTCTCAAAATTTAGTTAACTTTAATTCAAACAAGACTCAATGTTGTCTAATTTCTAGTTCCCTGATATTCACTTCGATTCGAATACCCTAAAAATGTGTGACAGCCTATCCATGTTGGGCGTCTCAGTCACATCTGACCTATCTTGGAATGAACACATCTCCTCTGTGGCGAAATCTGCAGCAAGGAAGATTGGCTTCTTATTCAGGTCCAAGCGATTTTACAAACCCCCACAACTTCTCACCATCTACAAGGCCCAAATCCGCCCCTGTCTCGAATACGGCTCTCATCTGTGGAGAGGAGCCTCAAAATATTCTCTTGCTAGCCTGGATGCAATTCAGAAACGAGCCGTCAGGCTAATTAACGATTCTACCCTCACCGACTCCCTCGACTCGCTGACTCATCGAAGAAATGTCTCTGCCCTTTCCCTTTTCTATAGATACTATCACGGCAGGTGCTCTGATGAGATAAAATCAATAATTCCCCCCAAAGCATGCTTTGCACGTAGCACGCGTTTTGTCGACTCCAACACTCTTTCGCGGTCAAACTGGAAACTTCATTCGTCAATACATATATCCCCATGACTTCAAGGAACTGGAACTCTCTCCCAGCCTCCATCTTTCCCAGCACCTATAATCTTCAAACCTTCAAAACCGGGGTGCATAAACACCTACGTCTACACCCTCTCACTTAATCAACTTTCCCTCCTCTTCGGTAATGCAAGGGTCTTTCGAGATCCATAGGAGCTGCATCTTTACTGGCGCACCCCTTCTTGCATTCGATTGCATTAAAAAAAAAAAAAAAGATGATGGCTCACCCCCGAAATATATTGAATTCAAAACTCAATTTTGTTTTATTTCTTTTTTTGTGAAACCTACCTCGCATCTTGCTCAAGTTTTATTATTATATTAAAATGTTTCACCTAGAACCAGCACCTGTCTCCTTAAAAGTTATTAGCTCGTTCTGGTGACCAAATAAAGTATTTGTATGTTTTTTTTTTGGAAAGGTTGATTAGATTTTGGACTCATTATCTTCATAGCTTATTTAATTATTTACAAATTGAATTTAATTTAAAATATGAATTCATTTTCACTGTTTGGGATCTTATATTCAAAATCTCTTGTGAACGTAAGCTCGTATCATAGAATGTTTGATTTGTTCAATTCTTTTAGGTACTAATAATTGCTAACAATTATGGGTCACTAGCTTCAAATGAAAAATGATGAAATTTAGAACATGGATCAACCTAAATTTTAAATAAAGAAGGTATATATCAGTGGCGTGCGGTCCATGGATGCTGTGGTTGTGACGCATCCCTAAAATTTCAAAACTACAAGAGTATTTTTATACCGTGTCATGTGTCATACTGAATGTGTGAAAAATATAAAACTAATTTATGAACTTAATTATTTTAAAATTTTAGAAACCTTTTCAGTAAATACAACTAATCGATTTCGAAATATCAAAAATTTAAAATTTATGGTACTTTTTAACTTTAGCAAATTTAAAGAAGATAAAAAGAACATTCTAGATTTCCTTTTGAATCTCTTCAGCTATCTTAAGGAAAATAATTTGATTTGAAAATGAATTAGTTTACATTAATTTGAAAGTTTTTTTGCCGAGAGTAGCAGAATTTTTATATATTGAAGGAGACAATAAAAGAGTGTGTCTTCTGCTGGAATTATAAATTTTATTTATTTATTTATTCGAGGGCTTTGCCCTCTTCATCAGTCTATTACAATAAATTGAAAGTTTTGATGAAGAGGGCAAAGCCCTCGAAATTATAGTCTCGTTATAAATAAATAAAATTTATAATTCCAGCAGAAGACACTCTGTTATTGTCTCTTTCAATTAGTTTACAAATACTCGACCCGTGAATTTTATTTAAAATCTATAAATTACATAAAAAAAATAATCGTGAAAGATAAACTTAAAGGTGTTTTGGCAGAAGTATTTAATTTAATAATAAAATTAATTTGCACTATAACTCTCGGGTGAACGTTTATTTCCAACTATGAAAAGATGTAAAACACTCAAAAGAAGTAGCCAAAGGGAAGAAAGACAATTCGAACTTTTGTATTTAATAAAATCTAATGTTAAATTTGTAAAAAAAATAATTAAAAATTCTATTTTATGCAGTTATTGATGAATTTACCAAAAAGAAGCAAAGAATAAAATAAAATTCTAATAAATAAAGGTTTCTTTTTTGGACACCATCTCCCGGTTCTAAGAAGTCACCGCCTGTCATTGGAATATATATTATATTATATATATATATATATGTTAACATTAAATGAAAGCGAAAGTTAAAAACTTATATCCGGTCACTGCCCTATTTTGGTGCACTTGGGACCAGACTGATAGTGAACCAAGAGTTGAAAAAAAGATACAGGACCCAGCCGGGTATAATCCGACATCTTCCGCGTTAAGCCCGCCGATGCCTTCTCCATTTAGGCGATGGATTTTTAACTTTCGCTTTCATTTAATGTTAACATATAAACATTCTAAATAAAATTTATTATTGAATATCTTAACAAAATTCATCTGTTTCGATTCCCCAAAGAATCAGACAGATGGGAATTGTAGTAAATATAAGAACCATTCTATTAGGAAAATAGAAGAAAAGCGCACTTGAGCTAAAGAGTTGAATATATATATAAAATTTGATTATAGGATCTAGTCAGGGGATCCATCGCCTAAATGGAGAAGGCATCTGCGGGCTTAACGCGGAAGATGTCGGATCATACCCGGTGTTAACATATAAACATTCTAAATAAAATTTATTATTGAATATATGAACAAAATTTATCTGTTTCGATTTCCCAAAGAATCAGACAGATGGGAATTGTAGTAAATATATATATATATATATTTGAATCACACAGAGGACAACCTCATTGATTTCTCTTTATAGGTAGTAGAAGTTTCCTTTCCGGAGGAAATAAACACCGACATAAAAAGTTCCTTCTCAAAGGAAAATGAAATCAGACTGCAAAAATATTCAAAATTTCGTTTTGTCTTGATGAAGTCTTTATTTTCCTGTATTTCTTCTTAGTAAATTACTCTTTTTAAGATGACCTTTGTTTATAACGTTAGATTTCTAGATATATGAAACGGATTTATATGAGACAAGCCCCCAAGTATAAAGAACATATGATAGATTGTATAACACGCTTAACAGGTCTAATTCGAAACATAAATATTATTTTTAGTTAGCAATTGATTTTTAAATAGGTTCTTTTCCTACAGATACTTACGAATTAGAATACCAGAGCTTACTTAGAGGGATAATATCAAAGCGAGTTTTAATTTTATATCCCTCAACTTAACATGTCCTGCTGTTTGCTCTGCAGACATCATCTCTTTCACCATTTCCTACTTCGAAATTACTTTATCTAATTTTCTCAAGTCTTGTTTTATCACATAACGGACGAACATATAATAAATGAACTTGATGTGTAACTATAATAAAATGGTGCAATGGTCTTTTCTTAAAAATGCAACAACAGTTAGTTAATATAATATATCAAACTACATTATGTTTGTTAAAATGCTAATTTGTGATGCATCACAATTATTTTAATTTTTATTAAACTTTCCGCGTACTTCCTGATGTAGTCTACGCACCCCAAAATTAGTTTTAATTTGCCACGAACCCCTTCAGCGGTTCCAAAGACCCCAAGGCGTCCGTATAGAAACCACTTCGGGAAAAATTGCTATAGGGCTAAGACTTTGCAAGGATGCTAAATACAAGCCCAAACCTGTTTCAAACTAGTAAAAATGTTTTGTTAAGTGAGAATGGTGTAGTTTCTTGTTAAAAAGCATTTAAATAAAGTAAAAGAAAATTGAAAAAAATTGAAAAATTTACAATTCTAGGTAGATTTCACAAAAATAAAAGACAAGATGCTTGTTAGCATGACTAAACTCTATATATACTTTTCTCGGAGAACTACTAAAGATGGGCCCGTGCCCCGAAATATATATGGAGTCATGCTAACAATCATCTTTTCTTTTATTTTTGTCAAACCTATCTAAAATTTTTAAGTCATTTTTAAATTTTTAAAAATTTTCTTTAGTAAAGATGGATTTTTTAGTTGTTAAATAAATAATTTTTTTTTCAATTTATCTTTTGTTCCATCAGTATGCTAATTGACTTGTCAGTTAAAGCATCAAAAAGAAATAAAAATTATGTTACGTTATCGATAGTTATTTGAGGGCAGAATTAAAAATGAAATGAAATGTCTCTGAGGCCCTGTGCTCGAATTTTGAAGAGTGAGCAAATACGGTGATTTTTTGGGTGAGGTAATCATATAAAAAACATCACCAACATATAATATATTTTAAAAAATTCTTTAACTTAATTTAATGTCTAACTATAACTAACATTGTATTATTGTATATGCTCAAGAAGGTCCACTGAAGAAGAAATATTGTAAAAATTCCGAAATATTATGGATAAATTAAAAAAACAAAACAAAAAAAAAATACCATTTAAAATTAAAAAAAAAACTGCGCAAAAATAAGCTTTTTATTTAACACCTATAAGAATTCTCAGCACCACCGTGAATTAACAAATTATTTTTTTAATTTCTATTCTCTCAATAGTCTCTAGGAACTGCCTTTTTGACTCAAGAGATAAGAAAATATTAAATCGAAATCAATATTAGGTTTAGATATTTATCATTTAAAATGATAAATTCACCGAAACTGCTTTCAGCGTATCTAGTCTTGAAAAAGCTTCACTTTTTTCATTTAATATAATTGTATACACCAGTTTATTGTGGAAACGACAAACCAAAAACAAAAACCAAGAATAAGAGAGCGAATTTCCGTGGGTTTGTGTCTCGTCTCTCTTGCGTGATCCTCCACCAAGAGTCCGCCACCCATATTCAAAGTAGATGAGCAAAGAGAAAAGCGAATCCCACACGCTAATGATAATATTCAATAGATACATAGAATCACAAAACAAAGGATATTCTTAAAAAAAAAAAAAATTATAATCAATTAGCAAGGCGAATTACTCTTTGTTTGAAATTACAACTGAGAATTTACTTGGCCAGACAACCACCTTAACACATTCATATGCACATACTAAAATCGTTTTAACAAAGTCGTTATCGGCATTAGTAAACACATAATATGACTCATTATTACATTTAGTCAATTGGTCTTGGAATAATGAAAGCAGACGATTCCATAAATGTGGGTTGTTGAAAAAATCAAAATCAAAATTTTGATCTTAATCTTTAAAAGGATCGTAGGGAGTTGGTCGAGAATTTAAATCAAACGCAAAGTTTCTTTTTATTAAAAATAGATTTATTGGTGGATGAAAGATTTTTTATTTAATATTTTAATTTTATATAATAATTATTATAACGAAGGACAATCACAATTGTTTTTTATATGTATTAAGTTTTAATAACAAAGTACCTGGAGCCACCGAGCGATGCACGGTAACCAAATTAAAAAAATACAAATATATAGTAAACGACCCCCGCCCCCCCCCCCCCCCCCGAAACCACGCACCTCGCCCCCACCACTGCACTCCCACCGCCACCCCTTCTCCGCCCCATCCCACCCACCCCCGGATCTCCCACAACTGCACCCTCCACCTCCTTTACCCCCACATCCAACCCCACCCTGCACCCAGTTTTACATTTCTATATTTCTAGTGGTCCACAGATTATGTGTATATAGGTATATAAATAAATTCCGTATAATTATTTTTTTAATTAAATAACAATTTATCGAATTTTTTTAATAAATTAAACAAATAAAAATTTTATTAAAGCAATTTTTTACATGAAATAGGCTTCGATTTCGAGATTACTTTCCCACTACCGACTGTACTTGATCTTCTAGCTTGTGATAATATTTTTAGTCCGTGCTTTTTAATAATAGGAATTTTAATCAATTAAATTGGCAAATTCTAATATATAAAAATATTTGTTATAAAGTATTAGTGGGTTTTAAAATTAAAAAACCAATAAAAAATAAAAGATAACTGAAAAAAATGTAAACAAACTTTTTTATTGAGATTTTCATCTATGAATAATTACTTTAATTAAGAAAATATCAATTAAGATGAAATTTGTCGAGGTCCAGACCTAGCCAGATTGCTTCTCATCCTGAAAACTTGTTAATATAAGAATTAATTTTCTTCGTCAAAATCGGTAGAGCCGTTTTCAAAATAGAACTAAGATACAAACAAATAAATATATAAATATATATACAATTTTTGCTAGTTTAATAAGAGTAGATTGATTATCCGGTGAAGATACACTCTTTAAAATGTTTTTTCTTATAGTTAGAACTCCTAACAAATAAGCTTATAAACTGAGCTACTGAGGAAGTCGCTAATCATCTTTGCGTTTGATTTAAATTCTTGTCGAACTCCCTACTATCCTTTTAAAAGATTTGATTATGGATGCGAACAATGAAATATTTTTTTTTGACTTTTCGGGCTTTCTAGGCATAAGCCGATTTATGATACTTATTATATATTTTTTTTAATTTTCTCTACCCAGGGATCAGATTTTAGCCGGATGCCTCGAGTCGAATTCGAACCCACTTGGTTAGCAGGCTGGTACGCTAACCCCTAGCACAACCCGACCCCCAACAATGAAAAATTTGATTTTAATTTTTTCAAAAAATACATATCAGCTAAAATCTGACCCCCGGGGCTAGAGACAAATTTAAAGAAAAAATATAACTAGTATCGTAATTAGGCTTATGGCTAGAAAGGCCGAAAAGCCAAAAAAAAAAATACATATTTTCAAATTTGTTCTGGCACATTGTAAATTTGAGATGATGATGGGTTGATTGCTAAAAAAATTTAAACTAAAGGTTTATTTTTTAGTTTAAAATTTTTTTTAGTAATAACACATATTTTGAAAATTTTAAAATATATGTTACACTTTTTGAAAAACTTAAAATCAAACCATGTAAACTCCTGAAGATAGGGTCGTCGACCGAAATATTTATTGAGCCTTGTTTATAAGCAATATTTCTTTTAAAATTTGAATTTTTATTTAAATCACACATAATTAATTATAATTGAATGTAATGGAAGGCAGCTCAGGGTAGTAGGAAAGAAAAAATTAACACATATCCAAATAAGGTGTAATTTATTGGAATCCTTCCTCCTTTCCTTTCAAACCGACGTTTCGGAGGATACTTCCCTCCTTCTTCAGGGTTTTCTCCGAATCCTCCGAAACGTCGGTTTGAAAGGAAAGGAGGAAGGATTCCAATAAATTACACGTTATTTGATATGTGTTAATTTTTTCTTTCCTCACTACCCCTGGGCTGCCTTCCATTACATTCAATTAAAAGTTCTACCAGTCCGTCTCTCTCCAGAGAAAATTTCGTTGCAAAAAAATAATTAATTATAATTCTTTATTGAACACGATCGCAGAATAAGTCGATCGAAACGTCTTAGTTATATTATATTATTTGTTCGGGTTCAATAAATAATTATAATTAATTATGTGTGATTTAAATAAAAATTAAATTTTAATCAAATTAATCACATTAATAAAAGCTTCAACAGCTTCATTACTAAGCAATATTTCTTTTATTTGAGAAACCTACCTAGTAATCTATTTTAATTTTATTAAAATCTGACTAGATATTTAATGGTAGATTATCTAATCTGCGTAGTTTATTACTTGATTAATTTTCCTATAGTAGTTCATTAAAGTGTTTATTAGAGAGAAAGAATAAAGCGCAAGCTGAAGGAAGCAAGCTGGGGAGGGCTGTCCTGAAACTGCTTTTTATGGCAACCTGAATGCTTTATTTATGGTCTCCCTTGCTGCCCACATTTGCTCCTTCTCGGTTACCATCAATGAATGGACCTTCTCAGAAGCAATTCCAATCTCGATTCACTACGATGCATGAAGGAAGGCGCAATCATTTGCTGATTCACAATGTTCGTAGTAATTTTCGAATTGCCGATTGGATTTGCAGTCAATCACCGGCTGAAGGCTTAGGGGAGACAGGGGAGCCCCCCCCCCAAGAAGAACGGAATTCGATTCACACATGGTCCATTCATATTTAAAAGAGGGACGGCAATTGGAAGAGAAGTCAATCATCAAAGGAGGAAATTTAATTTGCAATGATTGTGTTTGATAACAAATTGAACTATTAAGTCATTTCTAGTCGTTGGACAAAGTTGTAATTTAATTTTTCTCAGGTCAAAACTAAAGTGGGTGTCCAAATTATTATACTCAAATGATTTTTATCAAGTAAATTTATTTCATTCAAACTTTTCAAAAAATCAAATAGTAATCTAGCTTAATAACCCTTTTGGACAACAGGCCTGGCAACTCGCCAGACCTCAACCCGATCGAAAATGTATGGGCGGCCTTAAAAAAAGAAATTTGCAAAAATAAAATAATTACTAACAAAAGGGACTTGATAGAAAATATTATTAAAACATGGCATAATACACCTGCACTTCAAAAAATAGCCAAAAAATGCAATTGCCAGCATTGCCACAGCGCATACAAAATGGGATTGCTCCAAAAGGAGGATTCACTAAATATTGAAATTGTACTTTGAATTCTAATTGTATTGTCTTAAGCTAATAAACCTATAAAGATAACAATTAAAACGATATTATGAGTTTGATAGTAATCTAAACCCTTAAAAACGAATGAAAGATATAATTTTTCAAATGAGTATAATAATTTGGACACCCACTGTAAGGGCATTCGCTAGCTTATAGAATTTATATTTTTATTTCATTATTTATTTAAAGGCTGTTAAAACTTAATTTAACATAATAATATAAAAAATCAACTGATGTGGCCATCCACATAGTTTTACCACATTCACCTGCCCCTTTTCTTATGTTTAATATTTAATTAAATAATTTATTTAAAATCTTCAATATTCAAAACGAGACCCCCTGAAGAAATAATTACTGAAGTTTTTTATAGATTCTTTCAAACTAAATTTCAGCTAACTTGCCTTTTTTATAGATGAAAGATTTTATAAGTGAGCCTTTTTTCAGGATCATTAGCAATTAATCATATCTCCTCCCTTAAATATATATATTATATATTGTAAATATCCGCTTTCTTCAATTTTTGTTTGAAAATTTAATAAAATTAAATTATTTTTTTGAAACCCCAATTTTCATAAGGTCGTATAGGGTGCATATGAGAAATACTGTACAAATCGATCAGAGGATCTACAGTACTTATATTGATATAGTTCTATTTCTTAAACACTACCCCTCATTTTAGTCTCTGGAAATATATTGATTCTCTTTTTAATTATTATAGGACTCTTTTGTAGTAAATTCTTGGTTTGTTTTTTATTTTGAAAATTTTATCATTTTAATTTTTTAATCTCCCGACTTAATTTTGGTATCGATATAAAAAAAAAATCTAATTAGGTTTTAATCTCAATGCAAAAAACTACAAGTGAAATTTTGTTTTGATATTCACACTAGTTTTCGAACTAGAGCTTACAAAAAATTCGGCAACATACAACTAACGTACTGGCTACTAGATGACATTTTGACAAAATAATATTTCGAAAAATATATTTTTTTCGATGTTACTTTATAAGGCTTTTTTGAAGACCAAAACGCCATGGTATTGTTTACTTTTTTTTATTAAAATAGTTTGAATCATTTTTGAGATATTTCGAAAAAACGAATAAAAAAACAACAACAATTTTTCATGCAATACTTGACCAACCCTAGCATGCTCAAAGAACGGATTCTCAAAGGTGCTACGAAGCTAAGAAACATATTGCGCGATTTGATCTGAGGCTGGTGACCATGTTTTTTTCTGATTTTTTGGTGAATAATTTAACTCGTAAATAGTCTGCTGAGTGCTTATATAAAATCAAATACAAATTCTTAAAACTCAAGGATTTCTAATCCACACCTATTTTGAGAAATTTTTACAAAAATCTCGCTTTTTAAGCCGTTTAAGATATCTTTTATGATAGGTTTAATATTTTAATTCATATCCAAATAGCAAATTCCTTCCCCCTCACCCTCCCCCATACACATATATACTCACCTTTCTTATCAAAATGTTTAATGTTTATATACAAATATTTGGATTAAACCAAAACTACTAATGTAATCAAAATTCTTTTTCTATTATTCATTTTTAATATTTATTTATTTAAACTTTTACATGCGCATTCTTTTATATATCAAATCATAAGTACAATCATTGAGTATTTTCTAAAATTTATAAACAAAAAACTTGTTCGATTAAAGGTCAGAAGCGTTTGAAGGAAGAAAAAATAGAATTATTGGATGTATTTTGAATATTACGAATTTAAATTTGATAAATAATCAATGACCTGAATTCATAAAAAGTCTAAGCTTTTGGCTGAGGAAGTTGTAATTAAACAACGAAATGTTCAATGAGGATTAAAATTTGTTTTTTGAAACACATTCTAAGAATGTAGAATTTAAAAATAAAATTCATGGAGGCGAAACTTCTTAGATAAAAAGAAATAAAAAATGTGGTTTCTAACAAGAGACGAAATCCAATTAAAAACTTCTGTAATGAAAATTCGTCCTTTGTTAGGGACCACATTTTTATTTTTTAATACCTAGACACCTGCAATTTCAAACGCATATTTAAGGGAGTTCGAGACTTCTTTTCTAACTGGTTGATCTTCGAAAAAAATCTTTTGTATTTCTGCAGTGACAACGTCTGAATACCAAATTTTTTAATAAAAAAATGGCTAATAATGAGGTTAATTTCGAATAAAAATCTTTGTTTTGATAATATTAATAAAAAGAATATTGAGATAAATTTTTTCTCATTATAAAAACATTTATTTAACACAAAAACGATTTCAAAAAATAGAGCTGGAATTCTACACTAGTACTTTTGTTATATTCTGTTGGCTGAAAATAACTTTATTTTTACATTTATAAATAACTAATTAACTAGACTCAAATCTATTGAAAAATGTATCATTCGATTTATAAAAGTTGAATTATTGACCTGTATAAATTTGTTGAAAATGGTATAATTTGTATAGAAGTTATAGCACTTTTAAAAGCTCGGTCCATTTACTTCCAAGTTAAAAGGACAATTTTCAATAATTTATTTCTCGGTAAAGAGACTGACGATCAACTTCAAATTTCGGTAATAAATATTTAATGCATCAATGATTCGATGGTAAAAATTTGAGAATTTTCTTATAAAAATGATAAACAGTCCAAAACCTCCTTAAAACAAATACTCGGGGGAATATTTTGATAAAAATGAACAATTTACAAATTTATTCATCAGGCTTTTAATCTGACCTTCTCTTTCCTTATATATCAATTATAATAATTTTATTTTAATCTTATTTTCATGTTCTACCTACTTTTGAAATTTCTTTTCTTAAAAATTATTTCCTCTCTTGCAAGGACAATAGTATTGTCTTGCTAAGAATATATATAAAGATAAATTGAATATACCTGAAAAAGGAGACACTGGAATAAATAGTAGGAGGAGGAAGGAGAGACAGACTCCAGGCTGGATGTCTCCAGCTCTCCAGTGGGTATCACGTTAATTAAAGGTGCTTCATTGCACAATAGCCTTCCTCTCTCTCTTTGAAAGAAGGAAATCATAAAGTTTACTAAAATATGTTCACATTTTAGTGATGAATAGGGGGAAAAAATAAATAAAAAGTAACATCATTTTAATTATATATTGTGAAATGTCTAGTAGCCCAGGAAAATTAGACTTCTGCTGGCCAATAAATATGCACAAGCTGGAAATAATTTTAATCGACGTTAGGCATCCCAAATAAGAGTTATATGATTTTGCGACGGTTTCTGGCTGGTGATAAAAAAACCACGAAAAGTTTTGGATTTTTTCAGATTTTCGCTTATAACTCGAAAACTCATGTGTCCTACGGAAAATTTCATCTTAATAAAATGAAAGAGCATAAAATTTTGCGTCGAATAATATACTTAAAAGTTAAATTGGTTCTGCAGTTTAACCAAAATCGATCGTCAAATATATACCAATTTCTTTTTAACTTTTAAGTACGTTTTTCGGCACAAAATTTTATGCTCTTTCATTTTAGTAAGAGGAAAATTTTCTGTAGGACGCATGTTTTTTAAGTTATAAGAGAAAATATGAAAAAGTCCAAAATTTTCATGTTTAATAGGGCCACAAAAATTTATCACCATCCAGAAACCTTCTCAAACTCATATAACTCTTATTTGGAATGGCTAACGTCGATTAAAATTATTTCCAGCTTGTGCATATTTATTGGCCAGCGCGGTCTTTTTTCGGTCTAATTAATTCTTTATTTTCATTATTATATGTATTAGAAATAGATCAAAATGAAAATTAACAACATTGTTATTATTAATATTATCTATTATTTTTATCTATGTACTAAGTGAAAGTACGAAAATAAAATATTAATATAAAAGACAAGTTCGCAATCAAAAATTATTCACTCTATTAAATTGTTTTGATGCACCCATATTTGGATGGATTATTAGATATATTTATTTATTTATTAGAATAAAAATGTATTTATTTGTTGGAAAATATAGTTTAGGGGGATTGACCATCATCAGTCTTTTATTTTTTATTTGGATCAAGCAAAGGACAACCTCATTATGAGCCCTAATTTCAAATGTTAACTTTTGTGCATTATTAATTAATAAACCATAATAATAAATCAAGGTAAACTATGTTTGTTGATTTTTTCAAGATCGACTAGGTCTTAAAAATATATAATTGTTACTATTCTTTTACTTATTTTTAAAGAATGTGGTAATTTATTTAATTAAATTATTTGTTAAGTAACTAGTATTTATATTAGAATTAAAATGGAAATCGAAAATTGATTTTCTTACCTCAAGAAGATCTGTCTCATTGGTTAAGCTGTTGCCTTTTCGAAACTTACACGGGAATAAATTTATTTCTCGAACCGCTTTTCAGATAACGGGGAGGTATTTTGACAGGAAAATTAGTTGATTTCTTTTAAAAAATACTCTCAAAATTACTAAATAAAAACCTTTATTATTAATTTGGATTGTTCAACAAATTCTTAAACAAATCATTTGTTGTGAATATTTCAAAAATATTTTATTAAGGTATCTACCTATAGGTATATAAAAAATTATAAATATCTATTCTTTTAATTGAGAAACTATAACAAGAAATCAGATACATAAATTTTTATTAAACATATTCATTAATTTTACGTGCATACAAAAGATATTAATAAAATAAACTGTCGTGCACGACATACTAATTTCAAAACTATGTTTTTAAAAAACAAAGTTGAAGCTCTTTTGGGGAAATAATGACAATTCTAAAAACCATTCAATAAAGAAATACTTCAAACATATTTGATCCAAAATCTTAGGCGACATTTCCAGCTAATTAATACCTATATCTAATAATGCTCTTTTATCAGTGAGAACATTTTCAGTGATATACATTAGGGTGCTCTTTATTTTGGATATTTTCGAATATTTATGCTGACAGGGGCTCATATGGTTAGAAATAAATAAAAAAATATATCCCTCAAGTTTCAAGTCTCTATCTCAATTTTAACCTAGTGCTACACAGCGATCAAGTTTCCCATCTAAATAACATGGGGTTTTTGGCATTGAACGATCAATTTTTTATTCCGGCCAAAGTAATGGTTCAAAAAATTTGAAACTCTGTAGACTTTATCCTTATAATAGTAGCTATCCCTCAGAATTTTTACAGATTTTTAGCTATTATAATTTTGGAGTCTATAACTTACTAATACTAAGATATAGCAGTATTTTATCTAGATGTAACTCCAAAATTTTAATAGCTAAAAATCTGTAAAAATTCTGTAGGATAGCTACTATTATAAGGATAAAGCCTACAGAGTTTCAGATCTTTTGTATGATTACTTTGGACGAAATAAAAAATTGATCGTTCAATGTCAAAAACCCCATGTTATTTAGATGGGAAACTTAATCGCTGTGCAGCACTAGGTTAAAATTGAGATAGAGACTTGAAACTTGGGGGATATGTTTTTTTATTTATTTCTAACCATATGAGCCCCTGTCAATATCCAAAATAAGGAGCATCTAATATACATGTTTTGTCAAGATTTTTGAAAATATTTATGTTTGCTGCTACCCAGAAAAAAATTTCATTTTGATGAAGGAAACATTGTTTTGAAATATATGAATTTTTATTATGTTATTACGATCATATTAATTAAGAACTCGTGCAATCTCATTAAAAAACATTTATTTTAACAACAATATCAACATATAAATATAAATACAAACAATAGAACGATTAACAATACATCAAGTAAGCTTTGTACGCATCAATTCTCCTCCTTGGAACACGTTGACGTCCACTTCCCACAGGATCATTCTTCTTCTTCCTAGGTTTAAAATAACTCGAATGATATTTAACTAACTCTTCCCTTTCTTGACCATTTTCAATAATTTTTGCTCCATCCATCGATTCTTTTCTAAATGGTAATTTTGGTTTGATCAAGCAACTTCTTCCTTGTTTTGATTTTAATTTCATCTGACCAGCATCCAGTTTCTCCTCTTCCATTATATTCAACTTCATCCTCCTTCTTGACTTCCTTCAACCAGTACGGAATTAAATCATCTTCATTAGTTAATGCCCTTCTACTTTCCTCTATTTGTAATTCGCATTGATGGCCTAATGATTTTGAAAATTTATTCACACAACAAATAATATGACTACCAATCTCACTTTCTATTCTACTTTCTTAGGGAATCCTACTGCTTTTGGACAAGGAACTCCCTTTTTCCCCTTGCCCCTCCACTCGTTTCCCTGGAAGCAAGTGTCTTCCCCATGTCCTTCTCTCTAGCAGAATCCTACAAAAACGTCTATCCTGAATGCAACTTCTATCCTGAGTGGGACTTGTCTTCTCTTCTTTATCCATATCCTTTAACTCCCTTTCTATTTCTCACCGTCTGCATAAACATACACGTTTGTCAAGATTTTGAAAGACCTTCAATATCAGTGAATTTCATTCCCCTAATGGACGATCTAACACGGAGTAATCATCTCCACTAAACTTGAAGGATTGAACCAGCATCTTTCATCCGGAAAAACTCTCTTATATAAAGCCGTCTTATTCTCAATAAATAACCCTATAGGTTCGTCTTTTCTCTGTTTCTCCTCATAAAACATAACCTTTAACTTTGAGACTACGATTAAACTATCGTATTCTCGGAGAAATTTCATTTTAAAATCTTTCCAATCCAACGCGGGAAATTGATTCACCACCCGCCACCATGTCTTGGCCTTATCTAACAACTGACCCGAAACCACCATGAGCCAAACATCTTCCGGTACTTTATATTTTAATAGATTATTCTCGACCTTTCTTAAAAACAACTTCGGGTCTTCCTCTGGGAGTGCTCTAAACACCGGAAGGAATTTTCCCACTTCTGCTAATTGAATATTCCTATTAATCTCGAAGTCACTAGCCTTTTCCGAATTTTCCTCCCTTTTTATCATTTCTTCCAATTCTATCCTCTTGTTTCTTTCCTCTTCCAAATCATCCTTTAATTTTTTATTATTTCTTCAAAATTATTTTTTAATTTATTCACCTCCTCTCCCAAATCCATTACTCTATGCTCACCTTTTTTTATATCATCCTTGATCTTCGATATCTCCTCCCTCGTTATTTCCATATTCGAAAAATCATTTTTTCTTATTCCTCTTCGCCAGTGGTCCACTAGGTTTTCTTATCATTTTCACATTGTTCGGGCGCCAATATTACGATCATATTAATTAAGAACTCGTAATCTCATTAAAAAACATTTATTTTAACAACAACATCAACATATAAATATAAATACAAACAATAGAACGATTAACAATACATCAAGTAAGTTTGTACGCACTGTCATATTCTGTTTATTTTCATGAAATGATTGTATTTGTTCTAGTATAATAGATTGAGATTTTGGTATTAAATATATTATTATCAAATAGTCTTAGTTGCTGAATTTATTTTAGAAAAGAAATAGTTTTTCTACCTTAGATACCGTGAGCAGCGATTCTAGCGGGGTTACTAGAACTAAAATGAACCCTGTTAATCACGGTTGCCTAAATACAGGCGCTGCCATGAAATGGATGCAAACTTACGTAAATATACGTATCTACTCTTATTAAACGAGCAAAAATTGTTTGTATATATATTTATTTATTTATTTATATATATATATATATATATATTTGTATCTTGGTTCTATTTTGAAAACGACTCTACGGATTTTGATGAAACAAATTCTATTAACAAGTTTTGAGGATGAGAAAGCGATCTGGCCAGGTCTGGACCTCGGCAAATTTAATCTTAATTGATCTTTTCTTAATTAAAGTAATTATTGATAGATGAAAATCTCAATAAAAAAGTTTGTTTACATTTTTTTCAATTATCTTTTATTTTTAATTGGATTTTTAATTTTAAAACCCACTAATGGGTTATAGCAAATATTAATATATTATATTAAAATTAGGAATTTTTGTTTGTTTTTAATTAACAGGTGTCTAAATCATAACATTACAGGTGTGTTTACAAATAAAGTGGTTGAAGTGTCTTTTTTTTATATAACTTGGAAAGAAATCTTATTTAATTTTATGTTTTTATTTCAGATCCTATACGATTATTTTTTTTATTATTATTTTCCTATTTATTTTTTCCTTTGATGCTTTTATTTTATTAACCAGAGAGAGCTCCTGAAAAAATTTGAATAAATAAAAAAATTAATTATATAATGGGGAGAGAAGTCAGTAAAAAAAAATAAAAACATTCGTTTAAATTAAAATAAAAAAAAATTTATTATAAATATTACAATATATATTACTTTAAATTTGAATATATTTTTTAAATGTTAGGTGTGGATGACCGTTACATTTTCGGCCACCACGGATGCATAATCCGCCACTGCCTTAATACATACATATCCATTATAATAAGCGTTTATAAATTAAAGAAAAAATACCAAAATTCGTTAAGATGTAAGTATTGGTTTTAGTAATCGAAAAAAAAAACTCAGCACAACATTGAAATTTTTAATCAGATTTCTGATTAATTTTTTTTTTTAAACCATAATTTCTTGTTAAATTCTAGTAATGTTTTCAGCTTTTATAAGAGTATATATAACATTGAAATCATATAAAGAATAGATAATTTTTTATCTTTTGTTTAATGAATTATATTTACAATATTTTTTTTTATTTTTTGAGTAAGATTTTTATTTAAAATTGTTGAATGTTGGAAGGAAAGGGAATGTGTTTTTATTATGTATATATAGGGACCGTGCGTCATGACTTTAGCGCCAAATGGCGACAAAAATGTAAGCTTTTTGGGATGATTTATTAAACGTTTATGTGACATTTTTTGTTTAGTAAAAATAAAATAGATAAACAACCGAAGCCTTAAGAGTCTCCAAGGCAAAGAGACTCGCTCACGGAATTTTAGGTTCCGTGTACGTTACAATATTTATCTTTTATCTATGATATATACTATAATACAATATTTTCTCCAATTCTCCCAAATTAATTGAATAAATAAACACAAGAGAGCGCTACCTTTGGCAGTAGTGCTCTCTCTCTGTTTAACGCACGGTCCCTATATCATTTCTAAGTTTTTGTTTCGAAATTTATATAATACATATAAGTTACTGTATGTTTATTTATTTATTCATACATTATTTTTTTATTTGGATTAAACACATCAAAGGATTTTACTAACACACTTATAGTCTAATTATTGCTATGGAATTGGAATGGTCTATTTATATAATTTATATAGTATTTAGTTTTAGAAAATTATATTAATTTATTTATTGAATTCTACGGGATTACCAAAAATTCCCTTCACAAAATAAAACAAAAAATTTTTTTTAAATTTTCAATAATAATAATAGAAAAATCTTATTTTTTTATCTGCTAAATAATACAAAAAAATATTATTATTAATAGTATATTTATAAGAGAGATTATAGTATAAAACAAATCAGAAACGTTATTTTAAAATTATTTATAAAAGTATTAGAAACTGGCATATTGTTCTAGAGACTTGAATACTCGAAGAAGTTGAAGCCTCTATTCGTATAATTTGATTTACATTCTAAGGATGGCACAATTACGAGTAACTTAACGTAGGCGTAGCTTACATATAAATTTATACTTATTTCCGCCGTAAAGCCAGTTCTGATTATGTCTTAAAGACATCAAACATGTTTAATCTATGTATATACACATATGTATATATATATTATAAAATTATGGTATTTCTTTCAATATGAAAAAATAAATTATAACATTATTTAGCAAATAAGAAAAAAAGATTCAATTGCCGAAAAGTTATACTGGTTATTCTTTAAATATCTAGTATATGTATATTAAATATTATTATTATTAAAAAAAATCTTAAAAATTACAACATTCAACATTCAGATGAATACTTTTTTCTTGTTTTCTTTTCCTTCATTTGTTAAGTACAATAGATTATTATAATTATAATAATTATTATATAAATATATATATAATAAAAGTAAGATTAAAATGGTAATAATACTTTTGTGTATTTGTAATTCAATATATCTATATGTCTATCTATATATATATGTCAATACATATATAAACGTATAGGATATTTATTGTTCTTTTTTTTAAGGAAAATATTTTGATAATAATGTTACTATTCGAAAAATAATACCCTTCGGGGATTCTCGTCCTGGTAAATTAGCACTAAATTGCCCAGAAGTGACAAATAGATCAGCTGATGATAATGATGATGATGATTTATAAGACCCATGATTATTCACACAACATTCATTTTTTTTTAAATACAATAATAATAAATAATAATAATAATAATAATAAAATCAGTTTTTATTTCAGGATGGTTAGAGGATGTGACGGAGGAAATAGTGGTATGGCACATTCCGGCCCACTTGACCCCTTATCGAAACCACCCTAAATGGAATGTTAATAAATATGTTCATGTTAGTTAATGATTTTTTTTACATCTGTAATCATAAATTGAGTCCAAATTAAGAATACTTATTAAAAATATAATTAATATAATGTAAAAATAAAAATAATGATAATAATAATAATAATAATAATAAGATTTACAAAAGAATGGGAGGAGAGGGGCTAATCACATGTGAAATTGAAAAGTTAATTCAGGGGGGTTTGTATTGAATTGTTTTTTTTCATTGATGTTTTTTCTCTTCAAAATTAAAATAACGAACAAATTACTTTGAAATTCTTTAGAATGTCCGTTATAACTCGAGTTACCAACCGTCCCGCGAGAACCGAGGCGGTCTGTTTCTAGCGTCCTGAAAAAGGAGTCCCACGAAAAGTGCGCGCAGGACGCTAATTGTCCTGTTATACTCGTATGAGATAGCGAAAATTTAATCTGATACTTGAAATTCGATCATTAAATAAAGATTTACGAATCCACAAGTGTGCTTTATTGTACTAACCCTACTAATAAACCTTCCACTGATATACTGTTTCTGCAAATTTCATACCTTCTTATACTTGGGCAAAATTTTGCTGGGTTCCGATTTTTTCGGCCCCATTGAATTGTTAATTTCCTACATATCTGTGCCCCAAGGTTGGCAATCCTAGTTATAACACATATTTAACCTTACAGCGGGCGCGCTGTCGTAAATTTTACACGCCTTATCGGTTCCCCCACTTTTACCACTTAGTTCCAAGCATCAAGCTCCGAGCTATTCGAAGGTCAATATCTTTTTAAGCTAAAGACGTACCAGATGTGCTTAGAAGTTTTGGGAATTTGCGTTGCCAAAACGCGGTGTTTGTCGGTCATGTGCACAGGTTAAGAAAAAAACCTCAGCATCAATGAAGTGTTGCCGTTGCCAGTCCTTTAAATGCAAGAACCATTCTGCAGTTGAGGTGGTTTGCAACAATTGTGAGGATGAGAATATTGATTCTAACTTATAGGTTGATAAAATATTTTGTTTTGAAATATTAACATTGTTTCGTTTTTTGTTTAAGAAAAGTCAAATATATATTTTTTTTTTAAAGTACTGTCATTTATCATTTTTCATAATCTTACAGCAATTCCCTTACATTTATATAAAGAAAACACCATTTACATGGAGAAAACTTGATGACGTAAAATTTGCGACAAGCGCCCGCTCAAGGGAAATTAGACAGCGCGCCCGCTGGAAGGTTAAAATAAAATTTAAAAAATACCGTTTCTTTCAAGAAATAATTTCAATAATAAATAACATTTAGTCAAAGGATATGAATAATTTAGTCAAATAAACTCCCTTAAACATCATACTTTGGTTTATGTATACCTAAATGTGTTTGTTTTATTATATATTTACTTATTTATATATTTTTTCATATTTTTTTCCTAAAAAGCACACATCTTAGAGCCAGCTAAAGAAATGGCAATTATTGTATAATTAATTTTAAATATGAATATCTTTATGTACATATATAGGTATATTCATTATAGATATATATGTATATAAAATTCGACAGAAGCAATTTTTAAATTCGACTAGATTGGAAAAGTTCTCTCTCTCTTTTTTTTTTAATTTCTCATGTGATTAAATGAAATATATATTATTAAAAATGTCCTTTTTGAAGGATCATTTTCAAAGCGAGACTGCTTTATGGGATTTAGATCTACAATAGATATAGCTGGCTAAAATGCAGTTTAGTCCCCGTGACGTCAGATGTCAAATCAGCTCCGATGCTCTTTGCTATCTCAACTATCGTATTTCCTATAACTGTGTTGTTTATTGAATAACTCTCAAATTTTCAGTTATTGAACTTTTCACGGTTTCGGTTCTAGATCTCGGTTCGATTAGATTAAAAAATGCGTTCCCAAACAAGTCCTGTTTTCATGTGACGTCATAAGGACTATTCTGCATGTTTACCGTAATAGCATATCATCCTTAATGTATTGTTTTCAATACCTATTATATACAATATCTACTTGTATACATACATACATACATATATACATAAATACCTCTATATATATATGTATTTTAGGTAATTGAATGAGTGACAGATCACGAAATTAACGGCGGCGGATCCTTAAATATCCCTTTCCGATATAAATTAGGATTGTGTCTTCGCCGATAATGAACCCCCGAATTACTATTATTATTATTAGTACCACCTCGATGATGTTTAATTTTTTTATTTTCAGTTTCTTTCTCCTGGCTCGATTTGATGGCGTGATGCCTTTTCGGTTGGTGCAAATGTCCCCGGTGCCCTTTGTGTCGGTTGTGACGTAGATGGGCTAATCTTCTATGTGTGGTAGTTCGTGTTGTTGTCGTGGTGGTTGAGGTGGACACGGTGGTTGTCTCGGTTGTGGTCGAGGTTCTCGTTGTCGTGGACGGGGCAGGCGTCGCTTTTCGTCGCGGTGATGGCGGCGGTTCTGCCGAGCCATACAATGCCACTTGGTTATTATGACTATTGATGCTGAATGCATCGTCGAATTTCAGAAAATTGAAACAACGATTCAATTTTTGCGGGATGGGCAGCCGGGACGCGAGAGGGAGGCCTCGTATTGTGAAGCCAACCATATGGGAGTTATTCGCCACCGACGAGTACTGGTTGTATTGGCCGTAGAACATGTTCTCGTAGAACTGGCACATCGGCCCTTTGGGTTTCGTCTGGGGACAAACAAACAAACACACACATTAACTATGAGACCTAATACAGGTAACTAAAAGAACTAGGGGGTGGCTATTCCATTAGCTTTAGGAAACTTTATGAGCTCGGACCTTTTTCATAGAAATCTAATCTAATACATAAGCACGTCAGTATATGGTACGTCCGCTTTGGAATAAGTTAAACTTGTGAAACACCTCCAACTTCAACCTAATATAATTTTAAGTTAAACTTGATAAACGTCCCATTTGGAAGGGGAAATTTTTGTTTGGAATACGACTAACGTTCGTTCGAGCTTATATCTTCTAATCAAGGAAATATTTGCCAAATAGATGGGTGTCAAGAAGTTTGCAGGGAAGTATGACTTCAATAAAGTCCAAAGAAGCAGTAATAGCATTTCCTAGAATGACCAGACATTGTCATATTCCCGAAACATCCTGAGGAGTAGGGTTCAGAAGCAAAGTTCTTTGGACGAATTTTTAGATAACGTCAAGCATGATGATCCTCAACCAGATCCAAGATAGGAAAAGTGACAGGAACGATTTAGAGATTTTGTATTTATGTATTTTAGTATTAAGCAGTGTTTAAATTATTTTATAGAACCCCGTCAATGTATGCTAATAATATTAGGGTTTTTTCAGGGAAACGGAATAGCTATTTTACTTTTATTTTTTATGGAAAAAATTATTTTGGTATACTACGTCCTGATTGGTCCAAGGATCTGGAACGAATTAAGGACTTATACCCAGGTTCGACTGTTTTATACTAGCCTTAGTCTAGTAATCTTATGTTAAACCTATATTAGCTAACTATACTAATTTTGTGTACAGCACTACAAATATTTACTACATAGAGTACATAATTAAAAAATAAATAATTGGTTAATATTTTTCTCTTCATGTACTTGGGTAATTTTATAAGTCAATCGAGTGTAGTAATTTCAACCTAAATTTCAACCTTTAGCTAGTAGTCTTGTAATTTAATAAGGCCTCTGATTATACATTAGGCTCTATCAAAATCAATGAGTAAATAAATTAATAATTTAAAACTCACCTTGCCAACCAATTTCCATCGCCGATTGAAACAAAGAAACCTTTTCGATTCTTCTGCATAGATCGTTAACTTGAGGGTAAAGTCTTGTGATCTTATCGTTAAATTCTCTAAAACAAAAAAAGAAAACAAAAATTGGAATTACTATTCACACGAAATATTCAATTAATTTCGATTAAATAAAGTTGTTTTTTTATACGATCTACTAAACTTTTCTAACACAAGTTTCATGAATATTTTTTTTAGAAATTAAATTGAAAATCACTTTTAAATCTTGATTTGTTTCCTTCTCCTATGTATCTATATATTTCGAGTCTTTTAATACTAAATCAGAAACAAATGGCATTTTCATTTGTTATCATTCAAAGATTCGGAAGGCTTTAATTTCCATTGCCGATTGAAACACTACTCTACTTGATGCAAATTGTATATTTCATAATTTATTTAGAGAATATAGTCTCGAAGATTAACCTTCACTTTTTAGTTAGAAATTTTTAATTTTGACTTATGATGTGCTCAATCCTTCAAAACTATAGTCTTTAATTCCAACAAACAAATTATATATAGATATTTATATTTATTAGTTATATATATATATAAGTATATGTGTAATAGGGAGGAGCGAAAATGACCTTTTTTATTTATAATAGTGGCCAAAATTTGGATTTTAGGTTCATAAAGAAAGGACAAAAATATTGTTGTCATCTTAAGGTGCCGCAAAGAGCTTTAATCGAGAGGTGAACCGCGATCTGAATTATGTGTATACCGTCTTTGGAAATATTTGGAATTACTTTGGAATACATTAGATAATCTATTGCCATCTATTGTCTTCTACTTGAAAATGAAAGTGGAAGTGGAAGTAGGTGTAAACGATTTTAGATCGCGGTTCACCCCTCAGCTTTAATATTGTTAAAAATTTGAAAATTTTCAAAAAAATTATATTTGAAAAATGTTCTTAATGTTTTCTTCTGCATGTCTTTGTACAAAATGCAGTTGTAAGACAAGAAAACGATATAAAAATTATTTATATTACAAAATAGCAACTTATTGGAAAATTATTCGAAATAATAGTTAAATTGAAAGTTTTTTTTGTCGAGGGTAGCAGAATTTTTATATATTGAAGGAGACAATAAAAGAGTGTGTCTTCTGCTGGAATTATACATTTTATTTATAACGAGAATATAGTTTCGAGGTTTCTGCTCCTCTTCATCACTCTATTTCAATTAATTCCTGTCAATCAATTGTAATAGACTGATGAAGAGAGGCAAAGCCCTCGAATCTATATTCTCGTTATAAATAAATATATAATTCCAGCAGAAGATACACTCTTTTATTGTTTCCTTCTAGCGAAATAATAGTAAAAAATTGCACTTTTATCGAATTGTAGCTATCGTTCTTGCGGCACCTCAAGACATGATACATATAATCACTGTCTCAAAAGTTTTTATGCCTTTTTTACATGAATTTACATTTATTTTGTGGTATTACAATAACAATTTATTGTTTTTACATACAAACAAACAAAAAATAAGAACCTAGCCAAATATAATAATTAATGAAACATTATCGTTTATAGAAGCACCTTACAGATATGCTCCAATGACTTTTATATTTTGAAGGAGACAATAAAAAGTGTGTCTTCTGCTGGAATTATAAATTTTATTTATTTATAACGAGACTGTAGTTTCGAGGGCTTTGCCCTCTTCATCAGTCTATTACAATTGAATAAATTTTATAATTTTTCTGATTAATATATCAAAGAATATTTAATTCGTCAACGAGAATTATTTTGACCGCGCTTATTTGAAAAATATATTTTATCGCGAGACTACTGCGGATTACGCTATTGGAGTCTGCGGAGTCTTAAGTCTGGACCAAGAGAGAAAAAGATGTGATCCACTTAGCTACAATCCAACGTCATTTCGCGTATAGCCCGCTAGACATTCGGGTGGATCACCAATTTCAAGTTAGAAATATATAAGTTCAGATATTATTTTCACTCAATATTTGACAAAAATTCCCTACATTAGATTCGCGATTGAATCAAATGTAGAAAACATTCGATTTATTACAATTGATTAACATGAATTAATTTATGAAAGCAGAAGACACACTCTTTATTGTCTCCTTCAATATATAAAAATTCTGCTACTCTCGTCACAAAAACTTTCAATTTACTTTTATATTTTTTCGTTTTTTCTACTATTAAAGGCAAACTTTTCTACTCTATTACAAATAAAAAATAAGATTTGTATTTTTCGTTCCACCTTAATGTGTAGGTATGTTTATTTGCATCAATTAGATGATCGATTTCTCTTTTTCAATCAACAACTCTGCCACAAAATATTTCTAATTAAATGAAAATATAAATAATTACGTATTTCATTTATAAATATATTTATCTTTTTCATTTCCAATCCCACACTAAAGAATGCCTTTTTCCATCTTTTTCTTTTCTTTTCTTTCTGATAAACAAATAATGGACATTAACAAACAAACAAAAACAAATTCCATTCTTATAGTTTTTTCTTCTTCTTTAGCTCCTATCAAGAAATGAAGTTTTCATTTATTAGTAGAGAGGGCTTTTATTTTTTGATATTCCAAGGCAGACAGTGAAAGAGACGACTTACAAACATTTAGTCTTGTTTAAAATGAGAGAAAAAAAATAAAAAAAGAAGAGGGAAGATGGAATGAATAAATACGTGAGATTCCAAGTAATTTGAAACGCTGGATAAACAAACAACCCTTTTTTTCCGAAGGGGTTTCAAGGTGTGGCGAGCAAGTAGGTCTCTCCAGGCCACCCTTTGCTGCTGCTTCCCTTGATGTATACCTATAGTAGATCACAGTGTGTGTGATGTGGCTTGTGCATTAAATATTATCAATAGAACTATTGTCGCTCACCTGACAGGGGCAAAAAAAATACGACGGACGACTTAGATACTAATAATGAATGAAATGGAAAGTAAAGAGAGGGAAAAGATCCGTGTGTTGAATCTTCTATTTCCATATCATCTTGGAAATAATTTAAAATATAGGTATAATCTATTTAGAGGGTACTCTATGTTGAAAATTTTTTTATTGATTGATTTTGTGTAGATAAATAAATACAAATCTGTTATCAATCAATCTAGAAATGTTTATTAAATATCCAAACGTTTCGTGAGAAATTCTCCCTTTATCAATGGAAAATTGAAAAATTCTGAAAAATAATTGCTTTTAAAAGTAATTGATAAAGCTATATATCATTTTTTTTTATTTAGAGAAAGTGGTGTAGGTTTTTACACACCCTTTACTTTATTAATTGCTATATATAAACTTGAGAGGCGAACCGCGATTGCAATTAAGTGTACACCGTCTTTGAAATTATTTTGAAATTCATTAGATAATGCCCCTTCATCTATTGTCTTCTAATTAGAAATAAAAGTGGAAGTAGGTGTATACGATATTAGGTCGCGGTTCACCCCTCGTATAAACTATAATACTATACTGAGGCATTTCAAGCCAAATCAGACAATTTGAAAATTATTATTTTTTTATTTCCTTCATTTTTTTGACATTTTTTAGTACCCATCAAAAAACTCTTCCTGGTAAATTTTGAAATTTTTTTGATCACCCTTTAAAAGATATCGAATTTCGGTTTTTGGTTCATAATTTCTTCAAAAATGGTCCAAATTAATTTTTTTTTTGAATTTTTTTTACATACTTTTTAGAAAAAAAATTATTTAAAGTGTTTTTATATGCGATTTTTGAGTTTGAAAATTTTAATCTTGATTTTGAAACAGTATATAGGTATTCTTTATTTTTTTTGATAATTTTTATTTTAAACTTCTCTTTTTTCTACAAATTTTAAAAGAAAGTACCTATATACAGTTTCAAAAACAAGATTAAAATTTTTAAACTCAAAAATTGCATATAATAACACTTTAAATCATTTTTTTGATTTTTTTCTAAAAAGTACCTATGTCGAGAATCGAACCCGAGTGCCAGCAACAGCAATCCGGGCCATTTGGCTACCCTGTGATGTGCGAACCACCCTGACATATGTAAACGCGTTAAATATTTTACTCAAAGATTTAAATATTCATTTGTAAAATATCGAGATATAGTGATTCTAAATTTAAACACATAGCCATGCCATTCCCGAGGGGTGAAAAACAATCCTTCTGACATATAATTAAAAATAATCCATTCCATCGGATCTAATAGATTAACACTCTCTTATGATTTTCTATAATATAGTTGCTTTATCATTCTTTGTGAATTATGGAATTTAATTCCTACGATAGTTTTTAATAAAAATTTAAATTTTAATTAACTATGAGACAACTAACACGGGATACAATTTTGACTTTTCAATCCTAAAATTTTAGATAACCAGCGGAATTTAGAAAAAATATTAATTTTAGAAATCATCGAAATTTAAAAAGTTCAATAATGAATCGATATTTTTTGCTTTTAGAGATTTTACATCTGGTTGGCACCCGAGCGAACTTTCCACTAGCATCTGCATTCGTGTTATCGTGAGTATCGGAATATAATTATTATTTCTTTTTTAAGCGCCACACTCGATTCCGAACTTGGTGATTATTATGGAGAGAACCTTTTCATGGGAAAATTTTTCACAGGGGGTGGTTTCCCACTTCCTTCTCCTAGATTTAGTGAAGCCCCTTGTACTTTTAGACAAAAAGAAATAGAGGAATAAAAAACAAAATATAAATTAATCAAATTTTTTGGGTCAATTAAATAGTCGGCCCGATCATTGAGCGCTTGGCTAGTAGAGTAGTACACAAGGAATGGAACAACTATTTAAATTTTTTAATTACTTAGAAGCGAAGAATTCAATATAAAGATAAATCATCTAAATAAATTCTTCTTCTTTAATAGGAAAGGATAAGAAAGCTATTATTTCCTTGCTAGGTTGACGAGTGGTACTTAAAAGAGACTTAAAATCAGTTTATTTGTTGTTACGGGATCAATTTCGCCATTAGTACTACTAGACTATAAAATAAACTTTTCTACGACACATCATCTTCTCAAATACAAGTCGATAAAATATTTATTGCCTGATTCAGATAGCGACAAGTGCAATCAGAAAATCACAAAACTCTTTCTCTCTTTCTAGTGGATCATAAAACTATCTCAAAAGATCTCTCTATTTTATATCGTATTTTAGTGATTTAAAGTTGGTATTAAATAAAACCCTTCTCCTTACTTTTCTATTCATTTTTACTATTTAAGTATTGTCGAAGGTCGAATGGCACAATTTCGTAGAATGCATTAGCACAGGTAAGGTCAATTATTTGTACAGCTTAAAAGTATTTGAAGCAACACCTCAAGAACTGGTAGAAAAACTGAGCAAATTAATAAAAGAATTGGAGGAAAAAGTGAAACTTGGATGATTTTTTTCCATCTATATTTCTGAATACAAATATCTACGATAATTTAAGAACAACATATGTTTGAGGCTCATCCACATAAGCTCACTGGGGAAGTGAAAATTTAGCCGTAGATGTTATTGAAATAATTTCAATTTTCTAATTTTAATAAATTTTATCTGTCATGAAATATTAGTGGGTTTTAAAATAATAATCTCAATTCCCTAATTTTAATAAATTTTATTTGTCTTTAAATATTTGTGGGTTTAGAGAATACTCAAAAAAATTTTGTACACATAATCAGTGGGCCTCCAGAAGACTAAACATGCAAAAACTAATCCCCCTTACATGATTATAAATAATTTTATTAAATATTAAATATAAGTGAGGGGCCAGGTTGTAGGGTAAAGTCATATGGATGGCCACATCAGTTTATTTCGTATTAATAAATTATTAATATTATAATTTCATTTACTCGTGTATATTTTACAAAGCTTTATTCCAATATGCAAAGAAAGCTATCGTATATAAAATATTTATTAAAATGGATTTTTTTTAATCTATATGTATTTTAGTTCGAGCTTACATTTATTAAGATAGATTTAGTTTTATTAGCAATAGTCCAGTCAAATTGTGCTCAAATGTGGAAAGTTTTAGGGTAGTTCTGATTTTTTGCATATATATGTTTTTTGGGGAGCTGAATCCAATTCTGAGGTCTTCCACCAAAAGTTCCTGACGCAACATTGTAGAAAATGAAAAAAAAGGTGAAAATTTCCATTTTTTGGCAGTTTTTCGCTTATAACTCAAAAACACTCAACTTCTCGTAAATAACCTTCCTATTCAAAATAAAAGTTCATAAAAATTACTACAAATTTTATTATTTACGTATTTTTCTCTGATCAACCGTTTGGGCTCAAGCGCAAAATCCAAGTTTTCGACCTCGGCAGCCACCCCCGGATCAGCCTAAAACTCGCCTTTTTTAGATATTTTCCAATTTTGACCATTAAGGAGAACGTTTTCGACAAAGACCGCTCTATACATTTTTAAACTAGATTAAATTTGCTACAATTCGAACAAAGTTTCATCTTAATTGGATAAATGAGAATTCATGCCGATATGAGGTTGAAGTTTTGAAAAACTGCAATTTTTTTGCAAGAAATTGGAATTTTTCCTTCATAAAATGAAAACTACTCATCCTAGAAACTTGATTCCTATCTCATTCTCTAGTTTATTTGAACCTTTACTTGTAGCACTTTTTTGTTAAAACTCTTAGATTTATAGATATCCAGCATTTTCCATGACAGTAAATGATCTATTTTTCAAAAAATCGCAGTTTTTCCTTCATAAAATGAAAACCATCATCCTAGAAACTTTATTCCTATCTCATTCTCTGAAAATTTTGTTGACTTGAACGTTTACTTCTAGCACTTTTTTGTAAAAACTCTTAGATTAATAGATATCCAACATCGTAAACAATTTTGATCAAATTGGAATAGATAGAAGAGTTCTCTTTTATCTATTAAGCGTTTCTAGAATAATTATATATTACAATTATTTATTGCAAGGTCCAAGGTCCACACCCTATGCTTCCTTGGGCCCGTGCCACTGCGGGTGAGAGCCCCGGCAACCCAAAAAAGACACTCTCCAGCAAGAATTCGCTCCAGTCAGCACGTTCCAGAGATAGCGTTCTCACCCACCCGTCTTCCAGGTTAGATTTTTGGTATTTAATTAAATATTAAATACAAACAAGTGCCCACTCTCTTACGCCAGGTGTATGGTAAAATCCTGTGGATGGCCACATCAGTTTATTTTCATGGCCAAAGGGAAATCAAAAAAACTATATTTAATCGTCTTATTAAAATAAAATTCAAAAACAATATCTATTACCAGATAGATAGTTAACTAATAACCAGCCAATCGCTCATTATTTATATTTAGATAAAATCCAATAAAGCCACCTGGAATGAAAATCCCGACAAATATTCTTTTATCGATAAAATTAATAGGTAGTCTTAGATTTATTAATCGTTTTTTTTCTTATTATCAAATATGAAAGGAAATTTTAGACAAAAAGGATTTCGAAACTCTTTTGTGATTACTAATCGTCCCCTCTTATTCTTTCGCTATTCTAGTATTATCATAATTTTGCATCTATAAATGATGAAGATTCGTCGGTTAATGATAGCTTTTGGGAACCTATTAAGCATTCCATGTTTTGCCCGATGAAATTAAACTTGCCGTCATCTATGTTTGTTTATTATTATTATTATTATTTTTCTATAAAATGTCGATATTTATCTCAGCCCGGAGAAAGAGTAGTTTAAATTTATGGCCTGAGTGATGGTCATAGATATCTATTTATTTGAGACACATTTCTATTTCCATTGGCTGCTGTTGGCTTCCAGATAGAAATCAGGACAGCGATCCATTTGTATGGAAACGCATTGAAGTCCTTGACAAGGAGCGGAGAGGAATTGGGATTGGGACATCAAATGTGAGGGCATCGTTGTTTTTAGAAAACCAATCATACAAGGGCCAATCGGACCACCGATGCAATCTGAGAACCATATTCGAATTCTTTTTAATTTATATTATATTATAGAATCTCAAAATTTAGTATGATGACAACATCTAAATTATACAATCCTTTATATCCCAATAATTTTTGTTATTTTTATCAAAATACACTGCTCAACAAAAATTTCTCCCCGTAAATCTAACATTGGATTCTACTAGAGTTTTATACGCTGATTATCATGCAATTTCCCGATTTTTAAAACACGTCAGAGTTTTGAGATATTATCGGTCAATACGACGAAAAAGGCCATTTTGACCTATTTTGAGTCCATAAGAGATATTAAACAGCAATATTTGAAATCAAAATATTTCCTTAACGTAATAGAAAACAGTCTCCTTTTTGATTTTCAAATTATCACTTGTTTTTAGCACAATTAGAACTCGAGTTATAACTAAAAAACTAAAACTACGTGATTATAAAAGAAATAAAGATAGATAAAAACACATGGTCTTAGGGTTTTAGTTATAACTCAAGTTCTAATTGAGCTACAATTGGTAATTTGAAAATCAAAGAGGAAGCTGTTTTCTATTACGTTAACAAAATATTTTGATTTTAAATATTGCTGTTTAATATTTAATGGGACTCGAAAATAGGTCAAAATGGCCTTTTTCGTCATTTTGACCGATAATATCTCAAAACTCTGACGTGTTGTAAAAAATCGGGAAATTACATGATATGATAATCAGCGTATAAAACTCTACTGAAATCCATTGTTAGGTTTACGGGGTGAAATTTCTGGTTACTTTTTGTTGAGCAGTGTTATCTTTTATTTAATAAAATGTTAAGGATTCTATTCTGAACAAAATGACACCTTAATTTTGAAAATAGGTTGATAATTAATTGAGTTATGAGGGAATTTTTATTTCCATTATTAGGTTAGTCATTCTTAATTGGTTGAGATGAAATCGGCCATCATCGGAATTCCTTCAATAAGCTTAAGTCTTTCAATTTGCCATTGAATTTAGTACTATCTTTCGTCAATTTATTGTACTATATCGTCTAATCAACTAGTAATTGTTTAATTTTCCTCTACTGACATCTTATATCGATTTGTCCAACCCTTTTGTCTAATTAATTATGAAAATTTAAACATTTAAATCGGTGATTGAATACAGCACCATCTGCTGGTTTTTATTTCATTTACTTAAGAATAACTAGCCATAACTATGAAAATAAAAATACCACCATAACTCAGTTAATAATTAACCGATTTGCAAAAAATAATGTGTCATTTTGTTTATAAATAAACCTTGCTTTTAAAAGGAGGAGATGGGTGAATAATTTTCAAAACTTTAACAACAGTCGTTGAAATTTTTAACAATCACTAAAATGCCAAAGAATTAAGTAAAAGTAGTGCACCGTGCACAATATTTTAAGAATATATTTTACAGTCAGTTTATTAATTTTATTAAGATTTATTATAAACCTTTAAAATCTTTTTTTATTTTTAATTTTAATCAAACTGGAGGGAAGCCTATATACTAAGGGGTTGATGAAAAATAAGTAAATACTACTAAGGGGACTACTAAGAAATAAAGTTTAATAACTAGAAATGCATTTTAAAGACAATTATTTCAAATATTGAACATTTCCCCATCCATATTATTCCCCTCTTTAGGTGCAATTTAAAGAGAGAGAACATGCCATGAGACTCATTTCACAGGCTACTCTCTCTACGCCCAAATATGTAGAAAGAAATTTGAAAGACTGTATAGAAATAAATTCTTTCAACGTTTTCTCACCATAAATTAATTAGTATCAACCCTTAACATTCTTCTACAACGTTTTGAATCAAATCAAGTGACTTTGTCATTAAAAATCCTTAAAGCCATTTTTTCATTCATCAAGCGAATTTCCCATATGTATATGTTTATTTCTATCAATCAGAGGACAACCTCAATGATTTCTCTTTAGTAATAATAATATTAAAAATACTCATTTCAATTCGTTTGTTATTGAGATTATTATATTGACTAATGTTTAATTCAATACTTTTAAATTTCATGACTTTATGTAGAAGAATAATATGATAATTGTTTAGATATACAAAATTATTATTATTATTATTATTTTATAAGTAAAAAATGCAAATGAAATTCCATTTTTTTATTTATCAAGTGTAAATACATATAACTAGTAATAATAATTACTTGTGTTTGTCATTTAATCTACCTCGCTATTAATAGTAATGACAATTACATACAAAATTAGAATTTAATGGCTTAACATTCGGAAATTTTCAATGAATCTCGGGGGAACCCAAAGGTCTACCAGATGGAAGAATGGTTGGTTGCCTTCTTAGAAGAAACGCATTTCCAAACTAGTATCAAAACAACTCCGCGAATAAATTATGATCAATTGAAGGGGAAAAAGCAGAAACGTTTTCAAGACTCGTAGTTTTCTGAAAATTTTGTAGATTCGGCAAATTTTGTTAGCGAACGGTTTGAGCTAAAAAGCTGAAACTTTAATAAAACGAACTCTTGTGCCAAATTTAAGCTCATTAGTTTCAATAATTCAAAAATTTATCTGATAATAATTCAATTTGTTTTTTGATTTTCTGTAATTTTCATCTAAATTTTCTGAAAATAAAAGTTCAAAATTTATGGAATTCTTCGTAATAAAATTACAAATATTTTGGCACCAGAACTTTTTATTAGGTTTCGTTCTTGTGTCTCGTAGGTACCAGAATACAGACAAATGGGCATAAAGTAAGAGAGAAGAAATAATCATGTTTGAAAATCATCTTTCTCCACGTGCCAGACATTTGTAAACACGATCAACCAAAAACTTAAAAAAAAACACACAATTGGGAAATTTCAGCTGAATTTTGTGCCGGTCCCTGAATGTACTGAATAAAAATATGCCAAAATTGTGAAATTTACCTTCTATAAAATTGTACTGCTAATTTATAAGAAAATGACCAATTAATATAAGACTCAAAAAGTAGCAAGCGTTAATTTTTCTTAGGAATAAAATGCAAAAATTACCTTCCCAGTGGCGCACTTTTTAAGGTCTTGAACAAAAGTAAAATGGAAATCTAATAGAGACTATATAAGGTGTCTGTCGTTGCTTCTACCATATCTGAGCAATGTATCTTGTACACTAAAGAGAATACAAACTAGAAATTTACTAGTTATATTTATTTATTTTTTCCCAAATCAAAAATCGAATTATTTTTTTTATTATTTCGCGAAGGAATTCAAATTTTAAGCTAAAGAAGATTCAAACTTGAAATTCACTCGATATACATGTGTATGTACGGTATTTATTAAAGTAGTATCTCTCTCTATAAAGATGTCATTAAGTAGAATGTGATTTTATTAATTTTGAAGTAGGAGAGCATCAAAGTACCAATTTTTATTTTCACATTTATATTCTATAGAATATATTAATGTGAAGTATTGCGATCGCTTGCCTGACTCTGATTATATTTACCTAATGGGATTTTTAAATCACCAGAAATAATTATGAAAAAAATTAAAAATAGTATTTAAGGAAATTGGTGCCAGTTATAGGAGAAACAATTTAAATAAAAGTTGATTAAAATTACTTGGTAGGTTTTACAAAAATTACATAAATTTATTTATTTTTAAAAATTCTACAAATTAATTCCATTTTCTCAAAGATAGGAACGAATTTGATATCCTCATCCTCAAGTATATAGAGACTCATGAGATATGAGGTACGAACGGACCCCTTGACACATACTAGTCACAAAAACACCTTGCCGCTTTTTAAAAACCAGCCAGCCCCATTGAGATTCTTTTTTTTCATGGGGATAAATAATATTCCTTACTTCTTTTGTTTTTAATTTTTTTAACGTCTATTATTTTTTTCTGTTAATTTGAATAGAATTGAAAAGTGGAATATTGAATGGTTGTTGAATTTCCATCGTTTAGGGTGGGTGGTGTGTGAACCCTGAGCCAGCCTAACCCGGTATATATGGGGCCTTGTTAATATGGGCGTGAATTTCATGCAATGTTCGGGGTGTGCCCCATCATTGAAAGGGACGGAGGGCTCCACCCCCGAAGACACGGCGCCTCCACCACTCCACTAACACACACACAAACACAACAGCTCTTGGCTTATCATTTAACCTCTCAATAATATTGTTTCTTCCTTTCTAGATTAATTTATTAACGATTCCATAGACCATTTGATTGAAAAGAAAATTATGAAAATTGGAGTCTATCTAATGAATGAATCAGAATAAAATAAATTCCATCTTTTTACGCGCCAGAACATACTCGTATATAATATGTAGTGTACCTTAAATCCATACATTGCTTAATTTATTTTAAATTATTTTTAAATTGAAAGGTTTTTTAGTCATAAACTAATAAAAGATAAAAATTTCAGTTAATTATTATTATTTGATTGATTCACCAAACAGTTTCAGTCACCACTGGTTGACCATCCAGTAGTATACTAAAAATTGGAAAAATGAAACATTTCGTAAGTAAATTTTTTTTAAACAATTATAAAAAATATAGAAGTTTGAATTTATATACATACAATTTCGTTCAAAATCTAGAAATTGTCACTTTGTATACATGTGACTGTTTGGTGAATCAATAAAATAAATAATAATAATATTAACTTAAATTATTGGCTTTTAGTTTGTGACTAAAAAACTTTTAAATTTAAAAATAATTTAAAAATTAAGTCACTTAAGTTTTGGAAGAATCTTAATTTATTTTGTTACATAATAGCTTAAATTTTTTAGCACCCATAGTAATTGATAGTCATTCAAAGATAAGTAACTCGAAATTTATAAATTATATATATATATCAGTGGGGTCCTGTCCATAGATGATGTGGAGCAGTAGCGGGCGGGGACATTTCAACCAGAGGATGCTGTCCAAAATATAACCCTAAAATTTTATTTTATTTTTCGTTTCCGTATGAGGAATTTCGAAATGAACTAAAGAGAGGAGAGTTTAAATTGGTTGAATTAAATAAAATTACGATGGGACACCGATTATTTACAATATAGTATACCTAGCCTTCTGAAATACAGCAAAAGTTTCAAGGTCCATATTGTCTGCTGAAAAAAAGAAACCCTATCGACCATACCATAACTAAGCGAACCCATCATACAGCTTTCCAAGATTCTCACCCGAGTAGGATTATAGTCATATGACTTGTACCAAAGGAGTTAAATTTGAAAAATAACGAAAAATTCTATGAGGTGAAATTTGCAAAAAAAGCGAATGATAAAATTAAGTTTAAAAAGCGAATGATAAAATTAAGTTTAAAAAAGTGAAGGTTTCTTATTTGGATAGTATAATTGATTTGTTTGAGGCTATAGTTACGATGTTTTGACCTTTCATCATAAGTCTCTTTAATTATAAATATTTTATCTGTTATTTACTATGGGGTAAATTTGGATATAGGAAATTCAGAGGGATTGTAGTGTTGGTGCAAGGTGAAACATCTTTAATAAAGATAAAGTAAAAAAATATTATATGAAATATTCATTTACTATGAGTTAGGATTTCATATAATATTTATTTACTTTTATCTTTGTAGGAAATTCGTTTTGTTGTTATAGCAAAAAAAAAATATGTTTGAGCCTCATCCACATAAGCTCACGGGAAAAGTAGAACTTCTTTAGCTGTAGATGTTATTGAAATACATAATTTAAATTTCCTAATTTTAATAAATTTTATTTGTCGTTAAATATTTGTAGGTTTTAAAATAATAATTTAAATTTCCTAATTTTAATAAATTTTATTTTTCATTAAATATTAGTGGATTTAAAAAAAATATTTCCCCTCCATTGAGTCATTTCCCCTTTATTGTAACAAAAAAACCGCGTTTGTAATTAGGTGTACACTGTCTTTGGAATTATGTGGATTTATTTTATGAATTCATTAGAAAATACCCCTTTATCTATTATCTTCTACTTGGAAGTGGAGGTGGAAGTAGGTGTACACCATATTAGGTCGGGGTTCACCCCTCAACTTCAACTAGCCACATAAACAATTGATTACTCTTTATGAATCCACAACTCTGCTATTCTCGGCTCGGCAAAACATCATCTTCTCAATTATTATTTTATTATTATTATTATTTTTTGTAGGGCCTCCACATTTCCCCTTATAGCCCTCCAATTCTCCCACTCAGGATCCCGTTGAGTAGCTCAGGGTGTGGCCACAGCAGAACGGTTTGAAACCTTAGTATGCTGCGACCAAGAATAAAATAATAGTAATAACAAAAAAAAAATGAATACCGCATGTCGTCCAGATAATAAAAATAAACAAATAAATACACTGGGAAGAATAAATAAATAATCAAATAAATAAAACAAAAAATAAATAGAATATGTCACTGGGTTTGAAGAAATTGTTGTTAAATTATTTATTTCTAAATAATTTAAAAAACAGATAAATAAATAAATAGACAGGAAGTTGCCGTAGTCAAGGAATAAAAAATAAATAAATAAATAGGCAGGAAACCGCCACGGTCAAGAAAAATAAATATTTGACTGGGAATATAGGCTACTGGGTAAAATATTAAATAAATAAATCAACGCTGAAAAAATTATGCCTTATAATTATTTCTGAGCGCTATTCAATTAGTTCAAATTCAAATGTTAAGCTTTTGTTAACGCGTCACTTAGAAGAAATGAATTTGAAATGCTTCTAGATAAAATATAATTTTCTTGAAAAGACTAGTGATATAAAGTCCTTTCTCTATCGACTCTGAAAAAATAGATGTCACATTGAATTGAGAAGGAAAACAACTATCTACGTTCGAAATGGAGGAGGAAAGAGTAGAGATAAGAAAAAAAGGAGCGAAACGAAAAATAGAACAAGTTTTTGGATGCCCTTCTTGGGTGGGGTGGTGGGGGTCGAAAAGTTGGATCGTATAATACGACTAGCAACTTAAGAATTCTTGCCGAGTCTTCTGCTTCCCTCCCAACCACCAAAAACACCCCCTCGCCTTTACTATCTCTTTCTAGACGATAGTTTTAATCGAATGATGTCTTTTTTTATTCTTTCTTTTCTTGTTTTTTTTTTTTTTTTTTTTTTACTCAATTCGAAAAGGGCCAAAAGAGTTCACTAACCCCCAATATTATTATATCGCCCCTATAGATGGAGATAGACATTTACGTTTTAACTTTTCAATGGACTGCAAACTGAAAGAACCATCCAAGTCTAAAGACAAAAGGGGTGGAATTTATTTTCACATGAAATATTAATACGAAAGTTTTTATTTTATTGTTTCACAAATAATTTATTCATCAATTTTCGAATATACATATATTACTCGGAGCCTAGTATTATTGAATTCACTTAAAGAATTTTAAATTTATTTTATTTTTTCCTGCATTTGTGTGTTTGTGTATCTGGATTCAAATACCCGAGATAATTTGACAACGAAAAATTGTAGAAAGTTTGTTCTTGTGCTAAAATATTGGTATTTTTAATACAAAGAATTGATTCGATTTTGGATTTTCTAGCTTTAGAATTTCTGGTTGAAAAATGTAGAAACATAATATTTTAACGATTTTATTGAAATTTTAATCCATTTTTATAGTAAAAAATAATAAATAAACGGTCAGGTGTGTTTGAATTACCATTTAATAAATTGTATATTAATTAAAAATTTGAATTTTTATTTAAATCACACATAATTAATTATAATTATTTATTGAACCCGAACAAATAATACAATATAACTACGACGTTTCGATCGACTTATTCTGAGATCGTTCTCAAGTATGAGCACCCACTCCGATACTCATACTTGAGAACGATCGTCGATCGAAACGTCATAGTTATATTGTATTATTTGTTCGTGTTCAATAAATAATTATAATTAATTAAGTGTGATTTAAATAAAAATTCAAATTGTAATCAAATTAATCACAAAAATAAAAGCTTTAACAGCTTCATTACTAAAGTGTATATAAATTTTAATTTAGGTGAATAAACGGTAGAAGTTAGAATGAAAAACCGGTCATTAACTAATTTTTCTATATAAAGGAAATGATGAACTATTATTAATTCACCGAAAGTCCAAACAGCGTATCGAATTTTGAAAAAGTTTCACTTTTTCCTCTAATTTATAATTACTTAAATGATACTTATATTTAATTATATTATCATTTCCGTCCATAATGTGTATTAATTTGAAAGTTTATAACAGGAAATAAGGACAAATTTTTATGTATAACTTTTTTAATTATCAACCAACGTTTCGTCGACATTGCCGACTTCTTCAGGGCTTCAAATAGTCACATCACACATTCGTCTAAAGTTCATTTTTATCTCCGTTACCATTGAAGACCACCAGAAACTTAAATATTTAAAAATTTGACATATTCATATAAACAATTTTCATTTTCTTTTTTTATACAATTATATTAGATAAAACAGTATTAGAAATAACATAAATAGAATGAGGCAACACATTTTTAAAACAATAGAACGGAATTCTTTTGCTTATTCATCTTTACACATAGAAATTTCAAATTTAGAACTCAGCAAAGTCGACGAAACGTTGGTTGATAAATAAAAACGTCACACGTAAAAACTTGTTCTTATTTCCTATTAAAAACTTTCAAACTTATAGTTAATGTTTAATTTTATTAAGATTATTATAGGTCAAGTTTTAGAGGAAAATTTATTCAGAGCCATTGCATTCTGTAATGAAAATTCGCCCCTTGTTGATAGACCACCTTTTTTATTTGTATTCTCTCTACTATATTATTAAATAAGGTATTTATTGTACATCACCTTTCACTAGAATAAATTTCTCTTTTGGAAAATGAATAAGGGTTTAAAAAATATCTAAGAATCAAAAAGTCAGCCCCGCCTCTTCAACTCACCTCATCTTTTTTCTGATGCAATATATAAAGTGATAAATATAAGAGTTGGAAGTGAAAAATCTCATTGTATGATGGTGAAGGGAAAAATAACAAAAAGGTAACCAAATATATACGGGACAGAGAGAGAAGAAGCCAAGTTCCCGCCGCCAACATGTCGACGAAACCACTAGCAATGAGATGTTAATTGGTAAACACTTCTTCTCCGCTTCAGCTCCAGCTCCAGCTCCAGCTCCAGCGTCAGTCAACCCCACCAGCGCATTCATTCTTATACCCCATTCAGTCCAAATCCAGAGGAAAAAGTAAAAGAACATCTACTGTTATAAAAAGATTTTGTTTTGCCGAGAGTAGCAGAATTGTTGATTCATAAAGAGAAATCAACAAAGTTGTCCTATGCTTGATGCAAATAAATATATACATAAATATATCATATATAAATAATTATATACAGTGAAACCTCGATATAACAAAGCAGAAGGAGATTAGAAAATATTCGTTATTACAAGTAATTTGTTACAATGAGTTTTGTTATATAGAGGTTAGGTTGGTTTAATATTCGTTTTAACAAGGTAAGCAAAATTGTTTATTAACCTCAACATTACGAACTCTTTTACTTAAACGAACGATTTCCACTAGTAAAGTAAAACACATTATAATGAAAACATTGTAATTTTTATTTAAAAACAATTTATACAGTTTTTTTCACAATATTAAAAACTCTCACAAAATGTATGAAAAAATCAACATATGGTCATGTCGAGACATGAATTCTTGTTAGATGGATTGGTAGGATACGTCATGTAAAGGCTTATAGGTTGACAAAAATCGTTATACAGAGGTAAATTAAACTTTCTATTTATGTTCTGAAAATTCGTTATAAAGTGGTTTTTAACAAAAAGGCATATAAAATTCATGATTGTTTGTTCCTTTATTCCCTAATTCTCATTTTGATAAAACAGTGTTTTCATTGAAAAGATTTTGTCATGCTTTGAGTAGCAGAATAGTTAGTATATGTAAATGTTTATTTGCATCAAGCACAGGACAGCCTCATTGATTTTTCTTTAAGAAATTTATTACATTTTACATAACTCACATTTGTAGATTAATCCTTTGTTGGGAGCACCTTTTTTGACTATTTAATTTCAGGACTTTTTTAGATTTTTCAAAATTTCTCAAAATGGATCTAATAAAAAATTGTCATATGAATTTACAAGGTTTTTACATAGAGCTTCTTATGATAAAGTTTGTAAAATTGATTTTTCCAAAAAATTAATTAATGATCTAATTTTTATTAAAAAAAAAGACATTTTTTATAGATATTGTAGCCCGAAGTTCTGTCAAATTTTTTTCATTATAATCTTTAGAACTATTTTTGAGAAATGTAAAAGTAAAAAATATAAATTGAACACTTTACTTTATTGGTTTTTATTCTAAAATTCTAAATTCAAGTTTTTAAAACTATTTGTTCAACAGTTTAGTTGGAAAATTTGTACACATACCCACAGAAAGAGATACCCTAAAATTCACTATATTGGATCAATACAAGGCATACATCTGTAAAACTTGGAATTTAGAATTCGAAATTTCCATTACTGTTTAGAAAAACCTCCGAAGCTTCAATTTGTTGGGAATAATGGAAATAAAATATATTGAATTTTCTAATGGAACACCCGGTTTTGAATCCTCTTTCTTGACAAGCTATTAATTAAGTGGCTAGATTGATGTAGCGAGAATTAATTGAATGTCTACACTACTATAAATTCATATTCCAACACCGAAAGACAGACATTAAGTGCTATTAGTTTTTAATTATATTCTTGTTTCACAAATGTTTCGACATTATAATTAAGTTGAACATTATTTCCTTTAATAGATAAAATAAAAATAGATCAACTTCTAATTTTGGAAACGAGAATAAAATCTCAAAACAAGGCGTTATTTAAATCGAATATTTTGCCAAAATACGATAGAAAGGGCGAAAATACAATAGTTTGATCTATGATCTAAGACTAACTATGTACATTGGGTTAAAAAATCATTTGTTTTGCATTGCTTTTTTTAGGCTTTGGTGGTACTCAATCTATATTATTATTTACACCATGCAGGATGTCCGCCATGAGGCCCTATTATTCAATTCAATTATATTTTTTTTACGATACTAGTTATATATTTTTTAAAATTTGTCTCTACCCCCGGGGGTCAGATTTTAGCTGGATGCCTCGAGTCGGATTCGAACCCGGGTCCCCTGGTTAGTTCGCTGTCACGCTACCGCCTAGCCTATCTGACCCCCCAACACCTGTTAATTAAAAACAAACAAAAAATTCCTAATTTTAATATATATATATATATTAATATTTGCTATAACTTATTAGTGTGTGTTTTTTTTTTTTTTTTTGGCTTTTTAGCCTTTCTAACCATAAGCCATTTTACGATACTATATATTTTTTAAATTTGTCCCTATCCCGGGGGTCAGATTTTAGCCGAATGCCTCGAGTCGGATTCGAACCCGGGTCCACTTGGTTAGCAGGATGATGCGCTACCGACTAGCCTATCTGACCCCCCATTAGTGTGTTTTAAAATTAAAAAAAAAACAATTAAAAATAAAAGATAATTGAAAAAAATGTAAACAAACTTTTTTATTGAGATTTTCATCTATCAATAATTACTTTAATTAAGAAAATATCAATTAAGATTAAATTTGTCGAGGTCCAGACCTAGCCAGATCGCTTTCTCATCCTCAAAACTTGTTAATAGAATTTGTTTCATCAAAATCGGTAGAGCCATTTTCAAAATAGAACTAAGATACAATATACATATATACAAACAAACAAATAAATATACAAACAATTTTTGCTCGTTTAATAAGAGTAGATTTTTTCAGAATTTTTCAAATATCCATTGATCAAGAGAGAATTTCTCCCGAAATGTTTTTAGATTGTTTTATAAAAGGTTTTAAATTTATGTATTTTATTAAGCCTGAATTACATTAATAATTTTCAAATAAGTTTTCACTCAAATTGACTTGTATAAAGATATGTTGAAAATTGTTCCGTAGCTATGGTCCTAGTTTGTCTTTTTGGGTGCAAGGTGATTCGCAAAATGACTTCAATGAAAACTTGGATTCAACTTCCCAAGTAGCATAATGTTTCCTACTATATAGTAATAGATTCTCAGATCCATATTAGGATTTATATTGTTTACAACTTTGTGCTAGTAGTATTCAGGCTTTAAGCAGAAATCCTCCTTTTTTTAGAGTTACACAATTCATAAGCTTGTGATCTATTTTCTGAATATAAATCCTATTTGAAATGAGACTTATTCCACCCCCTCGTATAAAATGAACGTGTTTTATTTTTGGATTGTTTCCCGTTGTTTGTTTTAGTCAAGTGACCGCAAATCATCTTCCTTGGATGGTGGACAGACAGACAGACAGACAGCTGCGAGGAGTCGCTCTGTTTCGACCCACGAGGTAAAAATCCAATCAATTCTATTCATTCAATTTACAATACCAGTTTAGAATACAATGCAAATACTATTTTGACTATATTATAAATCTTATTAATTTCGACTTAAACATCTTCATTCAACTTCAAAACATGAAAACTTTATTAAAAATAATATGAATGAGACAAGTGAGTTTTTCGAAAAAGACTGTTTTTTTAGTTTTGCATACTCTTGTCAGAGGGACTTGATTTCTAGGGTTAAGCCAGATAGCAAATTGACACTAGAGAATAAACTCTTCTATCATTAAATTAAACATGTCAAACAACTACTTTGATATATCTTGTCCTTTTTAGGTTCTTTTCTAAATATAAATAATTAAAATAAACTGAAGGAGACACAAAAGAGAGTGTTTCTGCTGGAAATTTTATTTATTTATAACGCAGACCTGATAGTTTTCGCTTTCATCAGTCTATATCACAATGTATTCATTATGGAATTAATTTATGAATAGTTTTACATTTTCGTGTTATGTTATAAATTACATAGAGTGGGTAAGTTAAGAATTGACACTTATACTTAAGTATAAGTGTCAATTCCTAACTTGCCCACTCTATGTAATTTATAACCTTAACACATGAAAAATGTAAAACTTTCATTCATAAATTAATTCCTGTGAATACATTGTAATAGACTGATGAAGAGGGCAGCAGCCCTCGAAACTATAGTCTCGTTATAAATAAATAAAATTTATAATTCCAGCAGAAGACACACTCTTTATTGTCTCCTTCAATATATAAAAATTCTGCTACTCTCGGCAAAAACTTTCAATTTAATAAAATAAACTGATGTGGCCATCCACATATTTTTACCATACATATTTTCATATTTAATAATCATTTATGAAGTTGTATTATTTAAGAAGTAGTAATATTTATAATTCGGTCGCATAGGATGCATAAGGGATATTTTTTACAAATCGATCAAAAAGGGTCTAGGACTTCTTTTTTTGAACTACCCCCATTTTGGTCTCCTAATAAAATACCAACTCTCTTTTGTAATATGGGACCTGTTCAAAGTAAATAAAGTCGACTCTCGATAATTCGAAATCCAAGGGACTACAAGAAATATTCGAATTATCGAGACTTCAAATTATCAAGAAGTTTGAATTATCAATAGGAAATAAGAAAAAATGGAATTATTAAGAGTTTTTATTATATTTTTGAAAATATGTATGAGCTTACATAGATTTTATATATAGCCTCAAGTAAAAAAGTAATAATAATTAAAACGACAAAAAAATAACAAAAAAATCACATATGTAGTAACATGGCAATAGATAATAACATATACCTAATTAAAAAAATTAAGAATAGTTTTTTGGTAGGAAAAATTCGAATTATAAAGAAGGGAAGTGGCCTAGTTCGAATTATAGAATGTTTTCTCCCCTCTTGTTACGAAAAGGATTTCGAGTTATTGAGCGTATCAAAATACACAGCATTTTTTCGATTTACCTAAGTTAACAGCTGAAGAGTTCGAATTATCGAAAGTCGAGTTAAGGGGCCGTCCGTAAATTATGTCACAGAGAAGAGGTGAGGGAGCATCTCAGATTTTTGAGAAAATGTGACAGGAGGGGGTCCGGGGATCTCAAAAATTTTGATGTCACAACAGACAAATTAAAAATTTAAAATTTTTTTCAAATATAAATAATAAATATAAAAGTGATAGTGTGACGTCACAAAAACAGGGGAGCTCAATGAAAATGTGACAGAATATGATACAGGAGAGGGGAATCTAAAAATCTTGAAATTCCTTTGATGTAATATATGGATGCCCCTAAATTGGTAAAGTACTAGACATTTTTGAAAAAATAATTAATATCTCGTAAAATCTAATTTTTTCGATGTTGATTAACTCTATGAGGGGCTTACTTGTTGGCCAATACGTCAACACAAAATTTTTTTATCAAAATAGTTTGAGCCCCTTTTGAAAGATTTCGAAAAAACGAAGCAGAAAACCCCACTTTTTTCATGCACGATTACAAATTTATGATTTAGTTCATGGGAATATATAAAATTATTCTGCAAATAAGGAGAATAAAGATTTTTCTAGTCTATAATATGGAAATAGATAAATTTGTGTCTTGTTTGGTTTTTCTGAAAATCCCAATGGAAATGGAATTGGAGCAATAAGCCATTTCCTTATTCTTGAATGAAACTGTCGCCCATTCATTTAATATGAATTATTCTTGGTCAGCTCCATTCATAGAGACTTCGTTGTGTATCTTTATCGATTAAGATCGAATACTCTAGGAAAATATTTACTCCTGTTGTTTTTTGTTGAAGCAATTAACCTAAGGGTTAAAATCGAAGCCAGGAATGAACCTGAGTCCATCCGCTTGGAAGTTCAAATTGTTATTTTTTCGGTTGCCCAGGTGTTCCTAAAATTATCTAGTCAGATTAATTAATCACACACGGAGACAAATAAATGTATGAAATCAAGCAGCTTATATTCAGGCATTACAACCTAAATGGTTACGTGAACGTGGTGATTATAATCTGGATTGTAAACATTTAAAAGATTGTAAATACATACATTCAATTAAAATGTAGGCATTGGCTAAGAACGTTTCCATTATAAAATCCGTATATATTGTAATTTAAAAACAAATATTCTCCAGGCAAGCTTTCGGGGGGAACCAACCCCCGCCCCTAAAACCCCTCCAGCACCCCCACCCCCGCACCATGCACCCGTTCCCAACCCCCGCCTCCACACCACCACCCGCACCCCACCCACCTCGGACCCCGCACCCCATCCACCCCGGACCCCACCCCGCGCCCTCCAACCCTGCGCACCACACCCCCGCCTAGCTCCCTGGATCTCACCCCCGCTATGCCCCCTGGACTCCACCCCGCACCACCCCCTGCACCCCCACCCTACTCCGCCTCACTCCTCATCCCACCCCTATTCCACCCCCGCACCCACTTTTTGCATTTATAGCCTTCTAGTGATCCAAAGATTATGTATACAAAATTTGGTTGAGTTTGGCCCAAGAGAAAGAATTTTCATTTTTTGACCCCCCCCCCATCCCCATTTTGGGTGGTTAGTTTTTGCATTTCTAGCTCTCTATAGGCCCAGAGATTATGTATATAAAATTTGGTTGAGTTTGTTCCAAGGGCAAGAATTTACATTTTTTCACCCTCCCCCCTTTTTGGGGAGCTTTTTGGGGAATTCTTTTAAACAAAAGTTATCAGAAATCACTTTGTTTATCATAAAATTTGCTGTAGGGTTAATAGTTGATGAGTTATTTGATAATTTTCATTCGTGCGCCTCCCTCCAAACCCCCTTCTGGGGTCAAAATATCAAAACGTTATATAGCTAAAAACGTAAGTGTAGGGGTTAGGCTGAAAAAATATCCTTGAAAAAATGGTCATTAACTAATTCTTTAAAAAACATTTCATAATAATCCCTTCAGCCGTTTTTACGTGAATCGTGAGCAACTTTTCGGAAACCACTGCAACAGACATACATACATACAGACAGAGAATTTTGTTGAAGGTGTTTTCGTTCATAACTTTGCTTGAAACGTGTGCAACCAAAATTTGGCGTGATTTGGAGCAATGTACAGACAAAATCTTAATTTTATATATATATAGATTCACCTAAATTGCAAAGAGTGTATCGCGTCTTAAAAAAGGTTCACTTTTTCCTCCAATAATTCATTAGAAATCGATGTATTATTAATTTCTTGTCTATTATCTATTGACTTGTCAGACGTTTCAATTCCTAAGACCTCAAAATAAAAAAAATTTAAATTATAAAAAAAGATATTACTGCTATATAACGAATGTGTGATATGTATATATATATATATATATATAATTTATTTGCTAGAGACTATAGTTTCGAAGGTTTGACCTTAATTATCACAGTCTTTTTAATTAGAAATATTCTATCTGATATTTCTTATGTGTTCAAATACCAGAACTAAATATAGATAAATTCGTTTGAGACATTACGTATATGGGGAGGTCTCGAAGCGTTGTAGCTAATGAGCTGAAATTTGGAACAAAAGTTTGTATTAACAAGTAGTACTTTTCCCCAAATTTAGCTCATTAGCTACAACCGATCACTAATAAAAAGTGCCAAATTACCAAAATTTTTAGAGTGTATAAAGCCTTGTAAAAGTTTTTTTTTTTCTAAATACCTAATCGAATTTTTCAGACACCAATGCATTTTGTTAATTTGAAATCGATCCATTAATTCTTGAAATATCTGACCATCCATTGACTTTTTTTAAGCCCTTAAAATTTAAATTATAAAAAAGATATAGGACACGGCGAGCGCAAAAACATTCGATACTGCTACTCATCGGTTCTTTAGAAATCGAAGAGGAGGATATCTTTAAAAAGGCAAATGCGAAGTAGCAGCAATCATGATCCCTTTGACGAGGAATTAGAGAAGAAAAGAAGAAGAGGGGCCAGAGGGGGGATGAACATTTATCATAAAGATAAAGAACAATAGGCAGAAGGGTAAGTGGACATGAATTGGATGGCCTTTCGGGTTAACGAGAGCCAGAAGACCCCGTGGGCCATTAGCGCCCCGGTCGGTCGCGGGGGCTAATTGACCCCCTCCCTCCCCCACCAAACCTTCACAAGATAAATGGGGATGATATCCTCCGACAAAGGAAGAATGAGTCACTCAACTTCACCTGTCCGTTCTTCCTGTCTGGCTTCTATTTCATTTCTTTCATGCTTTTCTTTTTTTTATTCTCGAAGGAACACCCCTCAAATGATACTAATAGTAAAAGAGACAAATACATCGTTAATCTTCGATGAAATTCTAATTCTATGAATACAGGTTAAAAATTGGTCAATAACTCAACACCTATTGTTACTAAAATTAAAATTAGATTACTAGGTAGGTTTCACAAATAAAAGAAATACAGTATACTACTCTCGAATATCGTGAATGTTGCTGGGGAAGACGGGCACGGATAATCCGAGCTATGAATTTTTATTTGGTTCAAAAATACATACTAGTATTTATGAGTGCTGCACTTACAGTGCAAATGTATTATTTACAGTACATTAACATTAAAATAAGATTGAAGTAATTTCTGGAGACGTACTGATAAGTGAATTGAGTGAATATTGATGAGGCAGTCCAAAATTAAATAAAAAAGAAGATAATTTAAACTATCTTTTTATTCATAAACCGACGTTTCGGAGACTTATTCCCTCTTCTTCAGGGTTTTGAAAAGTCAGTGAAGGAAATCCAAAGTGCAATATGCACTTTGGATTTCCTTCATTGACTTTTCAAAACCCTGAAGAAGGAGGGAATAAGTCTTCGAAACGTCGGTTTATGAATAAAAAGATAGTTTAAATTATCTTCTTTTTGAATTTTGGACTGCCACATCAATATCTACTTAACATTAAAATAATTTAGTTTCTAGTACATTCCATAAAATATCTCATAGGTAGTACATTTATGATACCTGAATTACAGTCCTAACAAATATAAGGTTCAAAATATCAATATAAAGTACGGCTAGATGACACAAAGTTAGTTCTAAATGTTCTCTTATTCTTATCCAAAGTATTTCCCCCTATAACAGATTGCAGTGTTTCAAATTTGATAACTTCTTCAATATGTAGCGTTAATGCGTTAGAATCTGAATAAAGTGTAAATCCCTTAATGCGACTTCATTTTATGTGTTTATTTTTTATAATACATAATTATTTATTAATAGATCATAATTGCCCTCATAAGTATTTAATAATAAACTTCAATATACAATAAATTGTTCATTTATACCTATTGTCTTAAAATTTCAATAAAATCAATCAAAAAATGACTTTACCTGTTTTTTGAACCAGAAGTTCTAAAGCTAGAAACCCCAAAATCTAATAAGTTCTCCACATTAGAAATACAAATATTTAAGCAAAAGAACGAACTTGCTTTGACTTTTCGTTCTTATGTTTTGGCGAGTATCTGAAGAAATTAATTTTAATCAGCGAAACATTTTATCTACAATGACCATAATATTTACTAAAATAATTAATTAAAAACATAATAATATAACAATATTATTATTTGATAGAGATTTTCTTTAGGAGACGGACTGGTATAAATATGCAATTGGATGTTGATGAAAGCAGTCCACGGTGGTTGTAAAAAATAAGACTATAGAGGTTTTATTATTTTACATTTATTTGTTAAACCGACGTTTCGGAGATTTATTCTCTCCTTCTTCAGGGTCTATATAATTGAGGGGAAGACGAACATTAATTAGTATTGGGATTTTCACAAATCACTCATAATATAAAAAAATATACACAAAACAAAAATAATAATCATAAATCTACTTACAACAAAAAGTCAATGAAAGTAGTTCAAAAAATAGTTACTTTCTGTCTCCTTTGACAATGCCAAAAAAACATTATAAAAATTCTTTTCATCTCGAATAGAAAACAAAGTAACAAGCAATTGATGATCCATATGTTAATGAGATATATATAAATGAATGAATGTATAACATGTCCCCACCAATCATTGGATGCGCAGAATATCGTTGCGCATATCGGTATAGTTGTTGGTTTTTTTTTAAATTTATATTACAATTATTTACAAATTTATAAATATGGTCATTATCAGTCCCAAAATTTTTACAAAATATATACAAAGTTCTTTTTTTTTATTTTTTTCCTTTTTAAAAAACATAGATCGGAACGTCATTAATATATTTACATATTATTAATATATTTTTTTTTTTAATTAATTAATTAATTAATATTATTATTTTTTTCTTTTAGGATATGGGATCTAATTTGATAAGATGGGATCTGGTACTTTTAGAGGGTCAAACAGAATCAAATAATTGAGTCAAACCAGTCTTTACACTTGTTATCATATAATGAAGATGGTGAATTAAATTACAAACTACCCTTTTTTCAAAGAGTTAACAAACATCGAAAGGAGCTAAATAAATTTTGAAAAAAATAAAGGGATGTTTTGATTTTCACCTTGGCAAATTAAATAATAATAATTTAAAAGGAAAAAGAAGAATATTTTGAATACTTTGCTGAAAACAAATAAAGAGAGAGATTGGCCATAAAATTTGTACAATTAAGTAAAAGAATGTGATAATCTGCAACTGCAAATTTCAATATTTATAAATGATGATCTCAACGCACATATATTTCAATAAAGTTTTATGTCGGTAGTAATATTTTCTTTACTCTCTCTTGAAGCAAATTTTACATATTTAGATGTAAAGATCATTTTTATTTAGAAAATTTTATTATTTGATGTGACTAATAGAAATGGTAATGTTAAAATCATCTGGTATCTTATTTTAAGTTGGTTGACAGATTAGGAAAACTATGTAATTTGTTGGCTTAGCCGCCCTTATTAACCTCAAACACACTTTCACATAGAACATGGTCTTATTATATTATTAGATGACTAAAATACAATCTTTTTTCACTGAATAGAATCTCTGAATTAGAATTATTAGTAATATATGTATGTTAAATTGACTATATTTAAGGGGATAAGCTTAAAAATGGACAAAAATGTTTGTCAAGCGTTGATAAATATTTTCAGTATTTTTCTCCTTATAAATTAGTCATAAAATAAATATTAGTAGTTATCAAATTAGGGAATAATTTTTTTCTTTATTTCCTAATTTAATTTATGATTGTCATTAGACACTTCTCTCGTGTCTATGCTCTAGGATTAATAAAAATCATATTCCGGATTTGCGTGCTGTAGTTAATTGGGAGGTGTTTGGATATACAATGTAGTTAGTAGTTATCTACATATATTAAAATAATTATTTTAAATAGTTCTCCCATGGCCAAAGAATTTATTAGTGAATTCAGCTTGCTGGGCAACCGGTGTATTGAATTCATTCAAAATTTTTCATAATACTATTATTATTATTATTTTTAATTATTATTGGCGTGTCGGCTACGAGACCATTGACGCCACTATGATTGTTTTAGTTATACCTCTTAAGATTATTAAATTATTAGATAGCTAATAGATAAACAGGTAAAAAAATAAAAAAATAAAATAAATAAAAAAAAAAAAAAAAAACAGGAATAAAATATACGTATGAAAGCCCCATACAAGCACTCTTTAAATGTATTTTAGTAGGTTCATAATACTCATCTAGGAACTGATATTTTAAAAATATGAACCTACATGGAGAAAGAATATTTATCTTGAAAATGGATCAATATAAAACTTTATTTAGGTACCTATAGTAAAGAATCGGAAAATTACTCGGTAGGACTCAATTTTTCGAATTTTATAAATGTATGATAAAACATGGAAAAGAATTAATTTCAAATATTATACTTATTTTTTCTGTTTGTTTATATATTTCTATTCTGATAACTACGAGGTAGTTCAAAGAAGAGAACTTCTTAAAAAGTTCTAGTGCCAAAATGTTTGTATTTCCTATGCGAAGAACTGGAGAACTTCGATTTTGGATTCTCTGAAGCTTCATGAAATTAAATTGTTAGATATAGCACTTAGACAGTTTTTGCTTGAAACCGATCGCAGACTTGTCTTATAACAATTAATTTTTGCCTTGTTTGATTTCCGGAAGTATATTATGAGCTTTCATATTGCGTGTGTTAATTAATTTATTGAAGGAGACAATACTAGAGTAAGTATATAATATAATTCCAGCAGAAGACTCACTCTTTATTGTCTCCTTCAATTTATAAAAATTCTGCTACTCTTGGCAAAAAGAAACTTTCAATTTAATTAATTTAATTAAAAAAAGAATTTACATTTTTGGTACAATGTGATGATCTTAGTGAAAATTATCTTAATGATAATTATGTATATATTGTATGTCAGAGGTTTTCATCCTCTTGGGATCGAACCCAAGCGCTAATGTTGCTATTTTCAAAAAATGACATGCTAAAATTCTTTATATTTAATTAATTTAGTTAAAATTCCATTTTTAAGACATATTAAGCTATCAATAATCACTCCTAAAGCTTTACATTTACGCGAAATACACGATTTTCAAACATTCAACAACGTAATGGGGGTTAAATTAAGTGTTATTAGTGTATTACGTTTATGAGGGAGGGTATTAATACATTGTTAGGTAGCATAAATATTTAAAATAAATAAATTTTTTAGCCCCTAATTTATTTATTCTTATCTTAATTTCAAAAAAAATATATATTTTGAAATTAAATTCTCACCAAAAATAAATTAATATCTTAATGTGAAACTTACCAAGTATTTTTTATTCAATAATTTAAAAAATGTTTCACCAAGTACCAACACCAAAAACTATTCAAAAAATCCATTATTCTACGTAAGCCTTGAAGGGAGGTAGGAGGACACACAAATGATCGGTGTGTTATGATAGGGTACCCCGGGGTACCTAAATATTGTCAAAAAAAACGTTACGTGATACTTAAACGTTCCCTAATCCCTTCACGATTAAACTAACCAAAAAAAAGCACAAAGAGAAACAAAGATGTTGTCTTCTGCTTGATGTTTCTCTTTGTGATTCAACAACTCTGCTACTCTCGGCAAAACAAAAACTTTTCAATTAAATCAAAGGAATTGTCATTCCATTGCCATTGATTATAAATTATTTGTCATGGACAACAAAAGTGATGGAAAATTCGGAAGATTGGATAAAGAAATTTTATCGGAAATCAAGAACGCCTCAGAAGAAGATGCCCTAAATCTGTATTTTAAGCTACGCTTAAAATACGCAACAGCGAACAAAAATATTACTTTGTTTCTCTTTGTGATTCAACAACTCTGCTACTCTCGGCAAAACAAAAACTTTTCAATTAAAAAAAAAGCATTCGCCAATTCGTTATCCCTGTGACTTTTAGAGACTAGAACTGCGTTCGTTTTTCGGCTATATATAAAGGTTATTAAGTCTTTCAAGACCCGCATCCACAAGTACCTTCATTTACGACCCAAACCCTACAACGTTTTGTCCTTTTCACGATGCCAAGGGTCCAATCTGGAGAGTTTGTGTCTTTTTGGTAAAATTTCTTCTTGTATCAATAGCATTACAAAAAAGAAAAAACATAAGCTAACTTTTAGTGAAATAATTGTTTCAATAAACTCTATAGGGACCTTGCATCACGACTTTAGCGCCAACTGGCGACGAAAATGTAAGCTTTGGGGGATGATTTATTAAACATCAAAAGAGACTTCCCCCCACTATACTCTGTGCACTCTTTTATCTATGATATATTCTATAATACAATATTTGGCCCAACTGTCCCAAATTATTTGAATAAATAAACACAAGAGAGCGCTACCTTCGGCAGTAGTGCTGCCTCTTATGTTTATAGCACGGTTCCTATAGACTATTATAAATGCCATGAAAAAAACTTTCTTTAGGTAAGATACTATTAGGTATTGGCTTTAAAACTTTCTCAACTACCCACAATTTTGCAGAAGTTTAATACCGAGTATTGAAATTGTTTATTTTTTCTCCAATTTTAAATGATATTCAGTTTTTTGTTTTGTTTTTAAGTTTCATTATATGTATATATTAAAATATTTACTACTGAATAATTAAATTCAAAATATGTTTAGTATACATCTATTACAACACTATTCGAATTGTTTATCCTAATTTATGCACTCGGTGGCCAAACACCTACCTGTCTCTCTCTCAGTCTCAGGCTATGCATTTCAATGCGGAATGTTGGCTTGATTGATTTTCGCCTCATTCATCAAAAGTTAAGAGAGAAAAAAAAAAAAAAAAAAAACTCGCACTCAAAGAGTAGTTGTTGAAACCTCGTGAACATAATTAGAAAAATGTTAATTAATTTTCTATTTACACCAGGGGTGTTCAACACGAGTCACAAAAAATTATCTCTCAGGCCGCACATAAAATATATTAATATTAAATATATTTATTAATAAACAATGATTAGTAAAATAATATAGAAAAGTAACGATTTCCATATTGTACAAAATTTCTTATATAATTTTACAAACTTTTATACAGCGCTCGAATATAATATTTATTTTTATATCTCTCCTAAAATTAAATTTATGAACCCTTCCAAAAATAGTCAAGTGCTACAAAGGGGGTCCCCCCTTACCTCTCGTTTTTGGATTTTTGTAAGAAAATAAAGTTTTTACTTTTGAAAATTTTTTAGTTTATTCTAATAGTATATTTTATAGAGAGCTCGAATATAATATTTATTTTTATATCTCTCCTAAAAATCAAATTAATAAACCACTCCAAAAATGGTGAATGATACAAAGGGTCCCCCCTTATCTCTCATTTTCGCAATTTTTTAAGAAAATAAAGTTTTACTTTTCAAGAAATTTTAATTTTATTCCAATATTATAATACATATTATAAAAAATGGGAAGTCAGGCCTCATAACTTTTTAGTAATACATATTACATACCAGTATTGTAATCTTACAACATATTTTTTACTCATAAGTATCTAATTAATACAAGAAAAAAGTAAAGTTGTGAGGCCACGTATAGGTATGTATATGTTTCTGGAGAGATTTTTAAAAAATTCTAATAAAGAGACATTATTAAATTATTCTTTCAGTTCAAAATCTGAGTGTAATTTTATACATTCAATCAATCAATCAATCAAAGTTTGCAGGTCGATTCGCCTTTAAACCCCCTAATAATAATACGAAAGTTTGCAGGTAAAATATGTAAACCTATTGAAGTCGAAATTATTCCAAAATGGTGATTATTTTTTCCGGAAATCCTAAAATCTAGTATCAAATTAAAAATTGAAAATCAGTAGGTGCTTGTACTTATACATATTATCTCAGATACGTTGTCCAGTAAGCATATAAAAATCTCAATCTTTTAAGGAAGTTTATAATTTTAAAAACCTATCAAATTTCTCAAAATGATTGATTTCACATTACGTTAATCAAACTAAAAGCGCTAATAAAGGGATAATAATAAATTGAACAAGTGTTTAATACACCTATGTACAAATGTACATATATTCTATCTCTTGTTACTCTTTTATTTTGATAGATAGTCGATGTATAGATAGACAATGGAAAATTCTTTCGGTTAATATCCATAAACACATGTTGGATGAATCAAGTAGTCGTTGCTGGGCGGGGTAACAAATCAAGTGCACCAAGCAAGAAACCATTATCCATTAACATGAGTGTTCGAGAACAATACAAAAACAAACGAGCCAGAAGAGAGGTTGGCGACCCAACACCATCATTCATTCATTCCTAAGTAAGACAAGACGATAACAAAACGAGATTATTATTTAAATACTATTAAGTTAATTATTATAGAATTTAATCTTGAACTATGCGTCCGATAGGCCTTAATCCGTAATGAATGAATAGTATAATGTAGGTATGAATAACTATTTTACATTGGATTTTTGAAGTTTTGATCATTATTACTAACCATTGACATGGAGGAATCGACTTATAATAACAGAGAGCCAGTGACTCGCGATTAATAGTGGGCGAATAATCATTATAAGAAATTTAAAAGGTTTGGTGCGTACTGGATATGTTATTGGTTTATATGTGAGTTGGTGGGTAAGTATCTTACAATTTAACATCTGTAATTATGAGACAATTAATGCCCTATGAACCCGCTAACTCACTGTTATTCCACTGATGAAGAGATGCCGAAGTGCTCACGAAATATTTTGATAAACCACTTGTAAAAATAAAAATTACTGGAAAGAAGCAATTGAATTTCATTCAAAAAATAATCATTAAATTAATATTTCTAGATAAACTCTATCAACCTCGGTTGCTAATTTTTCCTTTCATTATTTACATGATACCTTCTCATTATTTTAAATCTGGATTCTTAGGTAGGTATTTAGAAAAAATCAAAATCAAAATTGATTCATCATCGAAATATTGTCTCTTTATTTGAAACTTTTTCAAGCTCTTAAATTTATTATTTTACGTTTGACTTATTAACTAACTAAAGCTATTACCTGTAGGTTTTAAGTGATACATTATTAATAAATGATAAATATATATGTATTATTCATTTAATAACTAAAGCTGTTTTGTTCAAAATGTACATAAATCTAGTTCTGAATTTGATATAGGTACACATTAGTTGTCTGGCATTCGCGTGATTGTCTAATAATTAACTGTTAGTTATAAGATCAAACATTACATTTAAGCGCCTGAAAAAGACTCAAAGAATCGAAACGTCTCTGTTAAATTAATTTTTATTTTAATTATTTGTTTTTTCTAGTCCAGATAACTAAGAATGCATATTTAAGAAATAATCATTTTTGTTTCGAAGTAAACTAACTTAAATGAAAAATCATTTTAATAAAATAATTCTTCAATTAAGTAAAACAGTCCACTTTTAAGTTCGTAAAAGACTTTATTTATTTTCCTGTTAAATTAAATAAATTATGTGTAATTTTCTATTATATAGCATGGGCGTAAAGTGATGAAAACCCGAAAAACAAGGTTACTGCATTCGCTTCGGCTTTAACTACTCACATTCACCTTAGTACTCGTATGATCGTCCCAGCGCTAATATCAATCGACACAAAATCGTAAACTTTGAAAAACTTAGAAATTTGTGTAATACTTTTTATTAAAAAATTTGTCACAAATTGCCATTAATGTTCCTACACATATAAAGAAGTCTTTAAAAGTACTCAATTTATTTGCTTGTTTCCTCAATTTAAATCGATAGTACACGCAGTTTTTAATCTTCATTTTCGTCAATACAGGGATACAGCATAATCGAATTAACATCATCATACGATGCACGTGCTTGTGCATGATTATTATCAATATTTTAACTATTCCCTCTATAATAATACTTAGAAGAGTTGTAAGTAATTTTAATTGTTTAATTTATCTTTCCAGATAAGTTCTGGATTTACTTGACTGTAAATTTATTTCTTGAAATTTCGAGTATTGCTAATTTTGTAAATTACTATTATTTATTATTTTTAATTCATCATACAGGTTTCGCTCACCACTGGTAGACCTTCCTCAGTAGTAAACGTCGTATTATTTTCAGGATATTGTCGACTATAAACACTTCATCATTTTTCATTTGTTTTCAAAGATATACATTCATACATAGACAATCCTTCTTTTAGTTGATTGTTATATCTAGTTTTTTCTGTCTATTATTAATAATAATAATAATTAAACAATACGAAGCGCTTGTTTATTATTATTTTCTTGTCTATTGTTTACTTTTAATGTAGTATGACTTCCACATATGACATCAGTCATTCTATGATATTTGCCAAAGCGGATATCATTATTTTACATTATTAACTGTTTTTTGCTTAAAAACTATCGTTAGAATCAGTATATTTTATGTGAATGTTTATAATATGAAAATAAGGACAAGTTTTTCTGTGGGACTTTTTTATTAATCAGCCTACGTTTCGTCAACTATGCCGACTATTTGAAGCCCTGAAGAAGTCGTATTTTCCTATAATAAACTTTCAAATTAATACAAATTATGGACGGAAATGATAATAAGAATAGGTATTTTATGTGCGGCCCGAAACAATTTCATTTCTTCCAATGTGGCCCAAAAATGCCAAAAGGTGGACACCCCTGAGTCTAGAAGATGTCTTATTCAGCTCTTATTGTCTTTAAGATGTCTAGAAGATCTAGTGTCAAGAAAAAATGTTCTAGACCAAGTGTGCTAAATGGGATCAGAGACTCTAAATAATCTCCTTTGCCTGGGGACTTGTAGGTTGACGCACTGATTTGTTTTATACGGTATATAGGAAATAAACTTTATTCTTTCTTCAACTATTCAAATTGTTTTTTTGAATTCACTATTTGAATATACCTACCTATATTTTTATCAAAAATAAGCTGACGTGTTCTAATGTGGCTATCCACTTGACTTTAACACACAACCTGGCCCCTCACTTGTATTTAATATTAAATAAAATTATTTATAATCATGTAGGGGAGGGTGTTAGTTTTTGCATTTTTAGACTCCTGGAGGCCCACTGATTATGTATTCAAAATTTGGTTAAGTTTGCTCAAATGGCCTAGATTTTTAATTTTTAACCCCCCCCCTCCACCCCGCTTAATTTTGGGTCGATATGCACCAAAATCTAATCAGCTCTTAATCTCAATGGAACAAAACTATGTGTGAAATTTGGTTTTGATATTCACACTAGTTTTTGAGCTAGCTCGTCCACAAAAATTTGGTAACGCACAGACAAACAGACTAACAGACAATTTGACAAAACAATTATTATTTCGAAAAATATAATTGTTTCGATGTTCACTTATTAGAGCTTTTTTGTAGAGCGAAATGCCATGGTTTCGCTCAATTTTTTTAATCAAAATAGTTTCAGCCGTTTTTTAGATATTTCGAAAAAAGGAAGGAAAAAAACACTTTTTTCATGCACGATTACAATACTTTGCCATACCTGTATGGTAAAGTGAATAAGCTGACGTGTTCTGATGTGGCCATCCACTTGACTTTACCATACAACCTGGTCCCTAAAATTATTTATAATCATGTAGTGTGGGGGGGGGGGGTTAGTTTTTGCATTTTTATACTTCTGGGGTCCCATTGATTATGTATACAAAATTTGGTTGAGTTTGGTAAATGCGCAAGATTTTCATTTTTTGACCCCCCCCCCCCATTTTGGGAGGTTAGTTTTTGAATTTTTAGACTTCTGGAGGTCCACTGATTATATATACAAAATTTGGTTGAATTTGCTCAAATGGCCTAGATTTTTAATTTTTAACCCCCCTCCACCCTCCTTAATTTTGGGTTGATATGTACCAAAATCTAAACAGCTCTTAATCCAAATGGACCAAAACTACGTGTGAAATTTGGTTTCGATATTCAGACTAGTTTTTGAGCTAACTCGTCCACAATAATTTGGTAACGCACAGACTAACGGACAGACAACCAGACTAACAGACATTTTGACAAAACAATTATTATCTCGAAAAACATAGTTTTTTCGATGTTCCCTTCTTAGAGCTTTTTTGTAGAGCGAAATGCCATGGTTTCGCTCAATTTTTTTAATCAAAATAGTTTCACCCGTTTTTTAGATATTTCGAAAAAAAGAAGGAAAAAACCCACCTTTTTCATGCACGATTATAATACTTGACCATACCCTGTATGGTAAAGTAAAAATATTCAATCAAGTTAAGTAGATGTATGTATATTTTTTGAATTTGATTTAAAATATCGTTGAAGAGTTAATATAATAAGCAAGGGTGTTTGTTACTCACGGTATTTCTCGAGGGCGGGGTTGTCTTCGGCGCGCACGTGGCCTGTCTGGTTGATGCTCAGGTGGCCGTGGCTGCACTCGTTGTACAGCTTCACCGAGCGGACCATGCTGGGCACAGCCCCGCAGATCATCACCTAAATCAACAACAACAACAACTAGATTAACAAAACTGGAAATGGAGTCGAGGACCAATTACTAGTACTAGAAATAAATTTCCAACTAAATTACACTATCACTTAGTGCCTTTTTTGCTAGTACTAAAATCTAAAATAGAGAAAAAAGTGATAAAGGCTCGGCACACTCTCCACAAATCGGTAGGGTGTCCTATTAAATTTAAATACAGGGTGGGGCATAAAGATCTACCACATTTTGAAGAGGTATAAAAAAAATGAAAAAAATTAACTAGAAAAAACTGAATATATTTTTGAAAAGAACATAAAATAAATTTTTTTTAAGTGTGTTTTAAACATTATATCAGACGAAAAAAGGAGGGTCAAAAATGAAAATTCTATCCCTTTCGACCAAACTATGTATACACAATTTGATTAGTTTTGCATTTTTAGCCTTCTGGGGGTCCACTGAATACCCTATGTATACAAAATTTGGTTGAGTTTGGTCAAAAGGGCTAGAATTTTCATTTTTGACCCTCCTCCCATTTTGGCTGGTTAGTTTTTGAATTTCTAGCATTTTGGGGGCCCACAGAATATGTATACAAAATTTAGTTGAGTTTGGCCGAGAGGGCTATAATTTTCATTTTTGACCCCCCCCCCCCCCTTTTTTTTGTCTGATTATGTTTAAAACACATGAAAAAAATTATTTTATATTCCTTTCAAAAATATATTCAGTTTTTTTCTAGTTGAATTTTTTCATTTTTTTATACCTCTTCAAAATGTGATAAATCTTTATACCCCTCCTGTATAATAAATTATCATTATTATTGTTCTGTTCCAATATCAGTATTTAATATTTGAAAGTGTTTGAAAGTAATTTGATCAAAAGCCTTATGAAGCAGGAATAAATCAGCGAAACGTTGCAATTGGTCTTACGAGAAAACACTGAGTTTAATTGTTCTCTTTTCCTTGAGATTTGCTATATATTCAATAATAAATTATTCAAAATTCATTTTTTGATTTAATCAGCTTGCAATAATTCCAATTTCATAATTTTAATATATATACAATTCATAAGGAGGAATCAATGAGGTTGTCCTCTGTTTATGCAATTAAACTATATAATTAAATATACTGTTAGAGACTATAGTTCCGAAGGTTGGCTTTCATCATCTCTCTTTTTAATTAGAAATATTTCATCTGTTATTTCTCATGGGTTCAAATACCCGATTGGATTTAGGTAAATTTGTTTTATAGGTAGTAAGTAATACGATAAAATAAGTAACACAATTGCCAGCGTTAGGGGCCGTCCATAAATTACGTCACACGAATTTCAAGATTTTAGACCCCCCCTCCCTCCCCGATGTCACATTCTGTTACATTTTCATTGAGCCCTTCCTGTATTGTGACGTCACATGTGCTTGCTTACAATTTTTTTTGTCTAGATTCATTTTACCAACATTTCCAGGTTGCAATAATTAATAACATGAAATCTAAAAAATATATTTGAAAATTTTTAAAAATTTTTAATTTGACTTTTGTGATATCACAATTTTTAAAATCCCCGGGGCCCCCTGTCACATTTTGTCACAAATCTGAGATGCCTCCCCCTTACTGTGTGTCGTAATTTATGGACGGTCGAAATAACGGAATAGGTAATCGTTTCGGATTGAAAAAATATTTTTGCAAATTAATAAATTCAATTTTTAGAATTTATAAGAAGAATCTTAGCAATATACTGTAAAGTTCAAATTTTATAACATATGCATTTAAATAAATTGACTTTTACTTGATCACACAAAAATGCATGATAATCATTAAAGACAATATTTTCAAATATAGAAGGATAAAATCGAATTTTTCGGATTAAAATCATAACGAAATCAGGTTTTTTAGTATCTTTTTTTCTTATTTATCTATTTAATATATTATTTTGTGATGAGATTATCATGAGTAATTTAATAGAAGGCTTAGAAGAAGTTGCTTTCCATTTTCTCGTTAAACTATACGATGTCTATTTAAGTGAGGCTAATTCTATTTTATGGTTATAGGATTTAGAGGGAAAGGTACAAATGAACCGGATTACACACGGTGGGAAAAATAGACAATTTGGATAATTTGTTCCAAAATGACATCATTGAGTTTAATATTTATTAACAAAGAACAAGAAGAGCAGGTGGGGGGGGGTCATTTAAATTTTTTTCTTTTTTGATGTTCAGTTTTCCATTCCAGTGATCAATTTCGATTTAAGAATTTACATTATTACAGCAATTTGACTTGAGCATTCTATATATATTATCCTTTAAATTTTAATTAGTTATTAAGACAATAAATTTGTATTTCTGTGTGCGAAAAAAAGCAGCTATACTTAATTTAAATTAGAAACTACATTGAAAGTTTCTTTTTGCCGAGAGTAGCAGAATTTTTATAAATTGAAGGAGACAATAAAAGAGTGTGTCTTCTGCTGGAATGATAAATTTTTAATTTACTTATAACGAGACTATAGTTTCGAGAGCTTTGCCCTTTTCATCCGTCTATTATAATTGATTCACAGGAATTAATGTATGTAAGACTTACTTAGAATCAATTGTTATAGAGTGATGAAGAGGGCAAAAGCTCCCGAAATTATAGTCTCGTTATAAATAAATTAAAAATTTATAATTCCATTGAAAGTTGTTATTTTGCCGAGAATAGCGAAGTTGTTGATTTATAGAGAGAAACAAAGAGGTGGTCCTCTGCTTGATGCAAATAAACATACACACATATATATATTTAATATAAATGAAATGCAATTCAAAAGAATGAACGATTTTTGACTTTTACTTTATGCTATCTAGTGAGCTAACTGGCTGATTGAAAAAAAAATTTTTCTTTTTAGTGTCTATGGCGAGGCAAGCACTGTAACTACAACGAGCTTCTTCAGATGTCCTACCCGGTGAGTTTATATCTACTGATTATTTTTAAGTCAATTATTTTATATATGTCCGATATGTATATTATAATTAATGTGGTATAGACACTGTGGAGCAAATGCTTCAGGCTCACTAATTATGAGGGTGCAAAATTAGAAAAGGGCGGCATAAAAATTTATAAAAACTGCTGAATAAAACATTTTTTCGATTTGCCAGTTTTTCTAAAAAATATGTAAAAAATAAAGTTTTAGATATAAGCACCTAAATATATTTTATACTTGACTTATCATAATACTGATTTCAGAAAATATATAAAAATATACCTTTTAATAAATATTTTTTTGTGAAACCCACATCGCAAATTTACCCAATTTTTTATTATTATATAAAATTTACATTATAAATTTAACATCTTATACCGTTAAATTTGAAAAATGAAATGATTTTTAAAATAAATATTCAAAACAAATTCACCCAGATATCTTCCAAAAAACTTTATTATATTATTTCTAATTTGATTTTTGTAAAAAGGGTGTAGCTACTCCTTAATTAAATAAATAAATAAACGTAAGGCGGCGCGTCGGAAGTACTACAAAAATAAAACATCGAGATCTTATATTTTCGAAAAGGATTAATAATCTATTTTTGACCTTAAAATCGTTAAAATTTCTAACGAAAAAATAGATTAAATGTTCTTAATCACAAGATATATTAAAACCGTAGTAAAAATTAATCATTCAGAAGAGAAAAGTTAACTGTTTCTCTTTTAAACTTAAAGAATCAAGAGAGGAAGGAACGTTTAATTCAAATAAAATAAATATTTTTGTATATATGTAAATTAATTATAGATATAAATATGAAATTTAATCTCCATGTCAATCACCTAACCGCTAATTAAAGTCACCTGCCCTAAAAGTAACAAATAATAATATATAATCAATAATAATTAAATATATCTCTCGAATATGTTTCTATATATATAAAAGAGTAAAAGACATAAAAAATTGATGAGTAGAAATTATAAATATTTCTTAATTAAAATGAGACAAGTTGTTTCAGTGAAGAAAAAAAGATTTTGATTTGCAATGCTAAATTGTTATTATGAATATAATTTGGTTAATGGAATTCATTATATTTATTTATTTAGTTAATTCGAAAGTCGAGAGAGATGAAGATGAGAATGGATCTCTCCGAGGTCTACTATTATACATTCCTTAAATCAATCTAATGACGGAAAAGCATTTCTTTGGGTTCTATCTATCTCTGGGAGGCCAGAGTGGCGCCTCGAACGGGAGGGAATGGCATTTTTTAGGGGGCGGGAGTGCACTCGAGCAGGAAAAAAACAAAAAACAAATCAAATCTGAAAGAAAGCCTTTATTAAAATGTCTATAGAACTTTGAAAGATAAGCGATTAAGTTAACCCATTCAAACGAGATTTACAACAGGAGAAGAAAAACATTTAAGAAATAGGAAAAAATAAAAATAAAATTAAAATTCGTGGTTAATCATAGAAAGGATTTCACAAAATGGAAGACTTTTACTTTTTTAATTGTAGATTCAAGTTAAATCATTTAATTTGTTATATTTGTTTTTCCTTTTCTTCTTTGAATATTTTATCTGGTAATAAATGTAATTTTGTGTCTATGAATATATGTTTACTAAGTGTAAGGGCCAGATTATAGCCGATTACATTTTCGGCCCAGTGCGGGTTAAAATAGGGAATTCACCTATTCGAACAAAATAATTTCTAGTGAGAAATCAATGAGGTTGTCCTTTGCTTAATGAAAATAAACACATCATCTTCAGTCTTTTTAATTAGATAAATTCTATCTGTTATTTCTCATGGGTTCAAATATCCAATTGAATATTTTCGTTTTGATGTACCTAACAACCGATATGACCAGATTGCTATTATATCAATAGGAATTTATCTATATCCAATTGGGAATTCGACCGATGAGAAATATTCTTCTTCTTCTTAAGTCCCATATCAGGTCTCCCTGACGTTTCGACTCCTCTCCACATATACCTGTGCTGAGTGTGTTTAGTTGTTTTACACAGATATATGGGACCTACTTTTTAACGCCGGTTCCGAACGGCTAGTTTTGAGAGGTTACTAGGCAATTATACTCTTGGTAGGTTGCCATTGCTTTCCAAGAGGAGGCGACTGCAAATATCTGATCTGCCGAGACTCAGTCTCGAACCAGCGTAAGAAATACTATAACGGGCTTAAATGTTCAGTTTCGAGTGCCTCGTCCTGGACTGAGACATTTTGAAAATTTCTCAGAGAACGTCTTGGTCAGTTTTGATAAAAATTTGATTCTTGGTTTGTTTGTTTTTTCGACTTTAAAGTAACTTTCCCTGTCCCTCAAAATCAAATTTTATTAACTTCTACAACTTTAATTTTTACTTTTTTCAATTCAAATTTAAAAAAAAACTTAGGGATTAGTGTAATGATAAGATTTTTCAGTGAGAGAGATTACAATATATGTAGTTCTCTTATCACAATTAATTATAATTTAATATGTAAATATAGAAACTGAATTGAGAGTAAGATAAAATTGTTAAATATAAAAAATCTAATGTAAACAATTTCAAGCATTTTGAATGGTTCAAAACATAGGTACAAACTCAAATTATCATGATTATCAAATGTTTTTTAAACACATTTGGATTTTACTTTATTTCTTATTTACTCGATATTCTTGACGGACTAGCATGAAAATAGATGATCGGATTAAGAGAAATCACTATTTTTATAAATTCTCTATAAGTAGTACGTATAATGTATATTTGGATAGGAATTATGAAAGTAAATAACTCAGGCGTTTGCTATTTAGTGAATTAGGGATGATTTGTGTTATATGTCAGAAGGGCTGAATTCCACCCTCTATGAAATTAAAATTGATCGTCAAAAATCTATCCGAAGCAAATTAGTCTGATTAATTTTACGAGGGGGTGAAATCAACCCTTCTGACATATAATAAACATCATTCCTAACACCTTATTTTCTGTTAGGTGACAATCCCTGGTATTTTCTTTGGAAATCTTAAATATCCTACTATCGGTAATTTGAGCTTTTATAAAGAAATTAAACGAGGTAAGTTAGTTCTTTTTTAATCTTAATCTGGTTTCTATATTGAAGCTTTGGTGGTAATGAGAAAAGGTTTTCTAATTAGACGACCTATAGTATATAGGGAAAACTAATATACTACAAAGTTCTTTTCACTCTTTCGAAAGCTTTTAGATATATACCTATTTTTCATATCAAAATGAACCAAAACGATTCTAACCTATGAATATGAAGATCTGGGTGAAGAGTAAATTAATTGTAATTAATATTATTTGAACTTACCATCAATAAACACAACAACTTCGCAGAGACGGCAAGCTGTGGGAACCTGAAACCAAAAATACATCACTTGGTTAAAATTGAGCCACATTCTCCTAATTATATATGTAAATACCAAAAAACTATTAATTCAATTAAAAAATATTCTTTAATTTTTTCTATTGGATAAGTATTATAGAATCAGCCTTTGAAAGTAAAATAAACCACGTGTTTCGGGTTGCCGATAAAACAGGCGCTTAGGAAAATGAAAATAAATGATCTAAATAAGTAAATATAAAAAATAATAATTTCCAAATCTCTGATATTTGCTCTGATAAAGTCTTTCAACCATTGAAAGTTTTGGATTAAAATGTACAAGAAGAACCCTACTTACAAAGAGTTTAGGTTTGTGCCTTTTTTCTGTTTCAAAAACGTCAACAACGACAAAATTTGCTGTATAACTGTAGAAATTTTACTTTTATTTTGAGCGTTAGAAGTTATTATTGAGAATAAATATTCTCTCCATATGTATGTTCTTGGAAATGGTTTACTAATGTAGTTTATTATTTGCGTACTCTGGCAGTTTTAATTCATATCAGCGATGGGAATATGCTTAGTAGAATGGACACTAAGACGGCTCTAGGAAAATTCATCGATCACAATTCTTCGACGATAATTTATCGAAAATGTCGATGAATTGTTGTCGATGAGCTGTTTGTCGACCAATAGGGCGTGGGTCTATTGCCTATTCGTGAATTACCTAGTCGATTAATTATTTTTGATGAATTATCGTCGATGAATTGTGGTCGATGAATTTTCCGTGTTTTTAAATTATTTTGCTATTTTTTTTAAGAATGAAGTACACAGTGCTGTACCATTTTGATATCTCGACTAAATGGGCCAATTTTTTTAATTAACTTGCCATGCTAGTCTTCTAGACTTTTTTTAAAAGATTATTCAAATTTAGGTGATGAAAATTTTTAAAACATAAGCTTGGCAAAAATATTTTTTTCTCCAAAAGTATAGTACTTATGGTTTTATTTTGAATTCTGGTCAATAGCAGAATTATTCAGGATTGCTTAACAAAAGTTAGAATAATAAAATATGTAAATTTGTAGCCACACCATCTCGATATTTAAGGCAGGGTAGCGATTTTTACCATTTTCAAAAAATGCCTATAACTCGAAAACTATGACACTTTTATTAAAAAAAAATATGTTCTGGATCGTCATAAGCTGGCCTATCTCCTGTTCACGAATTATCGTTGTGATACGGGGCACCCTGTATATGGGATGAATGGCAACCCTAGCATACATATATAGAGCACCAACTATCCTAGGAACAGTACCCTAGTGCAGTGGTTCTTAACCTATGGGTCGAGACCCAAAATTGGGCCACAAAGCATATTTTTTGGGTCGTGCAGAGTCATTAACCAAATATTCTAGTATATTTTCATTGACCTTAACATAATATATTTTAGAATGATCTAAAAAATGGCGTTTTTGGGATCACGACACGAATATATCTCTCAAATTTGGGCCGAAGATTAAAAAGGCTAAGAACCACTGCCCTAGTGCACCTCTCTCACATAATATATTTTTTATTAGTTTCTATTATTAATTGTTCTCTCCATTGAAATTGTTTGGTGTTTTTCTCGAAAATACGTCCACGTATTGTACCTATTGTTTAATAATTTATTATAACAAAATTTGTTATTACTTTATTTAATTATCAAATTCCAATGTTAATTTGCTATAAAAGAAGAAAGTGGTGTGATATACCGAGCTAGCAGTTGATTCTTTCACTTTTGTCTCGATTCTCTTTCTCTGTTGCACGGTTCTAAAGTTTCTAAATCAATTCGTTTTGTTAATATTATCCTAAGCAATTTGTTTCCAGATGCTGTTGCCCAATAACATTTAAAATTCAATTCTATTAGTGTTTAAATAATTGCTACCCATCTTGAAAGAGGAATCCCTTCCGGGGATTTCTTGAGTTGTTGTTTCTATGTTTCTCTCTATGTTACTGCAAGAGCAAATAGACTTGGAAGAAAGAGAAGGCAGAATGTTGGATGTGTGTAAATGTGTGTGTGTGTGTGTGTGTGCCCCCAAGGGAGAGACAAATGAATGCCATTACATATGTCCGTCTACCACGAAGACTGATCAACTCTTAATAGAGAAATTGGTCAACAGACTAGCACAAGATGGATTAGGAAAATATTCGAAATATGTCCCTCTTTCGGGCTTGAATTTACAACTACAGATACATTTTTTAAAAACACGAATAGTTATAACATAATCTTCAACTTCTCAGTTCATGTAATTATCAGGAAATGTTAGTGAGATGTTTTTTAAAAACACGACCCAAATTTTTCATAATTAAAATTTCAAGGCGATCAGGAATAATATATTTTTGAAATGTGTTTGCGGTAAGAGTAGATTAACATTTTCAAATATACACTACCATTATATATTATTATTTTGATTATTTATGTCCATCGATTAAATTAATAAGTTGTTGTAGGGAAATAAGGGCAATAGTTTATGCAAATATTTTACTTTATCCAATGCAAAGCATGGGTAAAGTATTGTAATCGCTCTCGGGGCAAGCGTGGCTTCAAAGGGTCCTCAGGTAAAGACTACGGAACCCATGGACTCAATTAAAGTCACAAATTGTAGTATTCAATTAGGTTGAATTTTAGCACGTGACGGTTTTGCCAAAAATTACAAGGGGTCTCGTCGAGAGCCAAAAAAGTGCGATTTTTTCATTTAGTGCGTGCGGATGGATGGATGTATGTATGTTATCGTTTTTTTGGCCCACGATTTTTTCCACACCGTTGCACCGATTGAAATGAAATTAAAAACCTAGCATTCCTTTAACAAAATGAAGCGCTGATTAGTTTTTGGTACATATCGGTCCACAAACATTAGTACTTTATTTCAGTACTTTTTTAGTTTTTTCTAAATATCTTGAAAATGGCTTGACCAATTTTGATGAAATTTAATATCCTAATTAAGTACCTTGGGGACCACAAAAAAGGTTAAATAAAGTTTTTAGTAAAATTATATTTTAAAGTACTTTACTCTAGAACATATTAATATTTCAAATGAATTTGGATAAAGTTTAGCAACGATCCGTTGCAGTTTATTTATTTTATGCCAACGTTTCGTCAACTTTGTTGTTTTTGATTTGAAATTGTTATAACATGTACTAATTGAGGCCTTTCATTTTTAGAGCTCCTGAGGAAGTCAACAAAGTTGACGAAACGTTGGCATAAAATAAAAAATATTTGCATAAGCTATTGCCCTTATTTCCCTACAACAACTTATTAATTATATATTATGTTACACCTATTGTGAATTGCCTATTTTTGGACATTGTCAATATTTCGCCGATTTCAAGTAATAAGCAACATTTATTTATTTTTTTAAACTTAAGTCAATTTTTAATTAATAGACCAGAAAAGCCAAAAAATAAAAATTTGATTTTTAGTAAATATATACTTACATTATACTCTCGATAATTTTTAAGCAAACATTTTTTTAGATAAATAAAATAATATTAAATATAAATAGTTTGATTTTCTTAGACACAACTATCACTAGGACAATTCTACGGTAACTGTGGATCCGCGATCTGACGATGGATTCTTATAGTACTCACCAAAATAAGACGAAAATGAAGAATACCTACCTTTTTTCGAGATTCCGCTTAGTTTTCGAGATATCGAGTTTAAAAAATAGAGTTTTTTGTATTCATTTTTTTTATTTGTCAATTGTTTTTTATAGAAACCACGGAAACCGTAGTATCACGGGTTCCGTGTGGCGCCGCTATCTAACGACAGATTAGCAACCCAGTTTGGTTCAAATCAATGAATTAATATTAATTAATGCCCAAAAATATTCGAATATGTAAAAGTCGTTGCCGGTTCGGTTAAGATATATTCAGTTCGGCTCGGTTCGGATCATATTAGGTTGATGCATAATTATGGAACGTTTTTAAAAATATTTTTATTCAGCAATATATATTTTTATTCAGCATAATAAAATTTAACAAAAACATGTTTAAATGATTATTCGGGAACGTATTCACCATCTACTTCAATAACTGCTTCCCATTTGCTTGGCAGCCGGTCGATTCCACGGGCGAAGAAGTCACGATTCTTGGAGGCAATCCACGCTTTGACATCGGCCACCAAGTCATCCATCCAAATCGTCGTAGATCTTAGTCTTTTGCCAGTTTTTCAAAGAGCGGTTGATGTGATAGTCCGTCGGTGCTTCGGTCGGTGAGTACGGCGTATGTGGGACTAGATCCCAGCCCTTATTGGCGATGAATTCGACGACCCGGCGCTCAACATGTCGACGTGCGTTATCGTGATGGAACACGATGTGGTTCTTTTTGAGCGGTCTTTTCACCTCGATTGCACCGTGAAGACGGTCAAGCTGTGCCAGGTAGACGTCGCTGTTTATGTTGAATTGCCGCTTGCCATTGTTGCTGTTCATCATTGTAAGACTTTCATCCTCTTCCACGGCTGTCAGAAGTGCCTGATCACCAAAATCCGATGGCCGACCTCTTCCTTCTTTATCCTCCAAACTAGTGTCACCTGATTTGAAACGGGCAAACCACTTCCGTACTGCACTATCAGTAATTGTTCCTTCGCCAAAAAGTTCGTTGAGATCGCGAAATGACTGTGCTGCCTTCCATCCTTTCTCGTAGTGGGAGAAGATTGTTTTTATAAAAAAAATAAACAAAACGCCATTTTTGGCTAAAGAAAAACGCACCAATACAAACGTTCCATAATTATGCATCAACCTAATATATCTTCTATATACTATCCGAACCGAGCCAAATCAGTTCAAATTTATAGTTTAAAATTTTATTTTTACTTTCCGACTTATTTTGTCTAGTTCTAAAAGAATCTGTCGTCAGATAGCGGCGCCACAAGGAACCTGTGATATTACGGTTTCCCTGGTTTCTATAAAAAAACAATTGAAAAATAAAATAAAATAAATAAAAAAACAACAGTATTTTTTAAACTCGATATCTCGAAAACTAAGCAAAATCTCGAAAAATAGTATTCTTTATTTTCGTCTTATTTTGATGAGTACTATAATAATCCATTGTCAGATCGCGGCGCCACAGTTACCGTAGAATCTCCACCACTAGATTGAAATCGTCACTGGCATTTCTTAATTCCAGAAATTGGCAAGCTATTTGCTAATTCATGAATCCGGTACAATTTTGCCTATTTACAGAAATATATGCAATTTCACAAATTAGGCGAACATTTGAGATGTGCAAATGAGTTTTTAAATTTTGATAAAAGATTGTGCATTTCTAAAATCTAACGTCACTAGAAGCTATATTTTTGGCAAAATATTAACTTAACTAGTTACAAGATCGTAGGAAATTTATATCTGAAATTTTTTTAAAATTTTTAATTTTATTCTTGTGACATCACAATTTTTAAGATCCCCGGGCCCCTCTGTCACATTTTGTCACAAACATATGTCCCCTCCCCCCTTAAATTATGGACGGCCTCCTAATAAGATGTTTAATTGAGATTTTATTCCTTATAACGTAAAACTACATATGTATTAAATACAGGGGCAAACAGCTTTACATACAATTTTCATTTCGAGCTTATAATATAAAACAAATTGAACTTGAGACTTTCCTAAGAATGCTACTTCACTTACACTTTAAATTTAAAAATAAAATAGAATAATTATATTTTTTACTGCAACTCATATCAATCTGAATATAATTTTTTTTCTTTCAATAACTTATAAATACTGGAATTTCAACCCTGTATCAATATTTCTTGAATCCTAAAACCTCTTTCAAGACGCTGAATAGAATATTCTTAAAATTCCTAACTCATATAGAATAAAAAAGTGATTCATTACTAAGACCTTAGTTCTGATTTCCATCCAAATCTTTAAAAAATTCTCAAAATTGATTTTTTCACAATTAAAAGATTACTATTACAACACAGAAACTAGTGTTTGCGTATAGTAATGAAAATATAAAATTGAGATATTTCGTGAAGAATAATATTAAACACTTATTAAATTTTTATAATTAAATTCTGGAAAGATTAATTGTAGAGTAATGAAAGAGTGACATTAAAAAAATATAAAAGCTCCTTAATTTGTAGGTAATAATCTTCTATTTGATAAATCTATATATCTATAAAACTTGTTAAGTAGTTATGTAGGTATAATCTCTAGAAATAATTTTTTTAATTAAAAAATATGAAATTCGAAATCTTTGATTGAATCAGAAAACAAGAAGAGAAGGAACATGAAAATAGTGATAAGTGAACTCGAGTGATTAGGAAGTTCAGATAGAAAAGAACCTAGTCATTGAACTTCAAGTGGTTTCAAAATGTAGTAAAACAAATGAAAGAAGGAGAAAGAAAGATCTATCTTATCGTAGAAGAGAATTTAATTAAATTTGTAACCTTTAGTTAAAAAAAAATCTTGCGAAACTTTGAAAAAAGATTTTGATCATTTTACGTAAATCTCTCATAATTACATTCAGTGAAGTATTGAAATATTCGGTCAACGGCCTTGGAATGTTGAAAGCATCCGATTCAATATACTCATATTTTTGAAATTAAGTATTTATGTAAGACGTTTGGAATCTTGATTAGTATCAACCAAAATCTCAGAAAATAACACCTGAATCCAGGGAGATATCTACTTCCCTTAAATACAACTCTTATGACATGTTATACAAATTACCCACACAACTCGGATTCAGTAGGAAAGTCTCGTGATTTTTCCAACAAAGTTGGAAATCAATGAGGTTCTTTTGCTGGATACAAATAAACATACATCTATATCATATGTTCCCAACGGGGGCGATACCGCCCCCAGTGGGCACTGGAGCCTTCCATGGGGGTGGTAGCGGATCCGGAGGCAAATGGGAGTAGTTGAGGGAGTCAAGAGGGGCGGTCAAATAAATAAATTTATTATATTTAATACTTTTTATAATTGCTTATTTTTAATATTTTAATATTTCATATAAAATTAACAATTATGGACTAGGGGGCGTTGAAATTTTTGTTCTCTTCTAAAGGGGGCGAAGGTCCAAAAAAGGTTGGGAATCACTGATCTATATAAAAGGAGAATTTGCCCCGAAACGTATGGATTTCTGATAACGTTTCTAGGTTGACATCAACAAAATATTGCACGAATTAGTTTGTTATGTGACCAGTTTACTATTACACAGTAGGATAACAATGCAGTTGAGGCCCGTGACAAATTCATTGGATGGGGCCCCAAAAAAGAAAGAAACTAAACCAACATTGTAGTTTCTTTTTAATAAATCACTACATAAAGTACCTACGTACTAACGTTATTATAATTATTGTGTGCATTTTTGGTTGATTTTCTAGAAATTTTAAATTTATATCTGTACTTTAGTAGGTAATTTAAATTAATTTCTAAATGTTCTATGTATATTTTTTGTAAAGAAATGAGTATCTATTTGAGAAAGAAAGATTGAATATTTTCTCAAAATCAACTTGTGATATATAATCAATTAATTTTACGAACATGAATTTAGGTCATTTATCAAAGATTTTAATAGATTTTAATAGATTTTAAAGTTTAAAAGTACTTGGCTTTCGTTATATATTGCATGTTTGGAGGTGGTGAAGGTCTCAAGGGTCTGACTAGTTGCCCGGAAAGCTTACTAGTGCTTGGGTTCAACTCCCGAGAGGACTAGACCCTCCTACATGCAATATAAACATATCTATTAAAATCTTTGATAAATGACCTAAATTAATGTTCGTTATGTGTATATGTTTACTTACATCAAGCAGAGGACAGCCTCATTGATTATCCTATTTGAATCAACAACCCTGTACTCTCGGCAAAACAAAATCCTTTCAATTATATTAGCATTTATTTATAAAATGTTCAGGTATGAAAAAATAATTTAAAAAATAAAAAAAACACCATTATGATCAAGCTATGAAAAAATGAAGAATATTTCAGTTATTTAAATACAAATTTTATAAAAGATAAGTATACTATAATAAATACTTATCGATAACTATTCTTGTAGATCTTGTTGTATTCAACGTGGCAATGACGTTTGAAAATATATCAGAATAGTTCCCGATAGCTTTCAATTAGTATGAAAATATACTATTACTATTTTATTCTATTTTATGATTGTTATTCTAAAATCAAGAAGGAATTGTCAATCTTAGCGAGTGAAAAAATACTAGAGATATGATCATCACAACTAACGGATTAAATTAATTAAAAATATAATCAGATATGGAGACAAACGAGGATTTTATAAGAACTTTAGAAAATAGGATGAGGAAAAAAATGAAACGGAATAAAGATGAAGATTCATTGATAAAGTTATAGGGAAAAAATACACTTTATTATATATTTTTCGAAAAAAATACGACGAGACGGCGTCTATCCTATCTGATTCAATTAAAAAATATATTTTATTTATTTATCTGTTTAGATAGAGAATTGGAGAATTGATTCACCGATATGTCTAATTAAAGTTTTTCTGATATAAACATATGAGTGTTTTTATAGTACATGTACACCCAAAATATACATATAATTGAAAATATTGTTTTTTTCTGACGAAACTATAGTCTCTAGCAAATAAATTCTATCTCAACAAAAGCACTTGTGTAAAAAAGGCCAGTTCGATTAATAAAAACCGTTTACCAAAAATAGTATTGAGATCTAATGTGCTTCCAAGTTCAATATCATCAATTTAATAAATGAGTCAAGAATATAGTAACTCTAATTAAAACGCATGTTTTTCATTTTACTTGTCTATCTATATTTATTGAATTCACATTTTGAGTTGGAATTATTTTCCTAAAACTTGGCTTTTACGCATTATTATTATTGTCTGATAGGGCCTCCACCTCTCCGTTTTAGTAAAATGTAAAACATGCGTTTTAATTGGAGTTACTATATTCTTGACTCATTTATTAAATTGATGATATTGAACTTGGCAGCACATTAGATCTCAATACTTTTTTCGGCATACGGATTTTATTAATCGAACTTGGCCTTTTTTTACACAAGTGTTTTTGTTGAGGTTTCACTTCTTTTTGTATGTTGGATGGTGATTTAGCCTACAAGATTCATTCATTTATTTTAAAGGCTGATGAAGATTTCTCACTTTATAAGTTATTCAAGGTATTATACTATGTCAAATTTTAGCATTCTAGTGTCGTTGAATTTTCACTATTAGTTAATATAGCTCATAAGTTACACTCCTTCATTTTAGATGCTGAAGAAGGGAAAGTTACAGTTTTTCGTTTTCTCCCATTATTAATCCCCCAAAATCTACTAATAATTTTAGGATTTTATTCCCTTTGAATTTTTACTTGATGAGAATTTATACTATAAACTTCACACTTTCTTTTAAGAGCTTGAGGAAAGAAGCGTTTCGTTTTTCGATTTTCTTCTTTATCAAACCAAGATCTATCATTGTTTTTTGCTGACGAAACTATAGACTCTAACAAATAAATGATATATATATATATATACACACAAGTCGTATTAGATCTTGATATAAGTATATTATATGTCTTATATATAAGGTTTCGCCTTTTCAAGAGTCGAACCCGAGTGCCAAATCTGCTTTCAGGTCAGATGGGCTAACTAACCCTAGAGACGAAATTCCTTCGCTATAATATATTAATTACAGTATTACAAGCTGAAATGACTATTTTTCGTGTCTTGATTCGAGACTATATTTCAAAATAAATGACAAAATTCTTAGCCATTTATTAGAAGCTTGTTCCCCCTCTTTCCCTTTATTATACATCAGTAGGTACTTCAAGAAAACAAATTATTTACTTTCACTTTTAGATAGATAAATTCAAAAACTATGTTAATCTCGGCAAAATAACATTTTACATTTTTTATTGATATATTATACCTCGTAGATATTGTTAACAAAATACCATTAATCCTTTTACTTTACCAAACGGGGTATGGTCAAGTATTGTAATCGTGCATGAAAAAAGTGTTTTTTGCTTCTTTTTTTTCAAAATATGTCAAAAACGGCTGAAACTATTTTGATTAAAAAACGAAACCATGGAATTTCGATTTACAAAAAAGCCTTAACAAGTAAACTTCGAAAAAATTATATTTTTCGAGATAATAATTATTATGTCAAAATGTCTGTTTGTCTGTTGGTACGTTACTAAATTTTTGTGGACGAGCTAGCTCAAAAACTACTGTGAAAATCGAAACCAAATTTCACACGTAGTTTTGGTGTATTGAAATTAAAAGCTGATTAGATTTTGATGGATATCGACCCAAAATTAAAGGGGGAGGGGGGGGGGTTAAAATTTAAAATTATAATATTTTCAAACTAATAAAACAAGAAAAATGAAATACTAAACTATAAAATGAACCTATAATAACGACAATATTTATTTTTCTGGCGCCAAAATTAGGGGAGGGGGAGTCAAAACATGAAAATCTAGGCCTATTTATTTTGATTCGAAACTACCTTTTGAACATTATTAAATGGGGTAAAAAAGTATGGACAAAACTTTTAATTTTTCAAAACAAAAAATACAAAATATATAATTAAATTAAATGTATTCATATCCAAATTTTTAATTTCCTACCCCTATTATTATTCATACAGTCTATTACGAATATTTCTCAAAAAGTATTATATTATAAAATTAACCATTTCCGATCAAATTGAAAATAAACCAAAGAAGTTCATTTCTTATTTCGTTTATCTCCATGACTTCCAGAAATTGAGATTCTCTCTTTTGTTATAAATTCTACGACTTTTAATTCCGCCTTTCGCTCTAATTCGACTCCAAATAATTTATTTTATAGATATTTAAGAGCCTATTTAAACCTATACGTAAATCTTTTCGCCAAAAAAAGAATGTCAAGCAGTATATATTATGGATATCGGCGAAAAACTCGTTTGACACATAATAAATATTTACATCATTTATTCAAGTTCAACACTAATTGACTTAGAATATAACAAATGAAGCCTAAACGAGAGGATTGTCTCTTCAAAGAAAAATTTATGCTAAGCAAACATATTTTTCTTTTTTTAATTTTTTTGACCTTCGGTTCTTTGGACATCTTAGACAGTTCCTATGTTCATTGTGTGAATACGCGTTTGTCCGTGTGTGTTTAGTGTAGAAGCCAAATTATAACCAAATAAATATAATATTTATTTGGTTATAATTTGATTTCATAAAGAAGGTGTTTCATAAAGAGAAATCAATGAGGTTGTCCTCTGCTTGATGCACATAAACTATATACCTATACAGTGCTGTAGTCGAAAAATCGGCAGAATGTATACGCTATATAGAATAAAATAATAAAATAAAATGTTTTAGACGGGTATTTTTTAAAAGCAAATAGAAACAATTTAAAATATTTAAGTATGTGAATATTCAAAAAGTTAAAATCTCAAAATTTTTTAAATTTGGTTTAGGATGGCAAAAGATTTTCACGAAAATTCAATTCCAAATTATTAATAGTAGAGCATAAAATACATTTTGTCATTATATACCTAAGTGATAGCGCAAATAACCATAGTAGTCGACGCGCCGATGAACAAAATAATAATAATATTTTTCCATTTGAGTAGTGTAATTTCATAAAAATTTCCACATTCCTTATGTAAATATCAAGTATCCGCCAATTCTGGCTCTAACCATAATACAAAGCTGAGTTATATAGTACTTAACTTAAAAACATTTATAACCACAGTGCCATCTTAAGATTTTGATACATAGCTTATGAACATGTATATGTTTTTTAGTAAGAACGGGTTCTTTCTAGTTAAAACGCGTTTCACTGAATACCTTTGTGGCAACTAGAATTTACTGATGTTAGTTGAGTTTGGTCCAGAGGTCTAGAATCTTCATTTTTGACTTTCCTCCTCATTTTGACTGTTTATTTTCAAAAATTTTTTAAACGAAAATATCAAAAATTAAGTATTAATACACCTAAATGACAAAAAATGTTGACCATTGAATAATAAATAATGTAATAATGTACCTATTTCATCGCATTTCTCCACTTTTTGTTTTATGGAGTTGATCGATTTGGCAAGTGAAGGATTCATATAACCTTGTCTTTCAAGATGAGCCGCATCCACAGATACTTTCAACTCCGAATCCTCTTCTTATTTTCACGATACAACTAACTTTTTCTTGTATCAATATCATTATATAAAAAAATAAATAAATAAAATAAAAAAATAAATAAATACAAAAGTAGAAGCCAAAACGTCGTTTAATCGATAAAAAATAATAATAATAATTTTCAAATCGTTCCAAATCATTATTCTTACCAGACCAAACCTCAATATTAAAAAATAATATTCAATGTTACTTCAAGTTTTTCATTCCCCAGTAACTAGCTCGAAAATATTTCTAATCGATATATTTTAATCTATTCTAGTGAAAAAATCAATACGTATTTTTTCCCAAAGAGATTAAAATCAATAGAGCGAAAGAATTAGTAATATCATAATTTATTACCTTACCAAGCATTTATTTGACTAGATACCTATTTTTTTTTTTTTTTTTAAGAATTTGAATATAAAAAAATGACTCGAATAAAGGAAAACGCGAAAGATTGTTGTTTCATGGAATTAGTATAATAAAGAGATTTGCAAATTAGAATTGCAAATGAAGTATCAATTGATTTCTATCCGAATGTTAAACAAATCGATGAAAGCTTTTGAAGAAAAAAATGAAAGAGTTGAGGGTACTTAGATTATAATATTTAAAATATTTATGAATCTGGCCTATTATATATAATTACCCATCAATATGTTCCTGAAACTAATACTAATTTCTAGGTATAAGTATTTGACGGGAAAAATAATATACCCATCTGGAAACGTTTATTAAAATCCGAGGGGTGAACCGCGACCTAATATCGTGTACACCTACTTCCACTTCAACTTTTATTTCCAAGTAGAAGACAAAGGAAGAAGAGGCATTATATAATGAATTACATAATAATTCCACAAAATTCCAAAAACGGTGTACACCTAATTCCAAACGCAGTTCACCTCTCGTTAAAATCTAACCCTTTCGGAGAAATTCTCCTCTATCACTCGAGTTAGAAAAAAAAAATATACTTGTTTTAAAAAGGAGTGGAAAATGAGATTTTAATTTTTGCTTTTATGTTTCTTTTTAAAGCAACTATATTTTTTTCAAATTCCATTATGATAAAGGTAGAATTTCTTCCGAAACGTTGGGACTTTTAATACACGTTTGTAGATTGTTTTATAAAATAATTTGTATTTATTTTATCCAAAAAACAATCAATAATCTTTAATTTCATATACATATGCCGATAAACGTTGACTAATGAAACAAAATTTGACATAATGGATTTCTATTGTGATATAAATACGGATTACCTACGTTTAAAAAAAGAAACTTATATAGAATATTTGAGGTAAAAATTTGGAAATTTTTAATGAGCAATAACTGCATAAAAATTTACAAATGAACTGTTTAAGTGATTTTTAAACTAGTATTAACTTTAAGTGGTCAAAATTGCCTCTTCCATCAATTCATATCATATCCGGAAAACCGTGAGTTCCAAAGTAGACTACATAAAATAACTGAGTCGATTTAAAACCAAATTTCTCTGGTACAAAATTCTTGCAGCGTTAATTAAGCTAGAATGCAGTCATGCTGCAGCGTAAATGCATTTCGGCCAAAGTTTATTGAGCTTTCTAAAGCTATAAAACAATCTGTTACTAATTTAATTGATATTTGAATTTGATTTTTCACATAATAAATACTAAAGTCGTTTTTCCAATAGCACAAATACCAGTTGAGACATTGGCAGACGCAGAAAATAACTTTGAGAGGTAAATTTTGCGACCCAGGTAACTTCTGATGATACTTCTAACCGATTAATTGATGAAAAGAGCTAAAAGAGGTTTAGAAGCTCTTGTGGGTCGAAATTATATCATGGAGCGAAAACAGCTCCGAAAATCATTGTAGTCAAAGTAGACATTTTAACAAAAAAATATTTCTAATATAAAGTGTTATTACTAGTATATTAAAGTAATAAATTTATGTGAATTTGTAATTTAAGTTAATATACAGCTCAAGTATTTTAAAAATACATTCTGGAACTTTTTCCGCTCTCTGTATATATGACCCTTTCGTCTTGTAATTGTATAGGGACCGTTCGTTAAACATAGAGGCAGCACTACTGCCGAAGGTAGCGCTCTCTTGTGTTTATTTATTCAAATAATTTAGGAAAATAGTGTATTATAGTATATATGATAGATAAAAGAGTGCACGGAGCCTAGGGGACCGTGAGCGATTCTCTTTATCTTGAACGTTTCATAAATCCCCCAAAGCTTACATTTTCGTTGCCAGTTGGCGCTAAAGTCGTGACGCAGGATCCCTATAGCCATTATCAACAATCACAAATATTGATATAATCTTTTTTTAATACAAATATAGGTAAAGATGAGGAAGATGACAATTTATTTTATTTAAAAAAAATCGTTGTTAAAATAAGGAAAACTTAATATCTCTATAATTATTATTTAATATATAAATATTGAATAAAGAGATACTTTTATTACAGAATAAATTCAATTTATCTAGGAGGGAATAAAACGTCTAGACAAATATTAAACAATATTACAGGAATACAGGAGAAATATAAAAACTAAACTAAACATTAGCTTTCGAAAATTAATTCATTAAATTTTAGAAATTTTAAATAACTTTCTTCTAGAATCTTAATTAATTTCCTATTAATAAGATTAGATTGAAGAGCTTTCCATTGGGCGATATAGTGCGTAATTATTTGATGATTTAATAATAAAGTTAACATTAAGCTAGGATGATGACGTCAGCACTCTCTCTCAGAACTCATCAGAGTAATCTCAACGAAAACGCTTTTAATTCCTAAAATTCCCTCTAAATCTTCAATTTCTATTTCAATCTTATGAACCTTTTTCTAATTTTCTTTAGAAACTCTCGCAAATTTTATCTGTCATTTTTCAAGGGTTCATATACCCGATTGTTATAGAATATAGGGACCGTGCGTTACGACTTTAGCGCCAACTGGTGACAAAAATGTAAACATAATAGGGGTATTTATTAAATGTTTATATGTCATTTTTTGTTTACTATTATTATGATTATTTATTTATTTACAAAACAATATTTGTATTTGTCACAATTCCCCCAAATTATTTGAATAAATAAGCACAAGTAGTGCTGCCACTATGGTTAACGTACGACCCCTATAGATAAATAAATTCATTTTGTTGTTATAGCAAGCTGGCTACATAACAAACAAATTGGGTGACTAGTTTACTATTACTACAAAGCGAATTTATCTATTTCAATTAGGGTATTTAAACACATGGGAAATAACAGATAAAATATTTCTAATTCAAAAAAACTGACAATGAAAGTCTAAACTTCGAAACTATATATTGTCCCTGACAAATAAATTACATATATCTATATTTAAATCGTTATTGATAAGTATATGAATATTTTAATTAAGCAGAGGACAACCTCAATGATTTCTCAGTGATAACTCTGCTACTCTCATCAAAACCAAATCTTTTCAATTAATTATATTAACTCGTTAGATAATAGAAATTTCGAAATTTCAAAAAACCAATATCAATTTTATTCTAATTCATCTAAAGATAAAATGAACTTAAAATAAAATTTTATATTAGTGTGTGAAAAAATGATAAAGATCATGTAAGAAATCAATATATACCAAAGTTATTAACAAGATTATTATATTCTTGCTATTTTTAGTGGCATATGAAATTATTAATATTGATATGTTGATATAAAAAATTTTCATCATTTTAGTACTTTAGATATTCTTCTTCCATGCCAATAAATAGATAGATGATGGAGATAGTGGTTTGTAACAAGGTAATGCTATTTGGTAAGCAAACAGAAAACACGATTAATAAGGAAATTAAGCTTTGCAAAAAGAGCAATCCAATCAATCCGATAAAGGGGGTTATCAACACAAATAAGACATTTATCTACTTTTGAAATTAAATTAGTATTCTTCCTTAAAATGAAAAAAACGCCGTTTGCAAATACCCTACACCCCGGGGTCTAATTAGAAACTAATTGAGTCAATTACTGTATTTAAAATTTGAATTTTTAGTGACATTAATTACAATTAATTTTTGAACAAGTACAATAGGGACCGTGCGTCACGACTTTAGCGCCAACTGGCGACCAAAATGTAAGCTTTGGGGGATGATTTATTAAACATCCAAAAGAAAGAGACTCGCTCACAGCCCCTTAGGCTCCGTGCACTCTTTTATCTATGGTAAATACTATAATACAATATTTGCTCCTATTCTCCCAAATTATTTGAATAAATAAACACAAGAGAGCGCTATCTTCGGCAGTAGTGATGCCTCTATGTTTAACACACTGTCCATATACAACTACGAGGATTCGATCGACTTATTCTGCGATCGTTTTCAACTATGAGCACCCACTCGGATTTCAGGTTAGTATTTCAGTTAAGTCAATCGAAACGTCGTAGTTGTATTGTATTATTTGTTCTTGTTCAATAAATAAAAATAATTAATTATGTGTGATTTCAGTAAAAATTCAAATTTTAATCAAATTAATCATAAAAATAGCTTCAAAAGCTTTATTACTAATTATGGTATTTGTTAATTACCATATTTTGTCCATATGACTTTTATGGTAGAATAAAATTCCCTTGATACTTATGTTTTATCCGACTCTATCACTCTTCAATAAACTGGTTCAACAAATACCAAAACCTTTTGAGTGGGATTAAGGACCATGTCGAAATGCTCCGGGTCCCAAAAGATCACTCAAGTAAAGCCACACGTGGCGCGGTTTGTTTGCAGATGGGTAACCCCCTATCTACACTTTGTTGTGTTAGCCTTTACAAACTGGAATTTCTGGTCATGCATCTCGTCGGAATTAATAGGGAAGTTCTAAAGTGAGATATTGAGAATTATGACTACCAAAACGCAACACCTCAAGATTATATGGCATTGGCAGAACTCTGACAATAAAATTAACATAGAAGGAGACAATGAAAGAGTGTGTCTTCTGCTGGAATTATAAATTTTATTTATTTATAACCAGACTATAGTTTCGAGGGCTTTGCCCTTTTCATCAGTCTATTACAATGGATTCACAGGAATTAATTTATGAAAGAAAATTAATAAATTGAAAAGATTTAATTTGCTGAAAGAAGCAACGTAATTATTATAATATTCATAAAAACGAATATAAATATCTATAAACGTGATATGATCAAATAATTCGTGCAATACTTTAATTTTCAAAACAATATTTAAAATGCTAATTGCAGAAAGGATACGTATAACTCATGTTTATGAATACTCTATGTTTGTTAACTTTGAAAGTCGTTAAGTCCTAAACGATTAAAGCAAATAGTTTTAAATACTGATAATAAAATAAGTGTTTCGAAATATTTTCGGTTTATATATTATATTTCTTCAGTTTTTTGCTTTTTTCTCAAAACTTCAGTTCACTGACTAGTATCATTTCTTCACTCAGCGATTAATTTATTTGTTAATCAAATTTTATACTGTTCCATTGAAAATAGTCTCCATCGGATATAATGCACTTATACCACCGTTTATTTTCAGTCTTCAAAATAATTCCATCGATTTTAGTTTTATTTCTTCTATGGTGGTAAAACGTTTTTCTTTCATTGTTTTTTTAATCTCTGGGAAGAAAATAAAGTCCGATCTGACAAATATGGCGTTTGCGGTATAATTATCGTGATATTTTTGGCCAAAAATCCCCAAATATTCAATGAAGCAGGCCTGGTACGTTATCATGGTGCAATTTCCAAAAAGAAGGCACGTCCGTAATATCTCATAGTATTATAATAATTTTAACTAAATAGAGTTAATATAATAATTTTAATAAATAAAGTACACTTGCATGTATTTGGACAATAAACTAGATAATCAAAGAATTCACATTGATTTGCCCAACGTTTCGCCAATTTTATTTAGGCTTCATCAGGGGTCTAAAAAAGCAAAAGTGAGTTTACGAGAGATTACATATAATATAAGTTACATAATTTTCTCTCTCTTTCACACTCAATTAACATAGAATATCACATAAAACATAGCTCAATGATTATAATTTAATTACAAGACTATAAACAGATGTGCACATATTTCGAAATCAAATTAATTCTTTTCACAATACGTTCGACTAATTCTTTTATCTTTGGCTCTCTAAATGGCCTGAATAATTATGTAATTTTTAAAATACCTTTATATGACAGTATAAAGTAATGTAGAGACTGTAAAACAGTATAAAATAAAGTATTATTAATACTTATTTGAATAAATATTGAGTTAATATAGGTTTTTAGTTCAAGTGCTGACTTTTCCATATCAAATTCAGGATTTTAAAAATCAAGTGCGGAGTTTTCCATATCAAATTCAGGATGTTTCAAACCAAATTCCGAATTTTAAAAATCAAAATCAGACTTTTTCAAATCAAATTCCGAATTTCTATAAAACCATGCATAATTTACATATTAAATTATAGCTTTTTACCTGAAAACGTTTCTTGAGACTACAAAATGCTAATGTCGAAAGGTTTTAGTTAATGAGTTGAAAGTTGGTACGCAAATATCTTACAATGCACCAAATTTTAGGATTTTACCTGAAAAGGTTTCTTGAAATTATAAAATGATAATCTTGAAAGGTTTTAGTTAATGAGCTCAAAATTGGTACGCAAATATCTTAGAATGCGCCAAATTTTAGCTTTTTAGGTGAAAACCTTTCCTGAGAGTTATGGTAAATTAAATTAAAACTTTTTCTTAACTATAACTTTTTTTATATTTTTTCAACTGTTTATTAATAAATTCTGAATTTGATTTGGAAAGTCCGAATTAGAAATTAAAAACCTATAAATAATTTTAATATTTTCTTCTTCTAGAAAAATATAATACAAATTTAAGGCCTGGTGATTTTTTGCATTTAACATTTATAAACTTAAATTTAATTAGGTATTAATTGATATCATAAAGAGAAACAAAGCGATTAGTCTTCTGCTTGATGCAAATAAACATACACACATATATATCGAAATTATATATCTGTATATATATTATTTATTTGTTTGAGACTATAGTTTCGAAGGTTTTTTAATTCTACCTGGCTAACCAGTTGAGAAAGAAGAAAATTTTTTCAAAAATTTTCAATATCCACGTGATACTGATCCCATGAAAAATAATATTTATAATTAAAAGACTGATGATGAGGGCCAAGCTTCTGAAACTATAGTCTCAAACAAATAAATAATATATATATATATATATATGTGTGTGTGTATTTATTTGCATCAAGCAGAGGACCACCTCTTTGTTTCTATTTATGAATCAACAACTCTGCTACTCTCGGCAAAATAAATACTTTTCAATTAATTGATATAGAATCAAAAGTTTTCCCCCTTTATACAATGTCATTCAGAAAAAAAAAACGTAAAATTTCTCCTTCTCATTGACCCTAAGTTCTCATTTAAATTCTTGAATAGAACAAAACTTAAATAATTACTTCTGATTTGAAACCAAATTCTTAACCAAGAGTCGGTTGGTATGCTCTTGATTTTTTTTTCTTTAATTCCCTTACTAATCTGAATAAGTAAGGAGGGCTTCTAGTTGGAAGTTAAAAAGTGGTCGGTCAGTTAAGGCTAGTTTTCCCCGCCGTTCCTGACATCTCCTTCTGACATCGCTTATCGTACGTAATAGGCTTACTTACCAAATCCTTCCTGCTCTACACTCTTCTTCCTTCTTCCTTCCACCTTCCCTTGAAGTAATCGCTCTTGTTTATTCGTGTACGTTATCTTTTCAAATCATCAATTAAAAAAAATATATAGAAAAAACCTGTTCCCTCTTATATTCTAATAGAATTTTAATATAATACTATCGGAAGATATTAAGCAGCATTCTTAAGAATTTTAATATATATGTATATATGTAAAAAAAGAATAAATAAAAAAAAAGTGGAACGGATTCTTCACACCTTGGCACCTTGTTCAAAGATATTTATCAAAGAAGACTTTATTGATACATAATGTTAAAAAAAGAACTAAAAGACGATGAATATCCAAGAAAAAAACGGAGATAAAATTTTAAAATACATAAATAAATTGAAAAATTTCTAAAAAAATATCAAATAATGCAGGCTATTTAGATATAAAAATCATCTAACATCATAGAATAAACACGATTTTCACTTAAGGGAGTTCGGAACTGTTTATCTTTTTTATAAGAAAATACTCAAATTTTTACCATCATTGATGTATTAAATATTTATTCCCGAAAGTTGAAATTAATCGTTTGTCCCGTTACCGAGAAATAAATTATTGAAAATTGTCCTTTTAACATGGAAGTAAAAGGACCGAGCTTTTAATAAGGGCTATAACTTCTATACTAATTATACCATTTTCAACAAATTTATACAGACCAATAATTCAACTTTTATGAATCGTATGATACATTTTTCAATAGATTTGAAAGTCTAGTTAATTAGTTATTCATAAATGTAAAAATAAATAGTTATTTGCAGCCAACAGAATATATAAAAAACACTATTGTAGAATTCCAACTCTACTTCTTGAAATCGTTTTTGTGTTAAATAAATGTTTTTATATTGAGAAAAAATTTATCTCAATATTCTTTTTATTAATATTATCAAAAGAAAGATTTTTATTTGAATTTAACCTCATTATTAACAATTTTTTTATTAAAAAATTTAGTATGCAGAAGTTGTCACTCTGCAGAAATACAAAATATTTTTTCGAATGATAAATAAGCTGTCTCGAACTCCCTTAAAAAAACTCTTTCATCTTTACCTAATAAGATGTGAATGAAAAAAATTAAATTATTTTTACTATAACTTCTTCTTCTTCTTATTTTTAAACCTATAGGTTTGTTTCTTCCAGAATGTCATACCATCTCTTTTTGGGACGACCTCTACTTCTTATTCCAACCGGCTTGTTTGTCATCACTTTTCTGTCATTCTTCTCACATGCGCATATCATTTCGCTCTTCTTCTTTTAACCCATTCGCCCACCTTTTGTATTCCACATTTTTCTCTAATATCTTCACTCTTCATCCTATCGAGCCTGGTCACGTTCATTATCCTTCGTAATGTCTTCATTTCAGTCGTTTCCAATAATTGAGAAGTTTTTGCAGTGTCGGGTCTTGTCTCTGCTGCGTAAGTTAATATTGGACCTACTACGGTTTTGTAGACTCGTACCTTAGCCTCCGTTCTTAAATATTGATTTGACCAGATTGCATTGTTAAGGCAACCCGATATTTTTGAGGCTCTTATTGCCTGATGTCTTACCTCTGTTTCTAGGTCTTGATGAGAGGTCATTTGGACAAGGTATGTGAAGGACATGATATACATAACTAACATTTTATATTAGCTCCAGATTATGAATACCTTATAATTTTTTAGACATGTAAAAGAGTAAACATTAGGGTGGACCTTAGCTATACCTGGTGAAATTTTTTATGAGACAATTATCGTATTTATATTAATTTACTTTGTGAATGCTAAAGCTAAATCCCTTATTATACTATATATACTAGAGTCTCACTAATCCCGCACTATTAAAAACTAGGGGGTGCCAGATTATTGGAATGTTCGTATTACTGAATTGTATAGGAAAAATTCATAATAAATAAAATAAAATAAAATAAATTTCACCCGATATGGTTAACAAATGGATACCGAATCGCGGGAGGTGGGTGCCAGATTATTGGACGTGCCGTTCTATTGAAGTGCCGGATTAGTGAGACTCTACTGTATATATTAAAAAATACAAATCTTTAAAAAAACAATCAAGAACAAGTTTATTTGAAACCAAACGTTTCGGGAGAATTTCTCTCTTTTTCAATCGAAAATTTGTAAAAAAGAAAAATGTTGCTTCTTCTAATATTTATTTTGAGTATTGCTTTCTACATTTTAGAGGAAGCAACTTTTTACTTTATTCTTTTGCATTCCATTGAAAAAGGGAGAAATTCTCCCGAAACGTTTGGTTTCGAATAAGCACGTGTTCTTGATTGTTTTTTTTTAATATTTGTATTTTTTAATATTTTATATACAATCAATAAATAATTTTTTCTTTGATATATACCAATAACATTTTTTACTTTTATTATACTTACATTACTCAAATAAATCTGTTTCTCGATGTGCGCCTAGGAGGTAGGCATAATATTGAATTCACTTGAATTTTTTTCTCTCTTGCTCTATGTATATAATAATGGTTGAATGACGAAGGTAAGGGCCGGATTTCAGAATATTATGTTATTAATTTCATGGTCATAGATGTTTTTTATTCTTTGTTTAAATTTAACGACGTATAACAAAATAAAGTAACCGAATAGCGAAATTCTAAAAATTTCAAATTCACGTTGTCCGATTGATCTAAAATTTTGTTGCGTCAAATAGTCTTAGGAAGGTTGTAGTGTATGATAATGAACCAACATTTCTATCCTTTCGATTGTGGCTAAACGGCTGAACGGATTTTAACTTTTAAGTACGTTAGTTGACGCAAAATTTTATGCTCTTTCATTTTGATAAGAGTGAATCCCGTTTGGAAATAAATAGATTTTCTAAATATGTTTTTTATATTTTTGTTGAAAATGTATTAAAAATATAAAATTTTTCTGTTAAATTTATATAAAATTTATACTAGAGCAACATAAAAATAATTTTATTTTAAGAATATGTAGAAAACATAAATTTTATATAAATTTAACACAAAAATTTTATATTTTTAATATATTTTCAAAAATATATAAAAAAACATATTTCGAAAATCTATTTATTTCCATACGGGAATTTTCCGTTTTTTTGAGTTATAAACGAAAATCTGAATAAAGTCCAAAATTTTCGTGGATTTTTGGCCCTCAAAAATTTAGCACCAGCCAGAAACCGTCGTAAACTCATATAACTTTTATTTGGTATGCCTAACGTCAATTAAAATTATTTCCAGCTGGTGCATATTTATTGGGCAGCAGATGTCTAATTTGCCTGGGCTTTAACATTATTTTATTTTTTTAATTGCCTGTAGGGCTGTAACTATACCGCCTGCTTATCAAAGCACAAAGCCTACTCTAAAGGCGTTTAATAGTTAATATTAATATTTCGTTAAAAATACATAATTTTTTTACTTTAACATTTATATTCTAAAGAATATAATATGAAGTATTGCGATGGCATGTCTGCGTCCTAAAATACCAAAATTCTATAATATTTATAATTAAAAAAGACTGATGATGAAGACCAAGTCTTCGAAACTATAGTCTCAAACAAATAAATAATATATATACAGATATATAATTTCGAAATATATCTGTGTATGTTTATTTGCATCAAGCAGAGGACAATCTCTTTGTTTCTCTTTGTGTATAAAATGTTAATCGACTTGAGCACCAAAGCCCCCAAAACAAGCGTATTTCTTTAATATTTAATGAACAGTAAATTTAATGTTTTTAACACTAATCATCGGTTAACAATAATAAATTAGAGAAATTTTTGATTTATAAATTTCTAATTTAGGTAAAAATTTTTTTATATTATAAAACTATCTTGATATGATCCCATTAATTCTGATGTTTCACTTGAATCTTTTAGTTAATTATCCTAAAAAATAAACTCTTTGGGTGGTATAAATTGATAATAAAAAATTGAGTAAAACCTCAATACGTACTCTAAATATTAATGCACTATCTTTGTGTATGTTGCATGTATCTATTTGCGTGAGTGGGCGAGAGAGATTTTTATCAATTTCAAAACTAATCAATTTCTTAAGCTCATTTGAATATTTTAATTATTGGAATCTTCTGACACGCCCAAACTTCATCAGAAGATGATATTAATATGTTATATCGACCTTTAAATAGTTTTTAATTGATTATTTTCCTCTCTCTTCGTCTCTCGTTCGTTCAATCTGCCTGTCTTTGAGTTTATCTTACGGAGCCGAATTGATAAGCAACAACGATTTTCAATTTTCTTTTTCCAACCAATAGTAAAGCTAATTTGTATCCATTAGTTATGCACATGCAATAGAAATTAGAACAGAATTCAATTGTTTTATTTTCACTTTTTAATTATTTTTATCTACTTGAGACAAGAAGAGGTCGAAGATGCTTCACACTTCAAGATAATTATCACTTCATTAGACATATTTTCGAACCTGATTATATTTAGAACATCTTGAATATTCATTAATCTTCTTGTGATATCTGAATGACTATTTGTGTTTAATTTCGCACTTACACATCTGCTATTATAATCGATCCAAGAATGTAGTGGAGGTAATTAGGGATAACATTACATTGGCACGAGCTGAGATTAACAACAAAGAGCGAAAACCTCTGGTAAAAATAATTGAAAAGGTTTTGTCTTGCAAAGAGTAGCAGAGTTGTTGATTCATAAAGAGAAATCAATAAGGGTGTCCTCTGCTTTATTATATATTATTATTATCATTTCCGCCCATAATGTATTAATTTGAAAGTTTTATTATAGGAAATAAGGGCAAGTTTTTATGTGACTTTTTGACGTGACAACGTCTTATAATTCGATGGAGCCGGCTGCACGCACGAAAAAACATGACTCATGCGGCGTTACCTCGCTCTGAGGCTTTCCATTTAAGGCTTGAAGTGCAAGCGAGAGCGCGGAACGATCGACAAAGATTGAGGCGGGCTTTTTAAAAGCTACAGTTACAAAATTTTTAATGATGTTTCCAAATTTTAAATTTTAAATTTAAGATTTATGAACAATAATTTAATCACAGTTTATTCTTATAATAAATTATTCAAAATTATTACTTTTTTACAACAAATTACAATTAAATTTGCAAAAATAATTAAGTAACTAATTGAACAACAACTTTTATTCAGTTTACTTGCTGAAAGAAATAATGTCAATACAAAATTTATTATTATAAAATAATAAAATCAAAAATTAAATTTTAACAGTCGAGTAGAAATTTAAACAATAAATTTTATTCAAGTATTTTGTAAATTTAAAATGATTTTCTGAACAAAGAATTTTATGAAAAAAATCGGTTGTCTGTAAAGTCGGTTTACTGACGATAGTTGAACGTGACAACGTCATAAGAAAATACCATTCCATCAGTATTTTCTTATGACGTTGTCACGTTCAACTATCGTCAGTAAACCGACTTTACAGACAACCGATTTTTGTTATCAACCAACGTTTCGTCGACTTTGTCGACTTCTTCAGGTCTTGAAATAGTCACATCACTCATTCGTCTAAATTTTTATTTTATCACCGTTACCATTGAAGACCATCAGAATCTTAAATTTCAAAATATTTGGCACATTCACATAAACAATTTTCCTTTGAAGAGCTGAAGAAGTCGGCAAAGTCGACGAAGCGTTGGTTGATATATAAAAAAGTCACACATAAAAACTTGTCCTTGTATTCCCTATTATAAAATTATAAAATTTATTAAATATTATATTAGTTTTATATATGTATATTAGGGTGGCCCTTATTTTAGGTATTTTCGAATTTTTATGCTCCCAGAGACTCATATGGTTCGAAATGAATAAAAAAATATCCCCCAAGTTTTAAGTCTTTATCTCAATTTTAACCTTTGCCGAACAGCGATGTACCTAAGTTTATCATCCAAACAACATGGGGTTTTTGGCATTGAACGATCAATTTTTTATTCCGGCCAAAGAAATGGTTCAAAAAATTTGAAACTCTGTAACCTTTATCCTTATAATAGTAGCTATCCCTCAGAAATTTTACAGATTTTTAGCTATTATAATTTTGGAGTCTATAATTTACTAAAAGGAGTCAGGTTGGACGAGTGGTTAAAGTGCATGCCTTCTAATCAAGCTAGCGCGGTTCAAGACCGACTCGCAGCAAATATTTGACCGGCTATAATCAGATTATTTAAGGATAAGGCAATTGGAAACCACCCCTGTAAAAAATTTCCCCAAGAAAATTATAATGGAGAGGATACTCTCCATAGTAATTGCCGATGCTCGTAATTTAGTATGGCTCTGAAGAATAAGAATACCTTACTAACGATAAGATATAACAGTATTTTATCTAGCTATAACTCAAAAATTCTAAAGGATAGCTAGTATTATTAGGATAAAGTCTAAAGAGTTTCAAATTTTTTGAACTATTACTTTGGCCGGTATAAAAAATTGATCGTTCAATGCCAAAAACCCCAAGTTATTTAGATGAGAAACTTAGATCGCTGTTCGGCAAAGGTTAAAATTTGAGATAGAGACTTGAAACTTGGGGGGTATTTTTTTTTTTTATTTGTTTCGAACCATACGAAATAATGTATATGATTATTTGCACCAAGCAGATAAAAACCTCAATGATTTCTCTTTATAAATTATGAACTAAGCTTTTATTTATTAATTTTTTGGTCTAATAACAGCTATTTTACGTCTAAATGCACCCAAAACAGACGTATTATAAACGAAATTCGATATTACCATTCTTGAAAAATAAGAGGTCTTTAGAATGACAAAAGTCTTATTTTTTGTAGACTATCAAAAGACGTCCGCTACATTGGACACGTACGTCTTCATGTCCGAAATCAATGAGTTCAGGTGCTTTCAACATGTCAAGGTCGTTGAAATTTTTTTCTAATTATTTACCTACAGATTGGAATTCAAAAAATTTGATCAAAGTACTTACTTTTGAGTTTTACTCTTGAAAACGAAGATAAAGTTCAATTTATACATATAACGAATTTATATAACTTATCATATCCATAATTTATTATCTAAACTAAATTGTATCCATGTGATGCCAAAGAGCCAAGAAATATAAAAAGTAATTGGCAAATATAAAGAGACGAAGCAACAGGTTGTCCGTCAGATATGCAAAGCATTCTATTTCGTTTAATCTAAAGGATTTACCAAAATCTCTCATAATGTTGTTTCGCCAAAGGGACAAAGGAAACTATCTCTATTTTTATTTATTTATTTATTATTGGATCTAAATGTCAATTTTAGCCATTAGACATATCTATTTTGTTAAGGGAGAATGGTGAAGGTTCTATAGAAGTTCTATATATATTTCTATAGGTGAAACATATTAAATAAAAATAAATTTAAAATTATATTAAAAATATAAATTCCTAGAGAATGAATTGAATCAATCTTTTCGGACAAATTCTAAGATTTTAGTAGAAATATTATTAAATTGCGATATCAGTGGGATTCATCCCCCCAGGAGTCGAACCTGAGAACTAACACGCTATCTGGGCAGTCAGCTCACACCCTCGAGACAAAAGCCTCTCTCTGAATCGCAATATATTATATAAGCATGGTTTTTGTCTCGAGGGTGTGAGCTGACTGCCCGGATAGCGTGTTAGTTCTCAGGTTCGACTCCTGGGGGAATGAATCCCTCTGATATCGCAATTTAATAATATTTCTACTAAAATCTTAGAATTTGTCCGAAAAAGATTGATTCAATTATTCTCTTTTAAAATACATCTTGGTTAATCTGAACCCGAGCTGATTTTTTGAAAAAACTACCAACTATTTTTAAAAAAAGATGCTCAAAACTTTAATTATATAAATTCCTAGGTAGGATTCACAAATAAAATACAAAATGCTTATTAGCAAGACTATATATATATATATATATATATATATATAGGGTTAAAAGCCCATCTTCAGGAGTTCGCATAGAACATTTTCGAAATATATCAAGTCTTACTAATAAGGATTTTGTCTTTTATTTGTGAATCGTAGGTACCTAGGAATTTATATATTTAAAAATTTTTAAAATTTTTATTTTTATATTTATTTTTATTTATATTTTTAAATTGTATTAGTCTTAGCTATGAATTTATTTGTGTGTTTAATTGTGTGTAAATTGATGTAGGGATCAAATTATAGCCGGTCAAATATTTAAATATTTGCAGCGAACCGGGCTTGAACCCGCTCAAGTTTGAATCAAAGGCGAAAATTCTATTCTTGTTCGATTTATCTTTATTACGATTGTGTTATTTTTCCATTCCAATTTCATTTTCGAAAATTTTTTGAGGCTAAATATATATCAAATATACATATGTATATATATAATTTATTTAATAGAGATTATAGTTTCGAAGGTTTGACCTTCATCATCAGTCTTTTAATTAAGAATATTTAATCTGTTATGTTAGGGAATCGGATTAGCCGAGAGCTTAAAGACACTAGCCTTCTAAGCAGGAGTCCCGGGTTCGAGTCCGAGTCCGTGCATTGATATTTGACCGGCTATAATCTGATTCCTAGTCACCAATCCGTCTGGCAAGCGTGGTGACTTAATGCCAACCTCCTTACATTTGATGGAAGAGGCCTATATTCAGCAGTGGATTGTCGCTATCGACAGGCTGATGATGATGATGATGATGATGAATCTGTTATTTCTCATGGGTTCAATTACCCGATTGGATATAGACCAAGCTCTCAAAGAGTCAGGATCCAGAAAGGGCATCGCAATACTTCCACATTATACTCTATGAATATAAATGTGAAAGTAAAAAATAGTTTTGTTGTTACAGCAAGCTATCCACATAACAAATGATTAATCGTATATGTAATTGAAAAGTTTTTGTTTTGCCGAGAGTAGCAGAGTTGTTGATTCACAAAGAGAAACAAAGAGGTTGTCCTCTGCTTGATGCAAATAAACATACACACATATATATCTCGAGATGATATATCTGTATATATATTATTTATTTGTTTGAGACTATAGTTTCGAAGACTTGGTCTTCATCATCAGTCTTTCTTCAATTATAAAGATATATATGTGTGTATGTTTATTTGCATCAAGCAGAGGACAACCTCTTTGTTTCTTTTTGTGAATCGTATGTTTATTTACATCAAGCAGAAGACAACCTCATTGATTTCTCTTTATGAATCGACATCTCTGCTTCTCTTGCCAAATCAAAATTTTGTCAATGAAAATAGTCTTATTTGATTAATCTCATTATTTAGATGAAAACTTCAAAATATGCATTTATTAACAAACGCTATGAAAAATAAATAGAATGGAGAAGTTTTCTAGAAAGAAAGTGGAGTAAGGCATAAGAGTAGAAGCTAGAAGATACTATAGATCAGATCTCTGGCTTTTGGGAGGAGCAACTTTTATTTATTATATCAACCTCATCAATGGCGCTACAACTCATTTCTGAAAGGATTCTGGCGTCTACTGTTAACATCTTTAGGTTTGGCCATCCGGCTTTTCTTCCGTCTTGTTTCCCTTCTATAAGTTTATTTATTTATTTTAATTCTTTCTTAATTCAAACGGAATCTGTCCAGCCCACTTCACTCTAATACGAAGAATGAATTTTATATTGTGTTGTTCTTTAAGGTATAAAACTCTGAATTGGTTCTTTTTCTAAAAACATGTCCCGATTTTTACGGTTTATTTCACTTTCCTGGACCACCCATGGTATCAAATAGAAATAGAAAATTAATTGAAATTAATGACGTCGCTCTTTATTCTCCGTCGTTAAGAAGTGCGTCGAGAATGTACAATTTATTTAAATTCTTTCAATATACCGAAATAAAAGGGAAATAAATAGAATTCGATCCATTGGGTTCAAGTGTTTCGTCACTTTATTTTCTTACATAAATTTTTCAGTATTGATTTCCAACATCTAAAGATACAATTTCTTCAATCCCTATAAGATAGTAATGATGGGGAAGTTACAATTTTGATTAAAACGAGATATAAAATACCCATCAAATACCATTATTTAGTTAGATAAGAATTATTTCAGGTTTCATAAATTGAGTTACAAGATACCATATTTCAATTACAAAACTAGTAGATTTACCGATTTTTTGTTTGTTTTAATATTTAATTAGGCTTAAAATAAATTCACTTGGTTAAAAAAGAGAATGTGGTGGGGGATATTTGTTGCTTCTGAGGACCGGTAAAGACTTTTTATTCAAATTTCTATTTTTATAGATATCGTAATATATATTTCAATTATCTACCAAAATATAACTAACGAGACTAATTATTTTTACAAGTTACCATTTACAATTCTAAATGAAAAGATTTTGTTTTGCCGAGAGTAGCAGAGTTGTTGATTTATAAAGAGAAATCAAAGTGCTTGTTATTACAACAAAAACAAATTTACCTACATCCAATCGGGTATTTGAACTCATGAGAAATAACAAAATAAAATAAAATATTTCTAATTAATATTAATGCAACAAATAAAATACACTAAAAGGTATAAAATAATTATTATCTTATTTAGTTACAACTAAACGACGAAATATTAACATGAAATTACTTTTTGAAGTCGGTGCCAAACATATACATTTTATGAATCGCACTCGACGGATCTTACTTAGTACGTTTGGCGGGTACGCTCGCTTATAGGTATAGTTTGTTTGGCACCGACTTCAAAAAGTAATTTCATGTTAATATTTCGTCGTTTAGTTGTAACTAAATAAGATAATAATTATTTTATACATTTTAGGGTATTTTATTTGTTGCATTTAATTTTTTGAAGTCGGTTTGATTTTTTCTTAAAAATTATTTTTATTTTTCTCTTTTTAGTTATGTTATTAATAGTGATCATATCATAGGAACTTGACCACATTAATATGGCACCATCCCTAAGATACCCCCTTTCCAATAAAAAAAGAATCATCGAAATCGGTTCATAAACAAAGAAGTTAGGCCTGAACAAACCTAACAAAAAAAGGTTTAATACCAATGAAAAAAAACGGGACCAATCGGAAGAAATACTGAACCCAATGCAAAAATGTTTTACAAAATCGGTTCACAATTGGCGAAGATATGAGGTAACATAGATACAAAAAAAAAAAAAAAAAAAAAATCAGTCGAATAGAGAACCTCCTTCTTTTTTGAAGTCGGTTAAAAAGACTGAGGAGTAAGGTCAAACCTTCGAAACTATAGTCTCTCTAAAATATACTATATATGTATATGTTTATTTGCATCAAGCAGAGGAATACATCATTGATTTATCTTTATAATACAATTCTAAGTGATATCTAGCATTTCATTTATTCCTGACTGATAATTACGTAGATCACTAAAATAAACAATTATACTTTATGAACATTCCATTCAATTTATTGAAATTAAAGCCTGACAAAGCGGAAAATAAAGTAATTAAAATAGATTATGACGTATAACTATTAAATGTATAGTTAAGGTTTCGCTCATTAATTTAATATCAAATTACTCGGTACGTACGAAAGTCCAATTTTGGCGAAACTAGTATTGAATTCACTCAAATATTTTCTGCTCACGTGGAGAAAAATCTATTTTCAAAAATGATTTTTTTTCTTGCTATGTGCCTGGGATTCAGGTACGCTACCTTAAAAAACAAAAGTTTGTTCTCAAGTGCTAAAATGTTTGTATTTTCAATGCGGACGACTAATTAGATTTTGAGCTTTAGGATAAAAAAATGTAAAATTATTCAAAAAATATCAATTTATGAATAGTTTTTTGAGATTATAATCTGTTTCTTTTGAAACAAATAATTAACAATCGATCAGGTGTGTTTTGCATTATTCACTGAAACTGCAAACAGCGTTAAGTGTCTTGAAAAAGTTTCACATTTTCCTCGAATTTTAATTTTCATTCAAAACATTTAAAACAATAAAATCAAATTTGCTAATAAATTCGGAATAAATAAACAAAACGTTCAACTTGTTTAATTTTTATATAAAAAACAACAACTTGAAAGAGACAATAAAAGAGTGTGTCTTCTGTTGGAATTATAACATTTTCAATTTATTTATAACTATAGTTTCGAGAGCTTTGCACTCTTCATCAATCTATTACAATTGATTCACAGGAATTAATGTATATAAGTGAGATTTACACGTGGTTACACAGTCTCGTTACAAATCAATTAAAAATTTATAATTCCAGCAGAATAGGCATTCTTTTATTGTCTCCTTCAATTTATAAAAATTTTGCTACTCTCGGCAAAAAGAAACTTTCAATTTGAGGCAATCAAAAGCAGAGTGGACCACCTCCTTCGGGTTTTTTATGAGAAATCGAGCAAATTAGACGTAAAGATTCGGGGCTACCTATGCTGTAATCTAGAAGGACGTTTAAAAACTAAATTTGGACCACTCTGTCTATTTAGTTTTATCAATAACCTACTTGAATATAGAGGTTTATCAGAAAAATGAGATTTGAGGGTTGGTCCACTCTGCTTTTCAACGGCTCAATTGTTCCCATCTTTATTAACATTCCATTAAATTCAGATAAACATTAAAATTTAATTTAACCCGGTTCGTTCATAAAATAAATTAATTTATCTAGTATTTTGATCTCTTTCCCTCACTCTCCAGGTGCCTTCTTTTATTTTATCTGACCACAAGACAAACTGCTGGCTGCATTGTTTGTTGTCTGTCCGTGTCTTCTTGTATTATATGACACGCATATATGAATTTGCAAATATGAAAAATTAGTCCTTGAAGTTATTCGTTTGGATTCCTCTTCTTCTTCTTCATGTCTTTTGTATATATACTCATCTAATTTGAATTTATTTTTGGAATTTCTTTATTTATTCAGATGGTACTTCACTTTGTCAATCTATTCTATTGTTATTCATAGTAATGAAAATGTGTAAAAATTAAAAAAATAATATAGTGATAAATTTAGATGCAAAACAAAAGTTGAAATTAAAATAAGAAGTTTTTTTATTATAATTCAGACTATTACTTTCAAATAAGTGAAGTATCGCTGAATATCGACTTGGTGCAGTCTTCTAATTTCAATAAATTCATTTATACTTTATCATACAGGGTTTGATCAAGTATTGTAATCGTGCATGAAAAAATTGTTTTTTTTTTCGAAATATCTCAAAAACGGCTGAAACTATTTTGATTAAAAAAATTGAGCGAAACCATGGCATTTCGCTCTACAAAAAAGCTCTAATAAGTGAACATTGAAAAAATTATATTTTTCGAGATAACAATTGTTATGTCAAACTGTCAGTTAGTTTGTTATTCAGTTAGTCTGTGCGTTACCAAATTTTTGCGGACGAGCTAGCTCAAAAACTAGTGTGAATATCAAAACCAAATTTCACACCTAGTTTTGGTCCATTGAGATTAAGAGCTGATTACATTTTGGTTCATATCGACCCAAAACTAAAGGCGGTGGAAGGGGGGAGTTAAAAATTAAAAATCTAGGCCATTTGAGCAAACTCAAACAAATTTTGTATACATAATCAGTGGGACCCCATAAGTATAAAAACTAACCCCCCTAAATTTCAGGAGCCAGGTTGTATGGTAAAGTCAAGTGGATGGCTACATCAGAACACGTCAGCTTATTTAAATACCACTTGAAAGTATTCGATAGCATCTACTCTAGCAGCCAATATTTTTAGCCCTTTAATTTTGGGTTCGATTTCAGGCAAAATCTAATCAGCTCTTAATCTCGATGCACCAAAACTACATGTGAAATTTCGTTTTGATATTCAGACTAGTTTCTCAGCTAGTGCGTCTACAAAATTATTGTAACGCACGCAAATTTTGACAAAACATTTATTATCTCGAAAAATATAATTTTTTCGATGTTCACTTGTTAGGGATTTTTTGTAGACCAAAACGCCATGCTTTCGTCCAATTCTTTTAATCAAAATAGTTTCAGTCGTTTTTGAGATATTTCGAAAAAAAGAAGCAATAAAAAAAGATTTTTCCATGCACTATAACAATACTTGATCATACCCTGTTTGGTAAAATAACAATCATAAGACCTTTAATAATTATCCAAACGTTTTGGAAGAAATATTGTTTTATTTGTCTAAAAACACTATAACTCAAAGAAATTGACACTTTCTCGTGTGGCCATCCACTTGACTTTACCATACACTTGTGGTTGAGTTTGGTACAAGAGCCGAGATTTTAATTTGTTGACCCCACAACCCCCCCCCCCCTATTTTGGGCGGTTACTTATTTTTAGTCTTAGCCCACTGATTATGTTTACAAAATTTGGTTGGGTTTGCTCAAATGGCCTAGATTTTTATTGACCCCACCCCCCTAATTTTGGCGCTAGAATTTAAATTTTTTGTTATTATAGATTCATTTTATAGTATATTTCATTTTTCTTGTTTTTTTTTTTAGTTTGAAAATATTAAAATTTTAAATTTTAACCCCCCATCTCCCCCTTAATTTTGGGTCTATATGCACCAATGCTAATCAGCTCTTAATCTCAATGCACCAAAACTACGTGTGAAATTTGGTTTTGATATTCACACTAGCTCGTCCACAAGATTTGATAACCCACAGACAAACAGACAAACAGACACACTGACAAAATAGTTATTATCTCGAAAAATATAATTTTTCAATGTTCACTTATTTGAGCTTTTTTGTAGACCGAAATGCCATGGTTTCGCCCAATTTTCTTCATCAAAATAGTTTCAGCCGTTTTTGAGTTATTTTGAAAAAAAGAAGTAAAAAAAAAACACTTTTTTTTGGTTGTCTTGTATGGTAACGTAAAAAGAGTGTGGATATAAAACTTAGTTATCGGCTCAAGATATCATAGCAAGGTTTTGGTTCATATCAGCTACCTCTAGGTATCCCTTTGGTTCTGTCGTTTTTTCTGTAGATTTTTTGTCTTTTTCAGAAATTCAGCAGTATTTTTTTTCAGAATCACAACTTTGTTGTCTATTTTTTACAAAAATCTTTACCATATATTAGAAAATTTATATAAGTTTGTTCGAAAAGATTTAGAAAGCTAAAGAAAATGAGTTTAGAATTCGGAGTCTGGATTTTGTTTAATCTGCGTGATTAAAATTAGTTTCAATTATTTTATTTTAAGGAAGATTTATTATAAAATGAAAGTAATATACTAACATAGCCAAACACTCCAGAGTATTTTTGATAAAAACGTCATTTCATACTTCATTTTGGCCTTCAAATATCAATCCGACTCATTCATAAATAATTTTAAAATAATATTACTACTAACAATACAAATATTAATATAAAAAAGTTTTGAACTTCCTATCGATAAAATTCCAATCTATTAAGTGGTTCTCATTAATTCGAATTATAGAATATCTTTATCGATAATGTTATCTTTGATTAGCAATTATCTTGTATTATATCCTCGTGTGTATAATATCTGTTTTTCTTACGTAAATTAACAGATGGAATCCCTTGTAAATTCGAATGAACTAATTCGATGGAATGTTAACTTTCCAGTAATTCATAAGCTTCGGAATCTTTCCACATACCAGAGGTGTAGACGTAAATTAAAAGATATGAACGAGGTGTGAAGCAATCATTCTTCAAATTTTATAAGTTTTTAATACGTTTATCAATATAATAAGTGCATTGAAACAGAATTTTTTTTTTTTTTGGTTGGCTCAAATACCATGTTCATTTATCTAGGGAAAATTTTTAATTTTGAATCTTGATGATTTTGTTATTTTTCCCCATACCTCTATTCACTCCATACGCAACTGCGCTTAGTGCCAACCGTGGCCAAAAAAACAACTTCAGATACAATAATAGTGTATAAAAGCAATAGGCATTTACGAAAAATAATTAATTTCATAAAAATACAATATTTAAAAACTAAATAATCATAGATTTCCGTAATAAATAAATTTGTTAATAACTAATTAAAATAATATCTTGAAAAATATAATTTTTCAATTAAAAGAAAATCTTTAAATATCCTTATTGAGGTTAACCTTCATGAAATGTCATAATGGATAAAATTATTATCTTGATGTTTACTTGCAAATTTTTCGGTTTCGCTTATTTCAACAATATTTGTTCTGCTTGAATTAGACTTGACTTTATTATACATTATTTCTTGGAACGTAGACTTGTATTTCAGCATCACAGAAGTTTAATCGGTCATATTTACTATAAATAAACAGAGCACTTGAATTCATCATCAATTGATTCACTTGATAAGTTAAAGTAAAACAATTAAACACTTTTTGTTTCAGTAAAATACACGTTAATATACACAGTTGAATGCTAAATAAGGAGGTAGATTGTACCCGAAGTTCTTAAAAGTATCACATATGGCGCTTCCTCTGTTGCGCACGGTGGAATATTATGGAAATAGAAATATTAATTAAAATTTCTTATTAACCCTTTAACTGCGGGTGTGGTTTATAAACTACATGATAAAATATATCCAGACGCGGGTGTGGTATATAAACGCGGCACTGTAAAACAATAAATACACTATTTTTTTCATTTTTTTTGTTGGTTTGGATCGCTTTGATCTACAAAAATACCCGTAGTTAAACTAATTGCTACCAGAAACTAAACTCTGCTTGGGAGGCCAACACATTGGCCCTTTGTAGTATATTTTATTAATAAGATTATTCTGCAAAAAAATTGGATTGCTTGCTGTAATAACAAAACGAATTTTTCTATATCCAATAGGGTAATTGAACTCATGAGAAATAAATGATAAAATATTTCTAATTAAAAGACTGATGATGAAGGCCAAACCTTCGAAACTATAGTCTCTAATAAATAGATTGTATATAGGTATTTCAGGGCGTTCCTTATTTTGGGTATTTTCAAATTTTTACGGTGACAAGGGCTTATATGGTTCGAAATAAATAAAAAAAATATCCCCTAAGTTTCAAGTCTCTATCTCAATTATATACCTGTGACCCCAGCGATGTTAGTTTCTCGTCTAAATAACATGGGGTTTTTGGCATTAAAATATCAATTTTTTATTTCGGCCAATGTAATGGTTCAAAAAATTTGAAACTCTGTAGACTTTATCCTTATAATACTAGCTATCTATCAGAATTATTATAGATTTTTTAGCTATTACAATTTTGGAGTTACATCTAGATAAAATACTGCTATATCTTAGTGTTGCTAAGTTATAGACTCCAAAATTATAATAGCTAAAAATCTGTAAAAATTCCTATAGATAGCTACTATTATAAGGATAAAGTCCACCAAGTTTCAAATTTTTTGAACCATTACTTTGGCCGGAATAAAAAATTGATCTTTCAATGGCAAAAACCCCATGTTATTTAGATGAGAAACTTACTTCGCTGGGGACATAGGTTATAATTGAGATCGAGACTTGAAACTTGGTGGATATTTTTTTCTATTTATTTAGAACCATATCAGCCCTTATCAGCGTAAAAATTCGAAAATACCCAAAATAAGGATCACCCTAATATACATGTTTATTTGCATCAAGCAGAAGACAGCCACATTGATTTCTCTTTATGAATCAACAACTCTGCTACTCTTGCCAAAACAAAATCTTTTTAATTAATTCACAAGATCTCTATGGGATCGGTTGCTTTCAATCTGTGCATGTTATTGGCTACTCAATCATCAAATTTTCTCCTCTTCTTAATTAAAGAACTACACGTTGGTAATTTTAATTGAATATATTTACAAGTTTAAAATCGATATCAATATCGTTTGATTAGCCAAAAAAAAATTGAAAATGTTGATGATGGTGTTTCGGAGGTGACGTTTTCTCTCTCGCTTCTTTTATTGCATCATTTCGAAAGATCAATCCTTTCCGATATAACAAACAAGTATCAATTTTCATAATTTTAACATTTTTATCCAGATATCTCTATTTGGATTTGAAATCGTGCATATTTAATTTTTTGATTATTATTATTATTATTCAAATAACGATGCTTAAGCGGAAGAGAGAAAGAAAGAAAGAAAAGGATGGAGATGATTGATTGAGAAAAATTTGAAATGCTGACAAATCACGCCTTCCAATTATGCAAATTATAAACTGGTCCACTCAACAGCCTCCCTATAAGATACAAATCACCTATTCTTTACTCCCTAACGAACGTCCCAATTTTTTCTCTTCAAATGGCGCCATCATCATCATCATCATCTTCCACAAGTGATGAGCGATGTTTTGAATGAATATTTATTTATTTAATAAGGTAGGTGAAAAAAACAAACTAAAATGTCCACACTTTATCATTCATTCAGTTCTTTATTGTGTCTTGGTGTGTGTTATGTGGATATAAATGATTACTATTAATGTGCACAGATGACAAAACTCTGAGAAAGTCAACAAGAGGAAAAATAGACCTAATAACAATCCATTTGTTAGATAAGAGGTTGAGAGATGTTGATTTTTTTCAAAATAAAGCTCATTTGAATTGTAAGTGGCGGGCATTTATCAATATTGGTGAAGATCGCTTGATAAACGATCGATAAAGGATAACAAAAAATTAAATCCAACAAATAAAATAATAAAAAGTAGTCCAAAATAAAATAAAATACAATAAAAGGTATAAAATAATTATCTAATTTAGTTACAACTAAACGACAAAATTTTTACATGAAATCACTTTTTGAAGTCGGTGCCAAACATATACATTTTTTGAATCGAACTCGACGGATCTTACTTAGTACGTTTGGCTGGTAAGCTCGCTTATATAGTTTGTTTGGCACCGACTTCAAAAAGTGATTTCATGTTAATATTTTGTTTTGTTTAGTTGTAACTAAATTAGATAATTATTTTATAACTTTTAGTGTATTTTATTTTATTTTGAGTTATTATTATTTTATTTGTTGCATTTAATTTTTTTGAAGTCGGTTTTATTTTTTTATAAAAATTATTTTTATTTTTCTCTTTTTAGTGATGTTATTAATAGTGACTTAATATAATATTTTGTATGCATCTCGTAAGAGAAAGCGTCGGGCAGAATGAATCAGAAAATGATAATAAATTCAATTCATAAATATAGAAATTCTCTCGAAACTTTTGTGGGTTTTAAATGAACGTTTTAGGATTGTTTTTTTATTATAAAAGATTTTATTTATTATAATTTTGATTATTTGCTCATAAGAATTTCAGATTTACGTTATTTCGTCATTGATCAAATCATCAGAACTTGACCAAATTAATATGGGACCACCACTAAGGTACTCCCTTTCCAATAAAAAAAGAATCATCGAAATCGATCCACGTGGCAAAAAGATCTCGCTGAACATACATAAAATAAATAAATAAATAGGTATCCTGACTACCTTGGAGCTATACTGATCTAAACGCAAAAAGAATCATTAAAATCGGTTCATAAACAAAGAAGTTATTCGCAAACATACATAACAATACCAATGAAATTTATATGGTACCAATCGGAAACTATACTGAAACCAATGCAAAAAAACCATCAAAATCGGTTCACAATTGGCGAAGAAATCAGGTAACATAGATACAAAAAAAATTCAGTCGAATTGATAACATCCTCCTTTTTTGAAGTCGGTTAAAAATAGACATAATAACAATCAATTTGTTAGATCAGACGTTGAGAAATGTTGATTTTTTCAAAATAAAGCTCATTTGAATTGTAAGTGGCGGGCATTTATCAATATTGGTGAAGATTCCTTGATAAACGATCGATAAAGGGGAAAAAATTAAAAAATCACTTTCTCTAAAGTGAAAAAAAAAATTAAACTAGAACAAGAAATTTTGGTAAAGAACCATGGACGGGAATAAAAAAATAGAGATTAATTGAAATACATTAGAGAAGTGGAGAAGGGTTTAAAATAAATCAATAGAGCCAAGTAGGCTAAAATTGGAATGAAGGGATTCAAGTTTGGATTTGATTAGAAAATTTAAATAAACTTGAAGCAGTATCCGAAGCCTGGATGACTGGCAGCACAATTATCTGATCTGAATGTTATACAGGACTAGATGATAATTGATTGGAGTAAATTTTGGGTCAGAAGGAAAAATCATCAATGAGGTTATCCTCTGCTTAATGCAAATAAACATATGTTTGGTATGTATAGTGAATAGACACTGCTATAATATACTTGTAGTTATAATAGTAATTATTCATAAGGGGCTGTCCATATATTACGTCACACATTATTATTATCATATATTAAAAATAATAATTAAAATAAATTTTTGAAAATCTGGTCGAAACTGAGAAATCATATACAATCCTTATTTAGGATTACAATAAAACATCTAGAATCCTACGGACCTTTTGACACTCTTCATCCAAATTGAACTAAATTTTAGTTTTAGGTTTCTTACAACGTTTGAATAAAATTAAGTGACTTTTCATTAATTATCTTTAAAGACCTTTTTAACATATACTCTTCTTCCAAATAATTTTTGCCATTATGTTCTAAATTCTGGGGAAAAAAATCAAGTCGTATTATTAATAATTATTCCAAATAATTGCTCGAAAATGCCCATTATGAATCAGTAAAATTTTTTAAAAATTCCTGAGCGACCAAAAAAAAATCACCTTTTTAAGCTAAAATTTTCAGGAGTTTATTATTTTTTTAACATTTAAACAAACATTCTGTATGGAAAATAAAATTTTCGAGAAAAAAAAAATTATTTTTTTACATTTTTAAGGTTTCAAAATTCTTGAGCGTCTTCTAAAAAATATAGAGAATTTTTAAAACATGAAATACTAACAAATTTTCATACAAGACTCACAAAAGAAAAATAGTCGGTCAAAATGGCTCACTCTAATACATAAATATAATTTAGTATAGTTTCAAATATTTTATCTGTTATTTCTCATGGGTTCAAATACCCAATCGGATGTAGGTAAATATGTTTTATTGTAATATTAAGTTGGTCTCAACACAGAAAACCCATCAAGCAGAAGACAACCTTATTGATTTCTCCTATTCCCGTCAAACAAAATATTTTCAATTAAATTTTTAGACCAATAAAGAAAACTATTTTCTGATTTTTAGTTCATTTTGAAATAAAAACGTGTTTTTAACACTGAGAATAAATTTTTATTAATTTAAAATATAATTTATTAAACCAATTATTTTACATGAATTACTGTATACATTGTATTTTAGCTTCGACTCCGGAGATTACTTCTCCACCATCGAGTGTCCTTGATCATCTTTTAGCCCTTGTTTTTAATAAGAGGAAAAACCTCTTTTCCAATAATATTTATTTCCAATTAATCCATCTCCCCATCATTCCTCCAATCCGTGTTTTTAACACTATATTTTTATTTAAATAAAATAATTATATTTTGAAAATGAAAAAAGTGGCTACATTAAATTATAGTGAACATAGTATTTTTGTTGGTGGTATTTAAAATGTTGATATTTCGCATTGGTGAATGTTGAGAACCTCTAATTGAATGTATAAATTAAAATAAATATTTTTTTAAAGATGTGATTAAAATTTAATGATTTTTTTTTATTAAAAGAAGAATAAGATGATTCTGAATCAATCTAAGTATAATAGATACATTTATCTTAAATCACACCCTTTATTATATTCATTAGTCTCGTTAATTAAATTTTTATAATTAGAGAAAATTAAGTTGCATGAAATATGCATTTGCGAATTTCCATTTGGATTTCTTATTGAAATATTTCGGGGAAAATTGTCCGGCTCAGTAATCTTATCAAATAACGGGTTCCTTTCATTTCTATATTTTCGCTTATTTGGTGTCGAGAAAGGCTCGACGCAACATCGACCGGCCCTGCCAGCCACTCAAAGGTAAACAACCCTTAATATTTACCCCTTAAAATATATTCTATATAATATTTATTTATTCAAAACATATAATCAATGAAATGAAATAATAATAAATAAGCCAGTATAAATTTTTGATTTTAACACATAGAATGGTCAAAAGGAAGGAAAAACTGTTAGGGATAAACCAGGGTACATATATTAGGGCAGCGATTCTTAACAGGGGGGCCGCGAAAATATTAGAATTTTTTAAGTTTTTATATCTTTACAAATAAAAAATAAATGTTACTAGTTTTTATAAGTAATACATTTGAGGCATTCCACGCCAAATCGGACGGTTTGAAAAATTTTAATTTTTGATTTCCTTCATTTTTTGAAATTTTTTTGATAACCGGTTTTAAAGATATCGAATTTCGGGTTTCCGCTCATAACTTCTTCAAAAATGGTCCAAATTTAAAATTTTTGTTTGATTTTTTTTTTTTTTACATACTTTTTAGAAAAAGATAGAAAAAATTATTTAAACTATTTTTATATGCGATTTTTCAGTTTGAAAATTTTAATCTTGCTTTTGAAACTATATGTACACTTCAATTTTTTTGACAATTTTTTATTTTAAACTTTTAAACTGGTGGTGAAAAAAATTTAAAAATTTACCAGTAAAAGTTTTTGATGGGTACTAAAAAATGTCAACAAATGAAGGATATCAAAAATTAAAATTTTTCAAACCGTCTGATTTGGCCTGGAATGACCCATGTTGTAAATGACAGATGAATTTAATGACATCTCAATATTCTTAAACATGGTCAAAGTAAATGACAACGTTGAGCGCATAGGTAAATTTGACCCAAACAGACAGACAGACAGACAAAATTACAAGTTGAATAAAACAATGTAAATATTTTTTATAAGTCTAGGTTTTCAATTTTTGTACAAGTAATTACCAGTATGTTACCTAATGGTGGGGGGGCGAGGGTAATTAAAATATTTTAGGATTTTAAGAGGGTCGCGTATATACTTTCAGATTTTAAGAGTGCCGTGACTAATAAAAGGTTAAGAACCACTGCATTAGGGTGTCCCAAAAAAATCAGTCTTTTTCCCACGAATAACCTTTTAATTTTTAACCGACTTCAAAAAAGGAGGAGGTTCTCTATTCGACTGAATTTTTTTTGTGCCTATGTTACCTCATATCTCCGCCAATTGTGAACCGATTTTGAAATTTTTTTTTGCATTGAGTCCAATCTACCTTCCGATTGATCCCATTTTGTTTTTTATAGGTATTAGACCTTTTTTATTAGGTTTGTTCAGGACTAACTTCTTTGTTTATGAACCGATTTCGATGATTCTTTTTTTATTGGAAAGGGGGTATCTTAGGCATGGTGCCATATTAATTTGGTCAAGTTCTGATGATAGGATCACTATTAATAACATCACTAAAAAGAGAAAATAAAAATAATTTTTAAGAAAAAAATAAAACCGACTTCAAAAAATTAAATGCAACAAATAAAATACACTAAAAGGCATAAAATAATTATTATCTTATTTAGTTACAACTAAACTACGAAATATTAACATGAAATTATTTTTAAGTCGGTGCCAAACATATACCTTTTATGAATCGCACTCGACGGATCTTACTTAGTACGTTTGGTGCGTGCGTACGCTCGCTTATAGGTATAGTTTGTTTGGCACCGACTTCAAAAGTAATTTCATGTTAATATTTCGTAGTTTAGTTGTAACTAAATAAGATAATAATTATTTTATACCTTTTAGTGTATTTTATTTGTTGCATTTAATTTTTTGAAGTCGGTTTTATTTTTTTCTTAAAAAATTTTTTTGTTTGTTATCAAAACAATAATTGTAAATGAAATTTCCTGTACGCCTGGACTTTTAGAATTTTAGGACCAATTCTTTCTAATAGGTGTTGCATCTTTGTACATATTCTCATCATTATATGTAAAATTTCTTATACTAATAAAATTTGCAAAAATGGAATACTATTTTTAGTCCAAACTTAGGTATATTAATGCGCACAGCGTGCACCAGGCCAAGTATGAGCATTAGCTTGGCCGTACACGCTGTGCGCAATTTACACGAACCATTTCGACCGATCTCCCCTACAGCTCGGAATCAATTTGAAATACAGAACTGACATTATACACATGTAATTATGTAATCCATCTTGAGGAGACTACCAAATTTTAATAATATAGCTTAAATAGATTCTGAGATATGGATCTGGGAAAATAGCTAATTTTGGCATTACTCATTGAGAGGTCATCAAAACCTATAGGGTACTTCCAATCATTCCAGAATCATGACATTTCGCCTGCTAGTAGAGTTTGAGACACAAAGGAAAAATTCCAAAAATCCAAACTTTCTATCTTTCAACCCCTTCAAAATGGGGGGAGGGTCAAAAATGAAAATTCTAGCCCGTTGGACCAAACTCAACCAAATTTTGTATACATATTCTGTGGGCCCCCAGAAGGCTAGAAATGCAAAAACTAACCACTCAAAATGGGGGGAGGGGGTCAAAAATAAAAATTCTAGTCCTTTGGACCAACAGGCTTCCTCATAGCTTACAAAAAGAAGAGAATTCTCAACCAAAACATTCTATGAAAAAACAGGCCAAGTTCGAAAAAGTAGTGAAATCTAGTGTGTAGCCAAGTTAAATTATCCAAGAATAATTAAGTTGAGAAAATAGTAGATCTCTCAACTTAATTATTCTAGCCAAATTTAACTTGGCTGACATACTAGATTTCACTACTTTTTCGAACTTGGCCTGTTTTTTCACATAATGTTTTGGTTCAGATATTATATATTCAAAATTGTTAAGATGTTGTGATCAAGTTCAAACAAATTTTTAAATTATAATTAAACCTTGAATTATATATAATATATATGTACTCTGATATTGCAATAGAGATATTTTAAATTAATTATTAAACACGACAGGATAGGAGTGATTAATAATCTTTAAAAGAGTTTTTGCTTGCGCAAAAAAAAGACGTAATAAATTAATTGAAATGGAAAACATGTTCTTTTCATAGTTGTGATTAAATTATTATTATAATATGACATAAATAGAGAGTGAAAATCTTTGTCTGAATTCAACGTTTAGAATTAATCATCTGATAAATTGAATCAATTAATTAATGAATAACAATTCAATAATGTAATGTTTAATCCTAAGTAGAAATGACCAGGAAATTTTGTTAAATCATTTGAAAAAATACTAGCTATATTTAAAAAGTGTATATTCATAAAGAGAAATCATTGAGGTTGTCCTCTGCTTGATACAAATACATAACACAAACATATACATAACGGATGTCCATAAATAAATAAAAAAAAATATGTACATGTTGTATATGTAGTTTTTTACTTTTACCTTTATATTCTATAGAATATAATGTGTAGTATTGCGATCGCCTGCCCAGGTCCTGACTCTTTTAGATTTTGTATATCAGCGTTTCGGAACCATAAGTCTCAGATCTACGAAATTCGAAACTTAAGCTCGATTTAGTCTAGAAGGAGTAGAGCAAGCTTTTGGTTGAAATCAGAACACGGGAAGTTGACATTTACATGAAAGATTTTTCTTTTTTTTTGATTTTTGAAAACGGCACTAACGATTTTTTTTTAATTGGTGTACTTATCAAGTCTCATGAGTTATTATAGTCCAGGCAAATTACGATTTTAACAGGAAATAATTCCCGGTAAGGATTTTATTGCTGGAATACCCCTATTGGTACTCCAATAATACCACCCTAATATTTCCTCCAAATCTGTGTTGTGGAAATTTTTCTATGCGTCTCAAAATTAGAAAATTTCGGAGTTTCTTTAGTTTTTCTTGAATAACTCTAAAAAGGCTTATCAAATCCAAAAGATATTTATTAGATAAATTAAAGACGTGCGTAAAACGATAAAAATTTCATCTATTTAGGTTCAGTAGAACCGGTACTAGCGCCTGTCAAAAAACAGCCCCCGGGATCACTTTTGAATATCTTACTTTATTCAATACTTTTTCGATTTTTCACCATTTTGATCATGAAGGAGCACGTTTTCGACAAAGACGACACTATATATTTTTAAACTAGATTAAATTTACTACAATTTAAAGTTTCATTCTAATTGAATAATGGTAACATGAGGTTGAAGGTTTGAAAAAATGCAATATTTTGCAAAAAATCGCAGTTTTTCCTTCATAAAATGAAAACCACTCATCTGAGAAACTTGATTCCTATCTCATTGTCTAGAAAATTTTATTTCCTTGAACGTTTACTTAGACCAATCTTCGATACAACTCTTAGATTTATAGATATTCTACATTTTCCGGACAGGCTATGATCAAAATCCTCAAAAGCGTTATGGAAAATGCTGGATATCTATAAATATAAGCGTTTTATCAAAAAAGTGGTCCAAGTAAACGTTCAAGTCAACAAAATTTAATTTATCTAATAAATATCTTTTTGATTTGATAAGACGTTTTAGAGTTATTCAAGAAAAACTGAAAAAACTCCGAAATTTTCTCATTTGAGGCGGGTAGAAAAATTTCCACAACACAGATTTGGAGGAAATGTTGGTAGTAATATTGGAGAACCAATAAAGGTATTCTAGCAATAAAATTTTTACCAGGAATTATTTCCTGTTTATGCCATTTTTTCACTTAATTTGCTATTAGTCGTGTATAAATTTTAATCCGATTAAAATAAAGTAAGGGGGTGTAAATTAGAAGTGTCAAGATTATTTTAAATAAGTGAGAATGTGTGGTGACCAGAACAGTTAATTTTGTGTTGTTTTTTTAGATCTGATTATATTTTGGTTGAACCTAAAATTTAAGTGGGAGGGTTCTTAAAAATGTAAATTAAATAAAAGAGTAGGGGTTATGTGTATGGTAAAGTTATATGGGAGGCCACCTCAGTTTGTTTTCTATGTATTCTTCATATCTGAAGTCTAGCTGATTTAGCAGTCTCACCAGCTGAGCATATTGAGTATTTAATAATGTCTTAATTCAAATACATATATACACAAAATAATATTTTAGTCATAATATTTTTTTTTAACTAGTACTTTGATCTCAAAAAGTTTGTATTAGTGTGCACGAGGCTTTAAATGTGTTAATGAATTTTATTTCACCTGAACACCTGTATATTATGGTAGAAGTTTAAAACAAATCGATTGATTTTGTTTTTCTAATCTGCTTGTTGGCTTGTTTTGACAGATTAGTGTTAATTTCTTAAAACAACTTGCTTCTCTTGTCTATACTCAAATGTAACAAATAAGATGACGATAATACTGGAACCGGAGAAAAAGCAAACAAACAGGTGCCGAATCCTTGTTCTACTTTCTGTTCGCCCTTTGCTGATGCAAATTTTCCAAAATAGAGATTTTCGATTCAATTGTTTTGATGCATGTTAAGTTGTTTATCAAAGAAAAGTTTCGGTTTCAACCACCTAGATTAAGTAGACAAGTAATAAAAAGTAGGCCCTAGTGAGGAAAACCGAAGTAAAGAATAAAAAAATCTTTTGGACTAAAAACTATATCGTCGCCTTAGAGTGTAAACCTGCTAACTCATAACAAGGAAATTTTACAAGGGCAGACAAAAAAACAAACAAAATTTAATATTGTTGTTTAGGAAAGAACAATTTTTCATATTTTTTTCTACAACTTACGATCGTAATTTTAAGGAGCAATTTTTCTTGGACGATGCTGCATCTCTTTTTCCTTTCGAACGGTATTAATATGTCATATATGATAAAAAATGGAGTAAGCAAATTTACACTCTAAGGCGACAATATACCTAATTTGATATACTGGGTGGGCAAATTCTAATATATAACAATATTTGGTATAAAGTATTCGTGGGTTTTAAAATTAAAAAACCAATTAATAAATAAAATATAATTGAAAAAAATGTAGTCAAACTTTTTTATTGAGATTTTCATCAATAATTACTTTAATTAAGAAAAGATCAATTAAGATGAAATTTGTCGAGGTCCAGTCCTAGCCAGATCGTTTTCTTATCCTCAAAACTTGTTAATAGAGTTGGTTTCATCAAACCTTTTTCAAAATAGAAAAAAGATACAAATATATATATATATATATATACGTACAAAAATATATATATACTAATTTTTGCTCGTTTAATAAGAGTAGATAGATAGATATTAGAATTTATTAATTTAATTGATGAACTCAAAAATTGTAGGTATTTATATAAAAAATAAATATACGGAATTTATTTATATAACTATATAGACATAATTTGTGGGACACTAAAAGGCTAGGTGCGGGGCGGGGCTGGGGTAGATATGGGGGTGCACTGGTGGGGGGTTTCGGGGATTAATTTATAGCTTTTAACTGAAGCAAAAAGTTTCCGAGCATCGCTCGTGGGCCGGGTAATTATTATTAAATCAAAATAAATATTATTAATGGATTGAAACTGAAAACAGCTTACTCGGTAGTCTTGAAAAAGCTTCATTTTTTGCTCCAATTTATTAAATTAAAAAACATGTAAAATTTCTAAACCATACATTTTTGATTTGATTGTAGCCGCGCAGTCCGTTCTGACTGGCATGCATACCTCGCACCCATATACTATCCATATGAATGATAAATATAATCGGATTATGAAAATGAAGTGCACTTTGTTGTGATGGATGTTTTTCCAATCGATGAGAGACCAAATATGAAGGGTTTTCCTCCTCTTCTTCTTCTTCTTCTGGTCACTCTGGTGATTTATTGTCGTAAACGCCATTAAGACATCATCATCAGCATCACGCACCAAATTGCTTGCCTCACTTTCTACACCTGCAACTCACAAATCAACTCTCCCTCTCACTTTTATGTCTCGATAACAGAAATATTTTCAAATTTTATATCAGCATATATTTATTTCTCAATTAACTTTTTTTTTATCATTTCGTCAATTATTGAAATGGTCTATAACAATATTTTTTTTCAAATTAAGCCTTAGTTCATTAAAAGAAATCAATGAGGTTGTCCTCTGTTTGATCTAAATATATATACAGGGTGTTTCAGGAGGATAGATAATATTTTAGGAGGTGGTAGTATAGACAAATTGCAAAAAAAAAATGCCACATAATGTGTCCAATTTTTATTGAGTACAGAGATACAGCTGTTAGTATGTAACCCAAACAAACTTAAAGCAAAGGCAAATGAGGACGTTAAAAGTTGATTTTAAAAAATAAAATTTGGACACATGTTATATGGCATTTTTTATTGCAATTAGTCTATACTACCACCTCCTAAATATATATATAATATATATGAGCCCCGTCCCATCTCAATTGGCCCACCAATATTTTTTCTTTTTAAATAAAATTATGCTAATTCACGGTAAATTTAATTTAAATATTTATTTTTATTATCATTTGGAACAACATTTTAAACAATTTAAAACATTTTATTGTAACATTTAACTTAAAATTATTTTTTAATTATTAAAAACAAGGAAAACATACAAAATCCAAAACCTTTACCACTGTGTGACGTCGCCTTTATTTTTAATTACGGCTTGAATTCTTTTGGGCAACGTACTTATTAAGTTTTGACACTCATCTTGAGTGAAAGTATCCCAAATATTTTGAACTTTGTGTTTTAATTCGACTACGTTTCTAGCTGGTTGTATTCGTAATAGCTTTTTCATTGTGTGCCAAAGAGTTTCTATTGGTGACAAGTCGGGACTGTTTGCCACCCACTCCAAAAGTGGAACATTATAATCAGAAAGCCATTTTAAAGATTTTCTTGATGTATGGCAGGCCGCCCCGTCTTGTTGGAACACAAAATTATTATTATTCTGCAATGCATCTGCCATTGTTGTAAGTAACGATTTTTTTAAATCTCTAAATATTTATTGGTGTTTACAATTCCATCAATGAAGTGAAGTTTTCCAACACCTCTAGCAGACATTGAACCCCATACCATAACTGAAGCAGGAAATTTTACTTTCTTTTTTAAACAATCTGTATTGAAAGCTTCCTTTTTCTGACGAAGAACTCTGCTTCGAACACAAACTTCAAAACGAGACTCATCACTCCAATGGACACTATTCCATTCATCACTCGTCCAATTAATGTGACTTTTAGCCCATTTAAGCCGGTTTTTCTTTTGTTTTAATGTCAAGAGTGGCTTTTCTTTCGCCTAAAAAAAATTAGTAAAATTACAAAAAAAAAATTTGGAATAAGTTGCAATAAAATTACCTTGTAAGTTTTAAAACCTAACTTAAGGGCTTCTCTATGGCACGTGGATCTTGAAACACTTCGCCCCACAGCATCGCTCCAAAGAACAGATAATTCACCATAGTTCGAACGCCTGTTTTTTCTAATAATTTTCTTCAATGCCCGTCTATCAGCATCTGATATTGTGGATTTCGACGCATACCGAGGTTTTGTAGCTATTGTACCCGTTGTTTTATAAACTCGAATAATATTTCTGACAGTAAACTTTGATAAATTAACTAGATCGCCAATTTCCGCGTTTGATTTTCCCTTTTTAAATAAATTGATAATAATTGATCGAATTTTTTCATCAACAACCTTTCCACGAGTCATTTTTACTAATAATAAACAAAATAAACTTTCTTTTGTTGGAAAAAGGCAAAGCCTACTTGATTATTTTACATATTCAAAGATTCTAAAAAAAAAAATTCGTGAAAAGCAAAGAACTATTTTTCATATAAAAATATGTTTTTAACAATTATAAAATAATTTTCAGTTAAATGTTACAATAAAATGTTTTAAATTGTCCAAAATGTTGTTCCAAATGATATTAAAAATAAATATTTAAATTAAATTTACCGTGAATTAGCATAATTTTATTTAAAAAGAAAAAAATATTGGTGGGCCAATTGAGATGGGACGGGGCTCGTATATCAAATATAAAAATGTATATATCTAATTTATTCCTTAGAAACTATAGTTTCGAAGAGTTGACTTTCATCATTAGTCTTTTTAATTATAATATCTGTCATTTCTCATGGGCGCAAATCTTATCTTATTATATTAAACGAACAATTCTTGTATATATAGAAGTTCTGACGATTTCGCTAAAAAGACTCTTGAGTTGTTAGTCGTATATAAATTTTAATCCGATTGAAATAAAGGAAGGGGATGAAAATTAGTAATGTCGCAAAATATATATTTTAATCGTTCATATCTCGTCTTCGGTAAGTCGCAGAGCCTTGAAATTTGAAACTTAAGCTATTTAGAGGGAAAAAGTTACCGAGCATCGCTCGGTGCTCCAGGCACTACTTTTTATGTTCAACGAGTTACGTATAGAACCCTACGGTTCTATGGTCGCTGAATACCTAAATTACACGATACTTGCTGCGGTAGCTAGAATAATTACACTCACTCAAAAATGTTCATTATTTTGCACTAAAATGTGGGGCGGGGGAAAAAATCAAAATAAATTGTAAATCATCAATTAATATAGACCGTATCGAATTTTAGAAAAGTTTTCAATTTAATTATTCAAAATTAATAAGGTTATAATTTTAATTTTATTTTCGAGTGAATTTTTAATCAATTATTTTTTTCCAGAGATCCAGAAAGAAAAGGAGATCCAGCTTTCAGCTAGCTATTTTTCAACATCAAAAAGGTATTGTTTCTACTCTTTTATTAATCTATGGTACTTGAGAAACCAATATTTTGGTGATTTCTATTTAGCTGCGATTTCTATAAAAACTCAAAATGATAAATTTTGAATTCAATATAATTTTGTTTATTTTAATATGGATTTATACAGAATTCAAAAACATTTCTTAGGAAACACAATCTCAAAATATAATTAAAAAAGCTTAACTCCGCTAATAGAAGTATATAATATGATGGGATAAAAGCAATGAAGAGAAAATAATATAATCAATTAGATTGCTTAATAGATCCTACTCCCCTAAGGCAACACGATTAAAGTTCATTCCAAATTATTCAGAGATAATTAGAAATAAAAAAAAAATCAATTAAATTAAGCAATTTGGCCTCTGAATAGAATAGAGATGTATCATTATGAAAATTATAATAGAAACCATTTCATTATCATATGATATAGCAACTGTCCATTTTGATACTTTATAGCTCTATCAAATGAAATAATAATAAAAAAGAATTTGAAATAATATATATATATAGGGCGACGGCAGAATATGAAACAAGCCTTTCACTCAGTATATCATGTACGAAATACTCGGCTTTAAATTGTAATTTAATAAATTAATATTTAGCAATATAGAAATATAAAATATAAATATATCACTTTTGGTGATGAATTTTTACTCTTTGACTACTCGTTCGTTAATAAATTTAGCATGTCAATATAATATTAATAATATATATATAAAACAGGTTGATATTAATAGAAATATGAATTGATGATTTCGACGAGAGACAAATCTTATTATATTAAACGAGCAATTCTTATATATATATAATATATATAAAACGGCTCTAACGATTTCGCTAAAAATTGGTGTACTTATCAAGTCTCATGAGTTATTAGTCGTGTATAAATTTTAATCCGATTGAAATAAAGAAAGGTGGTGTAAATTAGTTATGTCGCATATTTTAATCGTTCATATCTCGTCTTCGGTAAGTGGCAGAGCCTTGAAATTTGAAACTTAAGCTATCTAGAGGCTACAAGAAGTATCACAAGATTTTGGCTAAAATAGAAGTTCCGGAAGTTGATGTTTATGTACGTAAGAATGTACCCCCTGCGTTTCGCAACCATAAATCTCAGAGCTATGAAACTCGATATAGGCTAGAAGGGGTACAGCAAGTTTTTGGTTAAAATCGGAACACCGAAAGAGGATATTTACATGAAAGATTTTTCGTTTTTTCTTTTTTCCCCCTCAAAAACGGTACTAACGATTTTTTTTTAAAATTGATGTAGATACTTATCAAGTGTTATGAGTTATCGAGTATAGATTTTAATCCGATTGAAATAAAGTAAGGGGGTGTAAATTAGGAGTGTCGTAAAATAAATATTTTAATCATCTTTGTCTTCGGTTCTGCGACGAGCCTTGAAATTTAAAACTTAAGCTATTCAGAGGCAAAAAGTTACCGAGCATCGCTCGGTGCTCCAGGCACTGAATCTTAATTTAGCAAAATTGTGGATATAAAACGAAATTCAAATAATATTTAAAATTTAAAAAAATATTGTTAAAGTACATTTTATTAATAGCTCAAAATATTTGGAAATTAAAAAAAACTTGACTGAAAATAAGCAAATTTTTTAATTACTCCCTTGATTATAATTTAAAACATTCAGGCGCACTGGAACCAGATTAAAGTAAATTGATAAAATAATATAATAATCCATATAAAATAGTCAGTCCTAAGACTGGTTTGAAACAATTACTCTTTTGAATCTATCTTGTATCATTTCTATCATTTCTCTAAAAGTCCGACACTCCATATACTTGATTATAAAATAATTATAATATAGAAAAGATGAAAACGAGCAAAACTCCTCAAAGACGACTAAGAGTAGGTATTACAGATAAGGGTAAAATAATAAATATTGAAATCTCAATGGGAACTAGCTGAGAACATATTTACCAAATGTCACAACCCATACATTCTGAGCCAGAATCTTTGGATTGCAAAAAATTTTCAGGTTAAGGATTTAATTGAATTTTTGCTGAATTTCATTACCATCATATTAAATTATGAAATAATTAGAAAACTCGGAAATATGACAATAATTGTGAGAATTATTATGAAACTTTTTTCATAAAAAGTATTGTTCGAAAATTGAGTATAAAGAAGGGGTTGGGTCAACAAACGCTAGTGTCAAAACAACGCTACAGGAGAGGCAACATGGAGATAAGGAAGACTATCTACTTGACGATATCTAAAGTAGAATCGACAAGGACTTGGAAAATGATACGATGTTCAAATAAAATACATTAGGTCTTGTAAGAGGAATCCCGAAACACCCTCGTCCCAGGTTCACATAATAGGGTTCTGAGCGTGACCTATTTATTAAAATGACGACAGGTTCATGCTTACTATAAAAACAAAACGAATTTAACTATATGCAATTGAACCCATGAGAAAAAACCGTTTTTTTATTAAACAAATAAATTATATAAATATGATTTGCATAAAGCATAGGACAACCTCATTGATTTCCCTTTATGATTCAACAACTTTCGCCGAAACAAAATCTTTTTAACCGACTTCAAAAATGGAGGAGGTTATCAATTGAACGGAATGTCTTTTTTTTATATTTGTTCATCAATTTCTCTCCACCATGTGGACCGATTTCGATGATTTTTTTGCATTATATAGTATAGTTCCCGATTGGTACCGTATAAATTTCATTGGCATCGGACCTTTTTTGTTATGTATGTTCACACATAACTTGTTTGTTTATGGACCGATTTCGTTGATTCTTTTTTTTATTGAACAGGGGGTACCTTAGAGGTGGTCCCATATTAATTTGGTCAAGTTCTGATGATATGATCAATGACAAAATAACGGAAATATCCAATTCTTATGAGCAAATAATCCAAATTATAATAAATAAATCTTAAAACATTCATTTAAAACCCGCCAACGTCTCGAGAGAATTTCTCGATTTATGAATTGAATTTTATTATCATTTTCTGATTCATTTGCCCAACGCATACCTACTCTTACGAGATGCATGCAAAATATTATCTTAAGACACTATTATTAACATCCCTAAAAATAGAAAAATAAAAATAATTTTTAGAAAAAAAACCGACTTCCAAAAAATTAAATTCAACAAATAAAATAATAAGAACTCAAAAATAAAATTAAATGGACTAAAAGGTATAAACAAATTATCTAATTTAGTTACAACTAAACTATGAAATTTTTACAAGAAATCACTTTTTGAAGTCGGTGCCAAACAAACTATATAAGCGAGCTTACGCGATGTTGTCTTCATTACCTGCCAAACGTACTAAGTAAGATCCATCGAGTGCGATTCATAAAATGTATGTTTGGCACCGACTTCAAAAAGAAATTTCATGTAACAATTTCATCGTTTTGTTGTAACTAAATAAGATAATTATTTTATACCTTTTAGTGCATTTTATTTTATTTTTGAGTTATTATTATTTTATTTGTTGCATTTAATTTTTTAGAAGTCAGTTTTTTTATCTAAAAATAATAATTTTAATGAAGCATTATTAAAAATTTTCAAATTCGGTCGACATTATAATAAAATTAGTTTAATTTATATAAAATATTTTTTATTTGACTAGGGGTTAAGTTAATGTTAAAGTCACAAGTTGCACCCAATGTTGTATTATTAAATATGTTATATTACCGTCCTATTTATATAGATTTTTTTACTTGCAAATTAAAGAAAAATAAGTTTTATAAAAAAAAATAAAACCGACTTCAAAAAAATTAAATACAACAAATAAAATAATAAGAACTCAAAAATCAAATAAAATGCACTAAAAGGTATAAAATAATTATCTAATTTAGTTACAACCAAACGACGAAATATTAGCATGAAATTACTTTGTGAAGTCGGTGCCAAACATACATTTTATCAATCGAACTCAACGGATCTTTCTTAGTACGTTTGGCGAGTAATGAAGACAACATCGCTTATATAGTTTGTTTAGCACCGACTTCAAAAAGTGATTTCATGTTAATATTTAATCGTTTAGTTGTAACTAAATTAGATAATTATTTTATATAATTGAAAAGTTTTGTTTTGCCGAGAGTAGCGAGAGTTGGTTGATTCACAAAGAGAAACAAAGAGGTTGTCCTCTGCTTGATGCAAATAAACATACACACATATATATATCGAGATGATATATCTGTATCTATATTATTTATTTGTTTGAGACTGATGATGAAGACCAAGTCTTCTGAAACTATAGTCTCAAACAAATAAATAATATAGATACAGATATATCATCTCGATATATATATGTGTGTATGTTTATTTGCATAAGCAGAGGACAACCTTTGTTTCTCTTTGTGAATTATTTTATACCTTTTAGTACATTTTATTTGATTTTTGAGTTCTTATTAATTTATTTGTTGCAGTTAATTTTTTTTGAAATTAGTTTTATTTTTTTTTATAAAAATTATTTTTATTTTTCTCTTTTTAGAGATGTTATTAATAGTGACTTAATATAATATCTTGCATGCATCTCGTAAGACGAAGGGTTGGACGAAGGAATCAGAAAATGATAATAAAATACAATTCATAAAAAGAGAAATTATCTCGAAACGTTAGCGGGTTTTAGATGAACGTTTTAAGATTTTTTTTGATAAAAGATTTTATTTATTATAATTTCGATTATTTCCTCATAAGATCTGGAGATTGCGTTATTTCGTCATTGATAAAATCAAAACTTGACCAAATTAATATGGGACCACCCCTAAGGTACCACCTTTCCAATAAAAGAAGAATCATTGAAATCGGTCCATAAACAAAGAAGTTATGCGTGAATATACATAACAAAAAAGGTCCAATAACAATGAAATTTATACGGGACCAAACGAGAATTAGACTGAACCCAATCCAAAAAATCATTGAAATCGGTCCACATGGTAAAGCGAAATAAATGTTCAAACACAAAAAAAAATTGATAAACTCCTCCTTTAGAATGAAATATATAATGTGAAATGGATTAAAAATTTAATCCAAAAAATAGTTGAACGAATTAAAGATTAAATGATTTTTTGTGGAAATAGATAATGATTTTCATTCATGATAGAATAGAAATTGGAGGAAAAGAGAGAGAAAGAGAGAGAAAGGGATGCAGGAGCGAGAGAAAGAAAGAATTGGTCCAGAGGTGGATTATCAATATCGAAGAATAATTGGCTGGAGTAAAAGTGTTTTCGGGAAGTATTTAGGGTAATTAATTACAGTGGACGAGGCAGTTGGTGTCCGTCTGTCTGTCCATCTTTGGTGGGTAAAGGGGCTCCGCCCAAGATGCCTATCACCGGCGGCGGCGGCGCCCCATCCAGCTCTGGACCAGCCAGCTTTCACTCGCCACCTTCAGGGTTATCTCGCCCTCTCTCGCTCGCACACCCTAACCAACCAACCAGACAGCTCAACAACTACACACAGTGGTTAAGAAAAGATTTTTCATAAATTTATAGCAAGATTATCATCCGAGTAGAAATCTTCACCTTTGTCCATTTGGGATTATTTATTAGAGTTCATATTCAAAATATATTTCATCCGGGCACAAAGACCGCCAGGGGAGGTGGTCGTTTTCCATTGGAAACATATTAATTACTAGCCATAGATATTCAAATAAAATTTGGAAATAATTGAAAAAAACTATACAAAAATTGTGGGGTACCCCCAGTATCTCCAACATGCAAATTTTTCAAAACAAGACATCGTTGACGCGGGTTATTACGTTTCGAACAAAGTAATTCTGCATGACATCCCTCTGGACATCGCTTCAGTACGAAGTACAGTGGATGTTAACCAATCAATTAAATATGCCCAAAACTGAAGGTGGAGTACGCAGACTGAAACGCCTGTTGCCTACCTACCTAAAAAATGAAAATAGTCTTTTCGACCAAACTATGTATACAAAATTTGGTTAGTTTTTGCATTTCTAGCCTTCTGGGGGTTCACAGAATATGTATACAACGTTTGTTTGAGTTAGGTCGAAAGGGCTAGAATTTTCGTTTTTGACCCTCCCCCCATTTTGGGTGGTTAGTTTTTGCATTTCTAACCTAATGGGGGTCCACAGAATATGTATACAACATTTGGTTGAGTTTGGTCGAAAGGGCTAGAATTTTCATTTTTGACCCTCCCCCCATTTTGGGTGGTTAGTTTTTGCATTTCTAGTCTTCTGAGGGTCTACAGAATATGTATTCAAAATTTGGTTGAGTTTGGTCGAAAGGGCTAGAATTTTCATTTTTGACCCCCCCCCCCCCCCAATATATTGAGTTTTTTTCTAGTTAAATTTTTTCATTTTTTTATACCTCTTCAAAATGTGGTAGATCTTTATGCCCAATCCTGTATTTTGATAAAATAATGAAAATTTAAAAAATATAAAAATTCTAGATAGGTTTCACAAAAATACAAGACAACTGAAACCTACCTAGAATTTTTATATTTTTAATTGTTTATATCTTTTAGTTACTTTTTAATTTAACTCGTTATATTTCAAAAACCTCTCGGCAAACAAAAATAAATTATGAAAGAATTTATATTTTAAGGTCCAAAATCTAAGATTTTAATAAAATATTTTTAATCAGTAGAGATTATGCAACTCAAAAAAAAAAAAATATTTTTACTAGTTCGAACTAACAAGCCCGGCAAGCGTGTTAGTACTCTGTTTCAACTCCTGAGGGGAAGAAGCAATGCAAAAATATTCTATTAAAATCTTAGATTTTGGACCTTAAATATACATTTTTTCTTAATATATTTAGCTTATAACGTGAGTTGTATTTTTGAAAAAAATCCATCTTATTTTCAAAAAAAGATACTCAAACCTTCGGGTTAATTATTTTAAAAATACATTATTTTGAGAATTTATATTTTCTAATAGTTAGAGTGTAATCACAATTTAATTTTTCTTTTGTATATGTTAAGACGAGGGGTGAACCTCGACCTAATATGCTGTACACCTACTTCCACTTGTACTTCCAAATATTTCCAAGTACTTCCAAATATTTCCTGGTACTTCCAATTATTTCCAAGTACTTCCAAATATTTTCAAGCACTTCCAAATATTCCCAAATATTTCCAACTACTTCCAAATATTTCCAAGTACTTCCAAATATTTCCAAGTACTTCCAATTATTTCCAAGTACTTCCAAATATTTTCAAGCACTTCCAAATATTCTCAAATATTTCCAAGCACTTCCAAATATTCCCAAATATTTCCAAGTACTTCCAAATATTTCCAAGTAATTCCAAATATTTCCAAGTACTTCCAAATATTTCCAAGTACTTCCAATTATTTCCAAGTACTACCAATTATTTCCAAGTACTTCCAAATATTTTCAAGCACTTCCAAATATTCCCAAATATTTCCAAGTACTTTCAAATATTTCCAAGTACTTCCAAAATACTTCCAAAGAGGTGTACACCTACTTCCAATCGCGGATCACCCCTCGTGTTAAAATAAAAGTGCAGAAATTGTTCCATAATTGCTAATTTCTCATAAACCCCTTGAAGATAGGCAATTTCTCGCCAAAGCCTTGCAGCGCAGAAGGCCAAATCCAAAGCTTAAGTTTCTTCTCATATTGCGAATCAATTGCGATTCATCTTCTTCTTTTATCCATCTGAAGATTAAATCCGCTCGCCTATTGAATCCTAGCAAACTAATCTTTAATTTGAATTCATCGGAAGTATTTTCTCTTTTTCCCTTTCAAGAAAGAGAAAATGAAATAAAAAAATAAAATAAAATAAATAAACATGAATAATAAAATGCCCTGTACCTGGGGTCAAGTTTAAACATTATTTTTTATTATTCCTTAAAAAAAATTATATTATCCTCTTTTGATAATACTTCAATGTTTTTATTACATGACTTAGTTCTCGTTGTTGTCGCGTTCTTTAATTTTGAAAGTACTTGTAGTAGTAATTTTGTTATTTCATTCTAAATGGAACATTGATGTTGATGTCACATTTATAGGGTCTATAAAGTATTTCTTTCTTTTTCGTTGGAGGACCACACTAAAGAATTAAATGCCTAAATTTAAAAGGGTTGGGACATATTTCCTTATTTCGTTCTCTTCTTTTTATTAACCAATCAATTAAATGTTAATGAAAATTCCAAGTGTAAGAAAGAGGAAGAAGATGTCTTCCACAACAATTTATAGAGATCATAAAAGTATTTTATTTATTTATTTATTTTTTCTCTCTAATTCAACTAGAAAAGAGAGATAAACTATTACTTTTTAACTTCCTTCCCTTTTACAGATATTATTCTATCAATTTATAGTCCCTCGAATTGTCAACTATGTTTTATCTATTTCGAATTGATATAAATCACAATACAGATTTATTTTTATTTTTGATTCAGACACAACTCTTGGAGAAAGATTAAGAATAAAAAAATATATATTCATACGTTTAAGGCTGATTAGAATGGGAAAATAAAGAGGGCCTATAATTTTTTAGGTATTTTTGATGATACTTTTGAAAAAAATAAATAAATAAAATATAAATAAAATTTTCTTAGAAAATCTTAAGATGATGACATCTATTAAATCCGATGGAATATGTTTAATTATATATCAGAAGGTTGTTTTTCACCCCCTCGGGAATCGAACTCGAGTGCCAGTAACAGCAATACGGGCCACCTGGCCCTTCTGACATATAATTAAAAATACTTCATCCCATCGAACTTGAACGACGATGACACCATCTTATGATTTTCTAAGACCATCGGAAAATTGAAATCTTTCATATATATAAAATTGCTGATAACATTTCGAATGCTAGATACTTCTGATAATAATGATTTATACAATTTTTCTGATTATACTCAGGCTTATTTGAAAAGAATATAAAGTAAATTTAAAGAAAAATAAAATAACTAAATGCATTAAAAGCGAATTTAATTGATAATTTTCTAAGACCTTGAAATAGCTCGTTACAACTTAATAATTTTAAGTTAGAATTATGAGTAAACTAATGATAAGATAACAATTAAAATTAAGGTTGTTGGTCACTAATTAATTTCATTTAAAAACATACAATATAGACCTCGATGTGGGCAACAACGATAATTTTATAGAGAAATCAGTGAGGTTGTCCTCTGGTTGATGCAAATAAACATATATATAACATAGTATACCTATAATGAATATAAATCATTTATTTGTAAGAGACGATAGTTTGGAAGGTTTGGCCTACGTCTACGTCTACAGTCTTTTTAATTAAAATAAGCTGACGTGTTCTGATGTTGGCCTTCCACTTGACTTTACCCATACAACCTGCCCCCTAAAATTATTTAGTTTTTGCATTTTTATACTTCTGGGGTCCCACTGATTATGTACTATATACAAAATTTAGTAAATGGCCAAGATTTTCATTTTTGACCCCCCCCCTCGATTTTAGGCGGTTAGTTTTTGCATTTTTAGACTTCTGGGTCCGGTGATTATGTATACAAAATTTGGTTGAGTTTGCTCAAATGGCCTAGATTTTTAATTTTTAACCCCCCCCCCTCCCACTCCCCTTAATTTTGGGTCGACATACACCAAAATCTTATCAGCTCTTAATCTCAATGCACCAAAACTACGTGTGAAATTTGGTTTCGATATTCACACTAGTTTTTGAGCTAGCTCGTCCACAAATTTTGGTAACTCACAGACTAATGGACAGCCAGACAACCAGACAGACTAACTAACAGACATTTTGAGAAAACAATTATTATCTCAAAAAATATAATTTTTTCGATGTTCCCTTATTAGAACTTTTTTGTATAACAAAATGTCATGGTTTCGCTCAATTTTTTAAATCAAAATAGTTTCACCCCCTTTTTGAGATATTTCGAAAAAAAGAAGGAAAAAAAACACTTTTTTCATGCACGATTACAATATTTGACCATACCCTGTATGGTAAAGTAAAATATTTTATTATGAATCTTTAGAAAATTGTCTTGTTTATTGAGATTTTAAAATGACGTGTGAAATGTTGACATTATGACCGAAACCAGTTGGTAATGTTTATGTCATGTCTGCAATGAGCTATGATCTAGTGTACGTTTACAATTATGTTAATATTTGATGACAAGTGAAGCATATGAATGTAAAATAATAGATGGCTAATTAAAATTGTAAATAAATAGTAAGAGGCAAAAATTAAAAATCTGACTAATATCTCTATTCTTTGTTAATTAATTCAAGAATATTATTACTTTAGATGTAATAGCTAAATTTAGTGACAAGAGCTTAAGGTTATCATTTTAAGAAGAAAATTCTCAAATGTTTACCATCGAATCATTGATGCATTAAATATTTATTCCCGAAATTTGAAGTTGATCGTCTGTCCCATTATCGAGAAATAAATTATTGAAAATTGTCCTTTTAACATGGAAGTAAATGGACCGAGCTTTTAAAAGAGCTATAACTTCTATACAAATTATACCATTTTCAACAAATTTATACAGATGAATAATTCAACTTTTATGAATCGAATGATACATTTTTCAATAGATTTGACAGTCTAGTTAATTAGTTATTCACAAATGTAAAAAAGAAGTTATTTGCAGCCAACAGAATATAACAAAAGCACTAGTGTAGAATTCCAACTCTATTTTTTTAAATCGTTTTTGTGTCAAATAAATGTTTTCATAATGTGAAACAATTTATCTCAATATTATTTTTATTAATATTATCAAGATTTGTATTCGAAATTAATCTGATTATTAACAATTTTTTTTTGTTAAAAAATTTTGGTAGGCAGAAGTTGTCACTCTCCAGAAATACAAAAGTTTTTTTCGTAGATCAACCAGATAGAGCTCCTGTCCCGAACCTCCTTAACATAAAATTGAAGGAAAACGGTAAACTTTTTCAAGACTTGGTATGCTGATTGTAGTTTTGGTGAATTAATCATTTTAAATATATAAATCTGATATTCATGTTGATTTAATATTTTCTTATTTAGAGGTAAAAAGGTCTTTCCTAAGATAATAAAAAATTAAGAAATTATTCTCTAATAGTCTGAAAGATGTCTGGGCTTGTATTTGGCATCCTTGAAATGATTTTTGGTCCCTTTTTGGCCTCTGGGGACCACAATTTCCAGTTTTATGTCCTAAATCCAAATTTCAACTATTAAGGACATCGGTTCCTTCCACCTATAAGTTGCAAAATGAAATTAACTTTTTTTATCTTTGAAATACAAGCTCTCAAAGAGTCAAGACCAAGACTGGCCATCGCAGTACTTCCCCATTATATTCTATAGAATATACATGTGAAAGTAAAAAACATAGTTGAAAATGTTTTTTTCTCCACGTTTCAGACATTTTTCCAAAAAAATGAGCGAAAAAAATTTCAAATTTTTTTTCGTGAATTCAATACTAAGGATCACCGGGAGACAGGTGAAGTTTGCTTCAAGCGTACCGAGTAAAAAATAGAATCGTTTCTCACATTAGGCAGCTAGTTAATTTTCGGATTTCTGAAGTATATCATCTAACAAAATGAATTACAGATAAGAGAGATTATATTATCAGCTGATAGATGGTTTCAAAAGTGTGTAGTTTTCTAAGTGAGTGGCTTGGCTACAAAGTTTGAGAAGCAAACTGCTCCGTTCTACTCATATAACGTTTGAGAACGACAAGCCCCCCTGTATCGTCTTTTACGACTTGACAGTTTATTCTAATGAGGATTCGGATGCAACTGTAGAGATAGGATTAAATGGGCACGTTTTACTGGCAGACCACTTTAGAAAATATGCTTCTTTACTTATTTTTTTATGCTCTTTTTTATCTACTTTGGATTTTGATATAAATAAATGATAATGCGAGCTCATAGAATGTTCGTCCTGGTGCCATATATTTTTATTTTCATTAAATAATATGAATAGTTCTTGAGTCTTTTGAGAGTCTTGAAAATAGTTTCACTTTTTCCTTACCATTAATTGTAAATTTGTCATTACGAAATTAATCTTAAAAATATTTATCACTTGAAAAGTTTTTATTTTGCAGAGTATTTTTGAATTCTACATAAAAACACAATAGGAGTTTATTAAATATTCCCTCTACCTAAATCGAATAGTTTTTAAATAATAAATATTTTAAATTTCACTCGTCCAGATCTTATTTATTATGCATAAAAATTAAGATCTAGACAATTAAAATTTAAAATATTTTTTATTTAAAAAACTATTAATTTCAGGTAGAGGGAATATTTAATAAACTCTATGTATTTTTATGTACAAATCAAAAATACTAAAATTTATGCCATGTTCTCTATTTGAAAAAATTGAGTATTAACAACTTTTTGATTTTCAGAAATAAACGATTATTATGGTCATTCTGGATATAAAATTTGAATTTTTATGATTAAGTAAGATTCTTTAATGTCTAATTAAGAGTTCTAATTGATCAAATTAATTCTACAAACAATAGTTTAATTATTATTAATTTTTAAAGATGAACGCTAAATTGGTAGATTTTACAAACTATCTAAAATAACTCAGAAATTATAAATTTTAGACATCAAGTGCATTATACAAAATCATCTTAGTTTTTAACACTTAATCTAATGATGCAAAAATATTTGGGGGTTCCATAGAAAATAAGAAAGTTGATGGCGATTGCGCCAATGCAGAAAGTGTCCAAAAGTTGTTAATATTTATTTAAAAAGAACATATTCCAAAATATAAATATATCAAAGTTCAAAATTTTCTCTCAACTCCTTCCATGAAAACTTTTAATGAACGAGTTCTCTGGAACACCCTGTATATGTGTGTATGTTTATTTGCATCAAGCAGAGGACAGCCTCTCTGTTACATTGTTTTATGATATTTATCACTATTATTTTTTATTCATTCCGTTACAAACAGTGAATTTTACAATTAATTTAATTACCGAGTTTAATTCTTTTACTAGAAACTTACCAGTCAAGTTTCAGTTTTCTAATTCAAACTATTATTACGCAAAAATTGTCAAATCACTAAAATTTGATAATAGCGAGTGTACCGAGGTTTGAAAAAGTGAATATTTTTTTATTTATAGATGGAAAATAAAATAATCTTGGGGCCAATATCTCGATGATTATATATTTATTTAGGCTTCACAACAACCTTTCGTATCCTTAAAGGTATCTTTCTTCAGGGTATAGACTCGTTTAATAAACCGTCCTCGGAGCACCAAGCGATGCTCGATAATTTTTTGCTTCAGTTAAAAGTATATATTAATACTATTTTTAATTTAAAATTCTGATAAAACGGTCGATTTTAATTTGGATTCAGAATTAAATAAAAAAAAATGTGTGCGTGGAATCCATGTCCGACAAAAGTGAAACTTTTTTCTATTGAGGTATGGGTGGAGGTCTACAAATTATATCGAATTTCGTAGCTCTGAGATTTATGATTGCGAAACGCAGGGGGTACATTCTTAAGTATGTAAACATCAACTTCCGGTCCTTTTATTTTATCCAAAATCTTGTGGTACCTCTTGTAGCCTTTAGATAGCTTAAGTTTTAAATTTCAAGGCTCTGCGACTTACCGAAGACGAGATATGAACGATTAAAATTTTATTTTTATTTATTTATTAAAACATTGTATCTATAGGGCCATCTGGCCCCTTTAATGTACAATTTTAGACCAAAATATTTACAAAAAAAAAATTAATTAAAACAATACAAGAAAAAACAAAAAATCATTATTTTACGACACTCCTAATTTAGACCCTCTTCCTTTATTTCAATCGGAATAAAATTTATACACGACTAATAACTCATAACACTTGATAATTACCTGCACCAATTTTTAGCGAAATCGTTAGAGCGTTTTCGAGAACCCAATTCTATATATTATACAATATATAAGAATTGCTCATTTAATAATATAAGATATTACATATTAGCTGCAATTATATTTTATTTTCCATCTATACCAAAAAAATATAAAAGATTTAAAAGTTCCCAAACACCTGTTTAGAGAGTTCACTTTCAGCTTAGCAAAATCGACTAAAACTTAATCCTTTAAAAGTTGAAGATTAGTTAGTTTGGCAAATCCCACGTGAAGCGCCCATCCATATTTATTAGTTTAATCCCTGAATTTTTGATTGAGTAAAGTGAAGACTCAACTGCAGGTGTTTTAAATATCAAATCGAGGCTTTATTTGAGAAAGTTGCGTATGAATATTAATCTATATATGGTTAAGAAAGAATAATTATGTCTAAAAGCAATTTTAGTTGATGAAAGTCGAGTAAGATTGACGATCAACTGGATCTGGATCCAGCAAGCCGGCAGGCCGGGTAGCCCTACCACTTACCAACTCACCACCTACCAACTTACCAGCCTACCTGGCTGGCTACCTACATATTTCCAGCGCTTCCTTCCTATCGCAGCGGCAATCCCGCTACTCATTTCTCGAAATCGCCTCCAGCTACCTAAGTGTTATCAAACGTTCCATTCCAATTTAGATCACCAATTCTCACACTGGAAACTTTCATAGAACATTCAGTCATTTTTGAGAATAAATGCAATAAAGTCCGTCAGACCCCCCCCCCCCCCCCCCAAGTCGAATTTCCCTAAAATATACAAAATATTTTTCATTATAAAATTGACCACCCAGGTTGCGATTGATTGACGAGAATATTTTTGAATATGAAAGAAAAACAAAATTAGAAAATACCCTTCGGCTATTGCATCTCGAAACTCGAACGAAATATCTAGTTTTTTTTTTTTTAACTAAATTTTTTTTTATTTAAATAATCAAAAAGTAAAATAACAAGAAGTGATTTATTTATTTCCATGTTCTAAATGAATATGTTCAAAAATTAATTGGAAGAAATTAAAGGATTAATTACACTAACGGGATCGCTCCTGATATTTCAATCTTAACATATTTAGTGGGGTTTTCTTTTGGGGTCCAATGCGCACTGACAGAGGGTTCTGACGTCACTGTCTTATAAATTATTGAATGTTTACCCAAGTTCCTAAAGCAACCGATAGTTAGCGCGATCGGAGTGAAGTAAATCGCTCACTTATTTTTTAATTTTTTTTTTATATAATGATATTGATACAAGAATAAGTTGCACCAAGAAGTTACAACCTCTGTAGTCCGCGGTGGACCCTTGTATCGTGAAGATAAGAAGAGATTTAGATATTGAGTAGAAGTCGAAGGTGTCTGTGGATGCAGGTCTTGAAAGATTGAAGGTTATAAGTTGCTGAAAAGACGGTCGGGGGAAGAGAGTTCCAGTCTAGATGTCATAGGGATAAACGAATTGACGAATGCGTTTGTTCGATTAGTATCCAATTTAAGCGCGTAGGTGTGTTGAATCTTAAATTTCCTGATTATAGTAGACAGCTTCTGACTATACTGGCAATACCATATAGAGGGACCATGAGTCACGACTTTACCGCCAGCTGGCGACGAAAATCTAAGCTTTGGGGGATGATTTATTAAACGTCAGACAAAGAGTCTCGCTCACGGCCTCCTAGGCTCCGTGCACTCTTTATCTATGATATATACTATAATTCACTATTTGCTCCAACTCTCCCAAATTATTTGAATAAATAAACAAAAGAGAGCGCTACCTTCGGCAGAAGTGCTGCCTCAATGTTTAAGGTACGGTCGCTATACTCTTAAGGAATATAGTCGTTGTTTTTGAGCAAAGCTAAAAGGCTATTAACTTCAGTGGTTTTACTGTTAATAAGCTAAAGAATTTCCGCTAAAACCACTTGATATTTTCGGTGAATTTTTATTTGCCATTCACAAACACGACTTTTTGATTCTTATTTCAGCCGTCTTCCTTATTATTATTATATACTAATAATTCAAGAATATTTTCTAAATAGTAATTGAAGAATTACAGTAGTTCAAACAAATACCTAAATATATATAATCGTTTCGTGTGTTTTCTTCTTTTGGCAAAGAGACCCTACTCTTGGACTTTAACATCTACATGAAATTTTAGACAGCTTAAAAAACGGTGACCAAAAAAGTGAAACCAATACAATCACTAACTTGTTGCCTAGTTATTGGTTAATTTAAACTGCAACTCATTCTGTCCATAAACGACTCTCTTTCTGATCCTATGAATGACAAAATTCATTAAAATATTTTGTAAATATTTAATTTAGTAGAAATCATATACGACTCTTAAATATATAAATAAATCTATATATGGCAGAGTATAGAAGGACACTATTTTTTTGATGTTTTGGTGGTCAAATCTTGAAGGATTTTTATTTTAAGTTAGACAACGCAAAGTGATATTAGAAAATCAATAAAAAAAAGAGTTAAAATTAAACAATTATTTGAAATAATTTATAGTCTAAAAATACAAACCCAATGATTTAATCAAATAATTTTTCGAATCGAAAAAAGTTAAATTCAGACGATGTCATGGATTTCGCTAAAATTTTTCGGGATATTAAAGGGAACATGGAGTCGGGTTGGCCGAGCTGGCTAAGGCGCTGGCTCCGCTTCAGCATCGTTGATGACGATGTTCAAGCGTATAGGGCTGGGTTCGAGCCTGGCTAGCATATAAAATTTCTTCCGGCTAAAACTCGGCTCCCCCACTAACACTACTAACACTTTACTGATGTGCTGTCTAAATGTGCTTTGTTCCCCGTATAGCACAGAGACCAAAATAAAACCCAAACGCAACTTTTTTGATTGGTTGAATTATAGTCTTTATGTAGTTTTAATTAGGTTGAATTACGGTTTCTAAACGGTAGTTATGTCTCGTTTTTTCCGTTTTGCAACTGTTGTATTATCGTTAAATTATAGTCGCAAAGATTATAATGCAACAGTTTCAAAAAGGTTGTCGGCAACATTTTTGGCACCGATTTGCAACTGTTTATTTATAATTAAATATTTCTTTGATTTGATTAATATAATGAATAATTACACAATTCTTTAATAATATTCAATAATCAACATTATATATAAATATATATATATACAACCTCTTTGTTTCTCTTTGTGAATATATACTATATTTCAATTTAAGGAGTGTTATAGGGCTTCCCCTAACTAATATAAATTAGATGAGTTGTTAATATAATTATACATTTTGAAAATTTAAATTTTTAATTATTGGAACAATAACAATGATTTTTTGTACTCTTAGCAATATGAGTATTCTTTAATCAGGCACACATGCCATTACGGACTCCGACATTTCAATGGAATTTTGATTAATTTTCCAGTCAAGTTTTTGATAATCAATCTTGGAAAAGTTTTATTTTTGAATGTTTATAGCTATTTAATAAATTGTAACGATATTTAATAAAATCAATCAAACATGAAGATAAAAATTCAAAGGTGAGCTTCTAATATATGAATCCGTGTGTACCTTTATGTGTGTGTGATTTCTAAACCTAAGCTTATTTTAATAATTTATTTATTATTTTATATCTTATATTAATTTACTTTCTTAATATTCTATTTCAGTCGAATGTGGTGAATAAAATCAATCCATCCGTCGACTCTGGATGAAGTAAATACACTAAGCAAGCCTCAGCCTTCGAACGTGAGTTTCAATTTTAATTTACTTTTTAAACTAATTATTAGATTAAATAATATGTATTTTCATTTGTACTTTACCATGCAGGGTATGGTCAAGTATTATATTTAATTTTTAAATACTCGGTTTATTACTATTTGACTTACTATATTTTCAATTAAGGAGGTCCTTTCGCTTCAGATGAGTCAAAAGAAGTGTACTATCTAATATTTAATAAAATAAGTTAAAATACAAATGAAAAGTAATAGAATTAAAAAATAAATAGTATGAAAGCCGTAAATGTTTAAAATAGAAACAATTATAAAAAAAAATACAAAAGTTAGTTTGATTTATTCAAATCAGCTGATAATAAGTCTTGTATGATTTGGCAATGCGTTGTATTAATACTGCTTATGTTTACATCCAAAGATTGCATTTACGTGATTTTTTAAAGTAAATATCTAAGTAAATTCGTCGGTCAATTATATATTTTATTGCAAAAAAAGAAACCTGCATGTTTCAAAAAGCTAATTTTTAGTTTTTTTAACTTTATCAATTCCACTAATAGTAGTATAATTCAAGAGAAAGCGTTAAGATATTCATTTTCCATAAGACTTGGGGAAAATGTTTACAATTTAAAAAATTTTATTTTCAAAAATTTGCTCGATAATGTGTGATGATTCAAACTTCACCAAAGCATAGATAGAGACTTAAACTATTATAAAAAATTAAGTTATAGTTATAATCTAATATTTTTTATTTAACATTGGAGGCGAAAGGACCTCCTTAACATGCCATAGATTTTGATATTCCTATGCATATGGATTGAATTATTTTTTAATATAATGTTATTAATATTAATATTGCTATTGCTGTCGCATTAAATTACTATTTTCTAAGCCAAACATTTGAGACATATTGAGATAAATTTTTTCTCATTATAAAAACATTTATTCAACACAAAAACGATTTCAAGAAATAGAGTTGGAATTCTACACTAGTGCTTTTGTTATATTCTGTTGGCTGCAAATAACTTTATATTTACATTTATAAATAACTCATTAACTAGACTGTCAAATCTATTGAAAAATGTATCATTCGATTCATTGTAGGAAATGCAAAAAAAAGGTGAAAATTTTCATTTTTTGGCAGTTTTTCGCTTATAACTCGAAAACTATCAACTTTTCGTAAATGACCTTCCTATTCAAAATGAAAGTTCATAAAATTTCCTACAAATTTCATTATTTAGGTTTTTTCTCCGACCAACCGTTCTTTTGTTAAGATAAAAGTGCAGAAATTCTTCCACTATTGCTATATTCTCATAAACCCCTTGAAGATAGGCAATTTCTCGCCAAAGCTTTGCATTGCAGAAGGCCAAATGAAAAGCTTAAGTTTCCGCTTGAATTGCGAATCAATTGCGATTCATCAGTATATCATTCGATTCATAAAAGTTGAATTATTGATCTGTATAAATTTGTTGAAAATGGAATAATTTGTATAGAAGTTATAGCCCTTTTAAAAGCTGGGTCCATTTACTTCCATGTTAAAAGACACTTTTCAATAATTTATTTCTCGGTAATCGGACAGACAATCAACATCAAATTTCGGGAATAAATATTTAATACACCAATGATTCGATGGTAAAAACTTGAGAATTTTCTTATAAAAATGATAAACAGTCCCGAATAGATCAAGAGCCCACGACGGCCAGACCTTCGTTATTTTATAAAAGCTGAAAGTTTTTCTGTGCATTTCCCCTATACAGGTAAGAACGACCAGTGACTATAGAGTTTGGGTTGTGGTTACTTTGGCAGGTAACAGGTAATAAAGGTGTATAAAATAGTACTTTAAATTCGTTAAAGTATAAAGCTCAATTTTTATATTTTCTTCGGGATAACTTTAGAAATCTCGTCATCCATTGCCGGACACTTATGACAGTTGCTGCCCCTGCCAGACACCCCTAAACTTTAATAAATTATAATTATACTTTCGTTATAATTTTCCACTTTTTCAGTAGAGGTTGCCATTAATAGTCAAAACAACAAAAATGGAATGCAATAAGGTTATTCCTCTAGTATTAAATAAGAATCGATGGTTATTTTTGATTTTAAGACTATTCCTCCATGTCTTCACCAATGGTTATCAATAATAACCAAAATGTCAAAAATCTATGTAAAACCATTAAAACTGTCCGCATATTGAGGTAACATTTTTTTATAGGTCGCCAAGTAACATATATAAAATTGATCTTTTATATTATAACGAAAGTATAATTATAATTTATTAAAGTTTAGGGGTGTCTGGCAGGGGGTAGCAACTGTCATAAGTGTCCAGCAATGGATGACGAGATTTCTAAAGTTATCCCGAAGAAAATATAAAAAAATTGAGCTTTATACTTTAACGAATTCAAAGTACTATTTTATAAACCTTTATTACCTGTTACCTGCCAAAGTAACCACAACCCAAACTCTATAGTCACTGGTCGTTCTTACCTGTATAGGGGACATGCACAGAAAAACTTTCAGCTTTTATAAAATAACGAAGGTCTGGCCGTCGTGGGCTCTTGGGCTAGAACCTCCTTAAAATATATATTGCTTTTTGTTTAAAATTATTTGAGAAATTAGTTAATAATCTATATAGATGCATTGCAAATTTGGTGGACGTCTATGGAAGTCATTTGTTTTTCAGAGCTTCGTTTCTTTTGATGGACAAATGACGGCCATAGACGTCCATCATATTTTTTAGAATATTAGTTAAAAAATAATATAATCTGATTTTGCGAATGTGATATCTCAATAAAAATCGCCCAAAACTAACTAATTCTGCAATAAAAAATATTGTGCTTTTCTCGATACTCACAAATATATAAATGCGCGTCAACGTGTTAACAGCTAAGGACTTTTTTTAATACGCATGCCGGCTTGCTTTACTCGGAAATATCCTAATAACGAGTTAGATGAAATTCTGCATATTAGCTCAAGTAAAAGGGCTGCATATGTGTGTTGTATAAATGTGTGTGTGTGTGTTTGCCGATGGCATGCCGCTTTCATTTGAGGCTGAGGGAACGAACACCTTGGTTGGTTTGGCTGTTGGCTATTAGAAGGCATCACAGCTATTAATGATTCAATTATGAGTTGGATTGAGAGAGGTGCAACTTTACAATATGTAATTGCCACCGGCGCCGCCGGCCAAGAGTGGCGCCACACGCGAAGGTGCGAAAATCACACACGCATAGTATTATAAGAGCGGAGGGAAAAGAACATATTCGAGAATGAAGGGAAGGAAGGATCGAATGAATGGCGTTTGACCACCTGGGTAGAAGAACAAAAAACACACCAGCCCACACACACTTGCGTTACCTTTCCAAGGGGTGAGCGGGAGGGGAATTCCCTGCTATATTCTACAACTTATATAATTAAAAAGATTAACAGAAATGATTCATTTCTAAGGCTGGAAAAAAACTAAAATGTGTTAATAGAAATAAAAATCTATGAGTATCGTGACGCTCGATGGAAACTTCTTATGTAGTCGTTAAGCGATATATGTGAATATTAGGGTGGAGCGAAAAAGCCCTCCCCCCAAAAAAAATTGCTCAATTTATTAGGCTGTATGCGGAAAAGTTGTCATCTATAAGTGTAATCATGTGTGTGAAATTTGAACTTCCTACGATGGAATCTTAAGGTGCCCCTTTGCCACTACGAAACTTTTTTCAGATTTTTGGTTATAACTCAAAAAACATGGTTCCTACGCAACCGAAATGAAAGAGAATAGAATTTCGTTTTGAATAACCTACTGAAAAGTTAAAATCAGTTTAGCCGTCCAGCCACAATCGATCGTCAAAGCTAGGCAAGGTTTACCAAATTTACTTAAAAGTGAATTATTCTCATTATGTGATCACAAGAAACCACTTTTCGAATTTTGGAATTTGGAATAGTTGCCAATTGGCTAAAAAATAAGATTGGCAAAGTTTCATCTTAATTGGACAACGGTAACACGTGCCGCAATATTGCGGGTCATGTCCTGTCTTGGAAAATTCTGGATATCTTCAAATCTAAAAGTTTTAACAAAAAAGTGGCTCAAGTAAAACTTCAAGACAACACAATTTCTTAGAAAATGAGACAAGAATCAAGTTTTTAGGATGAGTGATTTTCATTTTATGAATGAAAAACTGCAATTTTTTCAACCTCATTGCGGCACGGGTTAACGTTGTCCAATTAAGAGGAATGATTGCCAATCTCGTTTTTTAGCCATTTGGTAACAATTCTGGAAGCCAGCGCCTCAAAAATTTGAAGAGATGTTTCTTGTGACCACCTAATGACCATAATTCCCTTTGGTAAAAATTGTCTATTTTGACGATCGATTGTGGCTAAACGGCTGAAGCAATTTTAACTTGTAAGTAGATTATTCAACGCGTAATGTTATTTTGATAAGAATAACATTTTCTGTAGGACGCATGATTTTCGGGTTATAAGCAAAATATAAAAAAAGTCCACAATTTTTGTAGTTTTTACTTCCTCAAAAATTTAGCACCAGTCAGAAACCGTCGAAAACTCATATAACTCTTATTTAGAATGCTTAACGTCGATTAAAATTATTTCCAGCTTGTGCAATGTGCATTTTTATTTACCAGCGAGACATTTTTTCAGAGAGAAATCATCAGTCAGCGTGAAAAGTAAATTCGCGACGAGCCGGCGCAATACACACTTGAAGGGGCACCTTAAGATATAATTTGATTTACCTGAGATTTTGTGTTATAAATAGGCTTTGTATTAGACAACTTTTCCGCACACGCCCGTTACAAATTTTTGATTTTAGTTTTTTCCCTCCACCCTAGTGAAATAGAGAGAACCCATTTTCATATATATTTTGTTTTAAATAGCAAACAGTATTTAATTTATATTAACGAAATTTATTTGCATTCACCATATAAATTTGTAATGACATTAAATTTTGAATTTTTGAATAATTTTCAACATTCTGATTTTTTGAAAAATTTTGCAAACATTTAAAAATTTTGATTTTTTTAATTTTTTGGCCTTAAATACTTTTAAATGTGTCTAAATGCCAAGGCCTCGATAGTTCAAGCAGCACGAGTATGCGCTCAATGGACAAGTAAATTTGTTTCGACTTGGATACTTATAATTTTCTGCTGATAAATGTGCAATGTGGTCTATTAAGACTGTCAGAAACATTCTCTTCAAGAGTACAGGTGTGGCGTATGTCAAAGAATGTTACTATAGCACGTTTTTTTAAAATAAAGTCTGCAGAGTAATAAAGTATGTGCTTATGTGGGACGAGTTTAAAAGTTCTAATAGACATATTTCACACGAATATTCGATTTTTTTATTGAATTACAATTAAATATCTATACTTAAAGGTATAGCGAGTCAAGAAAGTTTATCATCATTAAACTGAGCTCAAGTACACGTGTGTATTTAAAGCAAAGTCTCGGTGGATTCGCATTTCTATCTAGCAAAAGACGCACTCTTTGATTTATTGTCTATAAATCATACAATCTGCTACTCATGGCAAAAAACTTTTCAATTTTATAGGGAGATTAATTAATAGTGTTTTCTGTCGGGCTAAGAGAGGGGGTGGTGAAGATTTTGCCATGGCTTATTAAACGTTTATTATTTAAAGCCCGTTGCACACGAGGCCTTTTCCTCTACCTGTTTTTGGGATGGAAGTTCTAATTGGCAATTTGGAGGCCTGTCTGAATCGAAATGACGTCACTGCTGGCTGTCTTTCTGGCTAGCTTGCTTGATTAAAAAAAACCTGACTTGAAAAAAGAACTCAAAAATCAAATAAAATCCACTAAAACTAATTTAGTTACAACTAAACGACGAAATTTTTCTATGAAATCACTTTTTGAATTCGGTGCTAAACAAACTATATAAGCGAGCTTTCGCAATGTTGTATTCGTTACACGCCAAACGAACTAAGTAAGATCCGTCGAGTGCGATTCATAAAATGTATGATTGCCACCGACTTCAAATAGTGATTTAATGGAAAAATTTCGTCGTTTAGTTGTAACTAAATTAAATAATTATTTTATACCTTTTACTGCATTTTATTTGAATTTTGATTTCTTATTATTTTATTTGTTGCATTTAATATTTTTGAAGCCGGTTTTTTTTCTAAAAAATATTTTTATTTTTCTCTTTTTATTAGTGATGTTTACCATGCATCGCAGGTAGATGGGTAGGCCTTTTGTTCTCACATCCGGTTGATCGACTTTTTTTATTTATAAAAGATTTTTCCATTATTTGCTCAAAATAATTGAAGATTTCCGTTAATTCGTCATTGATCACATTCAGAACTTGACCAAATTAATATGGGACCAATCGGAAGGTACTCCCTTTCCAATAAAAAAAACCCATCGAAATTGGTTCACATTGTAGGAGAGAAATCAACGAACAAACACAAAAAAAGACTCCGTTGAATTCATAACCTCCTCCTTTTTTAAAGTCTGTCAAAAATAGGACATTTTCTATTTACCGGCTTGGTCCTGGGATGCTTTTGAGTGGGAGCAAGCAGCCAAAAAATTATTAAAATAAGCCTCGTGTACAGCGAAATTAAGTTTCAACACTTCAAGCAGAGGAGGATCTCAATGATTTCTCTTTAAGAATTCAAATTTTTGGTTAATGATAAATCTATATCTCGACGAAATGGAGCGAACCAGGCACTTATAATAATAATACGAAATTACTGATGTAATTGGGTTAACCGAAAATATTTATCCACGAAGGAAATGTTGCCTATATTTGTTTCCTTAATAAATAATAAATAAATTAATGCGATTAAGAACAACATCCATCTACAAAATTTTTAACTGCATATGAAACGCAATATCTTAAGGACATTTATACGGGTTTAACATTTTTTATTTATTTATTTTTAAAAAAAAAAAAAACTTTGAAATCTCAATGATTGTAATTAATATTGATTGATGTGTAATATCCACTACTTCGATTACTTGTAATTAGCTAACAAGGTAGTGTCTGTCTGTCGGTGAGGGATTTGAAGGCTAGCTTATTTATTTATTCAATAATTTTCTAAATGCTTACAGAGACAGAATAATAAAGTTATAAACTCCTCCTACGATCGTATTAATGGAGATAAAGAGCAAGCATTTTGTTTTCATTAAAATTTCAGTAAATAAATAATCAATCGAATAAAATGATTCAATCAAGGATTAGAGATAAATGAATTCATTATAGAGAAAAAATTATTTTAATGCAGAGCATGCAAAAAACTCCCTCTGATCAGTTGACTTGGGCAAGAAACTTAAGATGCCATGCAGAAGAGCGAGACAGAAGACATGACGATGCTTACCTGAAACAGACAAGAAAACAAATTAAACTATGAATAATTTGATTTAAGAATTTATTTTCATTTTTATTTACTACCAAGTAAACATTCGAAACATTAATTGTCTGTCATACTTAATATAAATTTATGACAATTAAATACAAATCAGAATGCTGAGTTAATAATCTAGAAATGGCTCATTTATAAATTAAAGGAGACAATAAAAAAATGTGTCTTCTGCTGGAAAAATATATTTTTTAATTTATTTATAACGAGACTATAATTTCGAGGGCTTTGGCCTCTTCATCAGTCTATTACAATTGATTCACAGGCTCATTTATAAATTAAATTTGAATTTTTCAAAAAATCGAAGTTTTTCATTCATAAAATGAAAACCACTCACACTAGAAACTTGATTTCTATCTTATTCTCTAGAAAATCTTATTAAATTGAACGTTTACGTAGACTACTCTTTTGATAAAAGTCTTAAATTTATAGATATCCAGCATTTTCATCCACCTCCAACTTCTGAGAGTTCGGTTCATATCCTGTCATGGAAAATGCTGGATATCTATAAATCTAAGAGTTTTATCAAAAAAGTGCTCCAAGTAAACGTTCAAGTCAATAAAATTTCCTAGAGAATGAGATAAGAATCAAGTTTCTCGGATGAGTGGTTTTCGTTTTATGAAGGAAAAACTGCCATTTTTTGCAAAAAATTGGAGTTTTTCAAAATTTCAACCTCATTGCGGCACGGATTACCATTATCGAATTAAGATAAAACTGGGTTTGAATTGTAGCAAATTAAATTTAGTTTAAAAATGTATAGAGTGGTCTTTGTCGAAAACGTTCAACTTCATGGTCAAAATGGGAAAAAATCAAAAAAGTGCGAGTTTTGGGGTGATCCGGGGGGGGGGGGGGGGACTTGGATTTTGCGCTTGAACCTGAACGGTTTGGTCGGAGAAAAAACCCTCAATGATGATATTTGTAAGAAATTTGATGAAATATTTTAAATAGGAAGGTTATTTACGAAAAGTTAATAATTTTCGAGTTATAAGCGAAAAACCGCCAAAAAATGGAAACTTTCACATTTTCATGCATTTTCTACAATGTTGGGTCACGAAATTTTGGTGAGAGACCTCAGATTTGGATTCAGCGCCCCAAAAAACATACCATATATATGCAAAAAATCATAACTACCCCAAAACTTTCCCCATAGGCGCCCATTTGAGCACAATTGGACTGGACTATTTTTAATATGAAACATGCTATATAAGTATTAAATACTTTTGATGAATAAATTAGGTTTTGAAAAAGAATTTATTTTGCCTAAAGAAGCAGAATTTTTATAAATTAAAGGAGACAATAAAAGAATGTGTCTTCTGCTTGAAAAATTGTTATAAATAAATTAAAAATTTATTTTTCTAGCAGAATTTATGACAATTAAAATTTTTATTGTCTCCTTTAATTTATAAGGAGAAATTATAAGAAATAAATCCCCAAATTTTAGAAAAACCAAGAAATGCGAAATTTAATCGGGAGATGAAACCATTTCTTAAAATGGTGTGCGAATATTCCACCTGGGACCTTAAATGAGGGGAACTCAAAAATGAAAAAAAAAATAAAAATAAATGTTGTTTCAAATAAAATTAAATTATAAACCCTGATGAAAATTTTTTATTGAAAAAAAGAAAAAATAACCATCATTCTATAAGGACTCGATCTTCCTACTGTGATTCCAAAAAGCATCGTTCCTGATTATAAAAAATATTATAAGAATCAAATAATTACTATTCCTGAATAATAATATAGAGGTTAAAAGTATTTCTAACATGATCTCTGATCGGAGACAATCACCATTAAATGTTTTTATAGACTGAAGATGGCATTGAGTTAATGCCGAAACGTCTCTTGTTTCAAATAAAATTAAATTATAAACCCTGATTAAAATTTTTTATTGAAAAGAAAAAATAACCATCATTCTATAAGTACTCGATCTTCCTACTGTGATTCAAAAAGCCTCGTTCCTGATTATAAAAAATAGAAAAAAAATATTTTAAATTTGCGAATTAAGAAATTAAAATTCTTTTTTATTAAAATTTAAGATCTAAATATTAAAAAATAAATTTTCGATGAACTATTTCATTTTTAATGATTAATATTTATTTAATATTATTATTCATTATTACTGTAGTCCAAGATAAGAACAATCCGGGCGAAACACGGTTCATTCAGCTGGTAGATAAATAATTAAAAATTGAAGAAAGAACTGAAATGTTTCGAAGTTGGGTTGTGCATTTCCTTATTAATTAGCACAGTGTTTCGTTTTACATCCTATTTCTAATTGATCATTTAGCATGGACATCCAAGTTCAGTGCCTAGAGGCGTCTCGTCTCCTCTCTTACAGAATACTTAACACTTTTTCAAACAAATATTATTTACTTTTAAAATTATTTTATAATTTAGATAGTATAGACATATTTGAGCATAGTATATTAAATAATTAAGACGAATAATTACTTAAATTGTCGGAATTATTATTTTTTAATTAAAATCAAGAGACCTTAAGCTATTTAAAAATAAATTGAGTTCGATGATAGAAGAATTAATAATTAAAATGTTTGCGTTTGTTATATTAGGTTCAAATACTTTTTCCATTAGGGTGGTTTACAAAACAATTTCAATAAATAACTCAACTTTTTATTTTTAAACTTTTTTTGCTGTCTGCTATAATATTTATCAGAGGGAGAAATTATTTACCGTAAAATAAAATAAGAGGATAAAGATTAAAATGAATATTTCGGGATGTAGATATAACTTAAATGCCACACCATTAATACTTATTTCCCATTTTATTTCCTCAATAGTGTTAAAAAATGTCTAAAACAGGTTCCACAAAATTTGTGCCAAGGCACACTGGTGTACCGTAGTCATTAGTTAGTGTGCCGCTGAAAAATGTCAAGTTTTATGAAGATAATACACCTCCACATAGTTGAGAGTTATGCGAGCAGCCTTATCAACGATGGCTCCAAATTTTGATCGCCTGTGCTCAGTTAAGCAGGCTCACATTTCTCGTTAAACATTTTTTCATATTATATTGATTTGTAATAAATAAATATTAAATAAATATTTGTTTTTACTTTGGTGTACTTTTAAAAATTCTTGATTTGGTAAGTGTAGCTTAAACACAAAAAGTTTGCGGAACACTAGTCTAAAATGTGAAAAAAATTTAAACATAATTTGTTTACCACGATAACACGAGAACGTATGCTCGTGTTATACTCCTTCAAAATATTTGAATTTCTATAGAGAAGAGATGACTAGATTTTGGGGTTTGTCAGCTTTAGAACTTGCAATTGAAAAATACAGAAAATCAAATAATTATTACTTATTCACTTATAGCTAATGAGTTGAAATTTGATACAAAAGTATGTATCAATAAGCGACACGTTTATACCAAATTTCAGCTTTTTAGATTAAACGTTTCGCGGACAAAAATTCTAAATCCTTAAAATTAGTAAAGAGGGTAATGAGTTTTACTCCGATAGTAAATTACTTTTTAGTTTCAAATAGAATGAGAATGATTTTAGCTTTTTTTTATCATTTAAAAATTTTTGAAGGGAGGGTCTTATTTATTTATGTTTTTACCTTTATTCTAATATAAGCAGATGTTTGTTTAATTTTATCTGAATAAAGTACTAGTGTTTGTGGGCCGATATGTACCAAAAACTAACCAGCGCTTCATTTTTTTAGAGTAATGATAGGTTTTCAATTTCATTTCAATCGGTTGAACGGTATGGAAAAAAATGGGGAATGGCTTGCGCCTTTTTTTCGCAGGGTAGATATACCCTTAACTGATCTGCTAATTCAGTTACCTATATCGCAGGGGCTCCCATTATACGAGGAGTAGCTATTAAGGGAGTTCGTGACAGCTTATCTATCTGGTTGATCTTCGAAAAAAATCTCTTTTATTTATACAGAGCGACAACGTTTGCCTACTAAATTTTTTAATAAAAAAACATTTTTAATAATGAGGTTAATTTCGAATAAAAATCTTTATTTTGATAAAAGAATATTGAGATAGATTTTTTCACATTATAATTTATTTAACACAAAAACGATTTCAAGAAATAAAGTTGGAATTCTACACTAGTCCTTTTGTTATATTCTGTTGGCTGCAAATAACTTTCTATTTTTTACATTTATGAATAACTAATTAACTAGACTGTCAAATCTATTGAAAAATGTATCATTCAATTCATAAAAGTTGAATTATTGATCTGTATGAATTTGTTGAAAATGGTATAATTTGTATAGAAGTTTTAGCCCTTTTAAAAGCTCGGTCCATTTACTTCCATGTTAAAAGGACAATTTTCAATAATTTATTTCTCGGTAATAGGACAGACAATTAACATCAAATTTTGGGAATAAATATTTAATACATCAATGAATCGATGGTCAAAATTTGAGAATTTTCTTATAAAAATGATAAACAGTCCCGAAACCCCATAAATGACCAGTTTAAAAAAGTTTGAGAAACACAGTTTTAGAGAATTCACTCGATAGTCTATTTAATGAATTTTCTTTTCCACTCTCGTCTGGTGAATCTTAGCGCTTCCTTTCAGACACAATAATTCTAATAATAATTTAAAAGGTACAATTCTTTTATCTGAATGGTTTAAATGACTAACCCAACAATTTATTATATAATGGAAATGATGATCTGAATTTTGTTTACTATACACATATAGAGGTATTTATAGAGGATAAAAAAAATATGGATAAAGAAAAGAGCTTGGTTTGTCGGAAACTCTTGACCATTGGTAGCAAATAGAATCTAAAATAAATGAAAAGCCACTTCACTTATAGCGAAGAATTTAAGAATTATGCAAAAGATTATCGAGAATTTAAATCAACTAAAAAAATAAATAAATCAATAAATTTAGTGAATAAGATGATGAAACTATTAGAAAAATATAATATAATAGAAATTGTTATAACGAATCATTTGTCGACTCTTTCATGAGAAAGTTTTTGATAAAAATTAATGAAAGTAATAATAATAAAATTAAAGATACATCACTTTACCATACATAAAAGGGATATCTGAATATACCAAGAAAATATTATTAGTTCACAAATTCATACCACTTTTAAACCAACCAAATTATTATCGGACCATTTTTCAAAATTAAATGGTAAGAGTTCCTCTCTTAAGGAGGACAGCTCTGGTTGATTTACGAAAAAATATTTTGTATTTCTGCAGAGTGACAACTTCTGCATACTAAATTTTTTAATAAAAAAATTGTTAATAATGTGGGTAATTTCGAATTAAAATCTTTTTTTTTGGTAATATTAATAAAAATAATATTGAGATAAATTTTTTCACATTATAAAAACATTTATTTATCACAAAAACGATTTCAAGAAATAGAGTTGGAATTCTAGACTAGTGTTTTTGTTATATTCTGTTGGTGGCAACTTTTTATTTTTACATTTATGAATAACTAATTGACTAAATTGTCAAATATATTGAAAAATGTATCATTCGATTCATAAAAGTTGAATTATAGATCTGTATAAATTTTTTGAAAATGGTAAATTCGTATTAATAGAAGTTATAGCCCCTTTAAAAGCTCTGTCCATTTACTTCCATGTTAAAAGTACAATTTTCAATAATTTATTTCTCGGTAATGGGATAGACGATCAACTTCAAATTTCGAGAATAAATATTTCATACATCAATGATTCGATAGTAAAAATTTGAGAATTTTCTTATAAAAATGATAAACAGTCCCGAGCTCCCTTATATTTAAATAATTTAATTTAAAAAATGGCTTACTTAGATTGTGACTATAGTCATACAACTAGTCTGGGACACAATTTTGAGTTTTCCAATCCCAAAATTTTAGAAATAGTGGAATTTGAAAAAAATATTAATTTTAGAAATGATCGAAATTTTAAACAACTAAAGGTCAGATATGGACTGTTTTTCTAATATTTATGAAACATTTTTAGAAAAAAATAATTTTCTGTAAATGTTTTATTTTTTATTCAAAGGTAATTTTATTTCCAAGACAATCCTTATCATTGTCTATTTTCATAATATTTATTTGTCTATATAGTTGCTTAATCATTCCTTTTTAAAGCAACTAAAATTTTTTTAAATTTCCATTGAAACTTTTGGATTTTTAATAAACGTTTCTAGATTGTTTTATAAAATATTTGTATTTATTTTTTACAAGATGATGAGTTAATATTGAGATAAAATTGCATTAATTTGTACTATTTCTTTGGTTGGTAAATATATAAAATGAAACTAACAGAAATAATTGAATATTACTTTTATGGTAAATCGAAAAACATGTTTGTAGCTTGACTTGAGATGTGAAGAAGACCAAGCAAGCTTGCCAACAAGACAGAGATTCCTAGAAATAGCATAGCTCTAGCATTATACTAAATTAATAATTGTTTATTTAATATGATAATTGGTCTCAAACCATTAGCATATACATCGTACATCGAGAATACTTGTCTTCTCCTTACGTGTTGATCAAAATGGAAGAGGCAAATAACAAATGCCGTCTAAACAAACTAATTGATTTATAATTAAATGATAAAACCAATCCTATGACGAATATCACAAAAATCTAGACTCAGCAAAAATATCCCGAAAGTTAATGTGAACTTTTGGTTAACACTTTTAGAGAGTGTTGTAACCATAGGATGGCCTTTTTCGTTAATTTGTATGATAAAATAAAATAATAATAATAAAAACTTCAAAAAAGTAAATTTCTTGGTGTTATCCAGATGCAAGAATCGAAAATCGCAGCCCAGCCCGTTTATCTGTTTCAGTAATTATTTTATAAAGGGGGGAGTATAAATAGCAATCAGAAAAAATGTCTATTTAAAATTCATAAAAGTTTAGCTAATTACCATGGAACAACAAAAAACAGCCTCTTACGAATAATGTTAAATAAGGGTAGTTAGCTATTTTAAGGGTTGAAGAAATGATAACAAAATTCAAATTATGCCATATTAGGGCTTAAAGCTTTGGAGTTTTAATAGAATTTATATGAATCTATTTCCTATGGGAAATGCTTAATGATGGATAAGAATAATTCCTACTAAAAGGATTAAAAACCATTAGATATAATCTTTCTAGTACTTTTAGAAAACGACGATAATTACTGGTTTAAAAATGAAATCAAATATAACATAAAGAAATTACTTATATAAGAATTAATCTCTTTCCTTAGTTGCCCTGAAGGGGTGAAAATATTAATAATTTTGATTCGTTTCAATAACACCTGCGAGATGGAATTTAAAACTTCATAGAAAACAATCGGATATATTATATATTACGTATAAATTAGGATGAAAAAATTTATTGAAAATGTACTTTTAGCTATGTTTAAAAAATAATATTAGGCGCTAGACGCTAGACCATTAAAAATGGTACTTGTGTATATTGTTTAGGAATGATCTTCAATGTTGTTGTTTCATTTTAAGTCTAAACTTCAAATGATATGAAAGGGCTATATTGTATTGTCTCCAAAAAATTGGCAAACAAGCAATTCGTTTCTGGGATTTTTAAGAAATATTTTATTATTATTTACTATACTCAAATAAAATTAACCTTCCAGCGGGTGCACTGTGTAATTCTCCTTGAGGGGGCGCTTGTCGTAAATTTTACGTCATCAAGTTTTCTCCATGTAAATGGTGTTTTCTTTATATAAATGTTAGAGAATTGCTGTAAGGTTATGAAAAATGATAAATAACAGTACTTTAAAAAAAATATATTTGACTTTCTTAAACAAAAAACGAAACAACACTAAACATTTCTTCTAGCTCTTTTTGTGTTAGAGACCTACGAGACATAATGGAACAGGTCTAAAACCAAAAAATACATTTAGCTATAAAAAGAAAGGATATAAAATGAGAAAAATATGAAAAAAATTAGTTTATTTAATATACTTATACTTTAAGGCACGTGTCGTAAAATTTACGCTCAACGGAAATTCCCAAATATCAATGAATAACAAAAACTTCTAAGCACACCTGTAGTTTAGAAAAACCCTGACCCTCAAATAGCTCGGAGCTCGATTATTGCGACTAAGTTTTAAAAGTGGGGGAAGCGATAAGGCGCATGTGTCGTAAATTTTACGACAGCGCGCCTGCTGGAAGGTTAAATATGTTTCACCTAGAACTTACACCATTCATTCTCCCTGAATAAAATTACTTATATATACTTACATTTCGAGTATAGACGCAACACTTAATAATAGTAATATTTAAGATAAGACTAGCATTAAAGTCACTAAAAATTTTACTTAATTCTGGCTGCAAATAAATACCGATCTTATTACTTGCATTTAAAATTTAAAATTATATTAACATATCGGTTTTAACTAGAGCAAACAATTACCGATCAACGCTCGGTCTGCCAGGAACTAATATAATAACTTTTAAGGAGATAGGTGTTGGTTCTAGGTGAAATATTTTTATATAATAATAAAAATTGCGTAAAATTGAGAGGTAAGTTTAACAAAAAAAAATGCAATTTTTATTATTAACTAATATAATAGTTTAAATACAGATGCAACTTTGTTTCATAACGATTCATTGTTTTATTCTCTGGACGTCATACGCCATACATAAAGCCCTTGATTTCGCAAATCTAATTGACAATAAAAGGAGGAGAACAAATGAAAAATACGATTGGAATTTGAGGGTAAAGAAACCATTAAAGGCGCAAATCAAGTGGAATTCATTGTGAAGAGTTATTAAGAACAAATGAATCATTTTTATTACAAGGATTGTATTAGAATTCTAAACAAAACAGGTAAACGATCTCTTCTCGGGAAATCGATGAATAATTAATAAAATATTATTATTCTGTTTTCTTAAGAGAACATTGCAATAAATTTTTATTGAAGAGACGACTTTATTATTATTAATTCATAGATTTAGAAAAGGACAAATATCTTTTGTTATTAAATATTTTATTCCTTGGCAAATTGCTATATAAAACGTTTTATGTTCAGCTTCTCGCTTTCCCCAACAAAAGACACAATCCATTACTCAATAAGAATCAGTTCTAGTTACTCAATTTTAGTCACGTACGTTTAGTAGTACGTTGTTAAGGCTAGAAAAAAGATAGCTCGTTTTGTGCTGCTAGTCAAAAATCTACGAGATAACTAGATTTATTTATCTACCGAAATCTCGAAACAAGCATAAAACAAACCCCGGTTACGTATATATTAAACCAGATTGTGACGAGGGAAATTAAACATAGTGTATACCTTTTGAGCAACAAGTGTGTAGGTAAGAAATTTTGACTCAATGATGTCAGAAATCTATTAGTTGAGACGAGAGATTCCATCAACTTCCAATTTTAATATTCCAAAGAAAATTATTTTTTTTTAGATTGGGTATTTGGTAGTTAGAATTATGCCGGGGGGAAATTTCAGGTTTAGACCAGACACGACGAAATTAGAAAATTAATTAAAATGTTGCAGCATTCGTATTCATAGTAAATTTGTAACAGGAATAGTAGGGAATTAGATAAAATTAAAAACATAGTTTTTATTAAATGGACCAGACGTTTCGTCAATTTATTTTGACTTCCTCAGTGGCCCATTAACTCTTTGTCAAAAACAACAACTATAAGATAAAACATAATTAATCTATCTTTAACATATTCTTGGCTTAAATTAATCAACAATCTTGGAAGCGACTGTTCTTTATCAATTAAAAAAAATGTTGACGTCGTCGTCAAAAAAATAAATAAATAGTGGAATTGTTTTTGACAAAGATTGATAAAATGGGCCACTGAGGAAGTCAAAATAAATTGACGAAACATCTGACAAATTTAATGAAAAAAAACTCTTGTGTTTTTAATTTTATCCAATTCTCTACTATTCCTCTTATTAATTAAAATTTACTATAGGATATATCAGAAGCAACAAAATTTTTAAATTAGATGCTATTTTATACTTCAGCAACCATATTTGTCTAATTTGTCATCTAAAGAGAGGAGAAATAAATTATGAATCGTTATACGATTACAGAACGCGTTACAACTTAATAATTTTATTTCTAAGACTTGAAATTGTCAAAAAAAATTCGAAAATCTCAAAAGGTCGACAAAAATAACATCCTTAACATCTTAGACAAATAATCTCTTTCACGGCCTAGAGCATGATTTAATGCAGCCGTCAGATGTAGTTTTCGTCGCGCGCCCTGCCAATACCAAAAAACGTCGCTTTATGGATCGATTCTAATTAGGATTTTTCGATACATGATCATGGATTCAAATACTGAGACCAAAACGTTATAAGTAATACTATAAAATTTTAATTAATTTAATAATCTAACCAGGAAAAGTCTTCTGAAAATTTATTCTTAAGTAGTTATGTTTTTACATAATTTTAATGTGGGAGAACTTGTTCACTGATTCATATTCTTTCGTTATTATTTTGACTAGATAAAGAATGAAATATACAATTAATAAAAAGGTAAATAGGATTGTAAATTTAGAATGTTTACAAACATTTTTGTTTGTTATGAAAGCGGAAAATTATCTTTCTATTCATCAGATGACTATTTATGAAATGTTTCTAGATTGTTGTATGCTAGCTAGAGCCAATGTCCTCATAAAAATAGAAAAATTAAAGAAAGAATTAAGCAAATTTTATAGGCGGAATGGTTCAAAATTATCACATTAAGAAGTCTTTTGTTATTTCTGGAAATTATGTTATATGATTTCATAGATAGTAGATTCTCCTTTCACTACAAGTTGAATAAATTATCATTATTAATACAATTTTTTGAATAAATAAAAAACAAAGGTAAACGAGAAGATTTCACATGTAATATGACACCTGAGAACGGATATACCTATATATATTTTTTTGAAGGTGCATGAGATATTGGAAATCGTTTTCTGCATTCAGAGAAATTTTAAAGTTTATTATGCAAAACGCAAAATTTATTGGAGAATTGATAGAAGGCAGCAAAGGATAACAAAAAATAAAATAAATTTATTGGAACGTCACTTTGATCCTTTTAAAAGCCGATGTTTCGAAAGATCTTATCTCCTTCTTCAGGGTCTAAAAATTATTATAAATCGCGATTGGTCATTAATTTTCCTAATCATACCTACATTCTAAAATACCTATATACATATATAGATAGCTAGATTAGCATAGAAAGGGCTAACGAAGGAAACATATATACATACATACACCCTTTTAAGGTTGCTTGGACATTAAGGCAATGTTGGATTAAAAATCTGAATTTTTAATATTTTATTAATCGATAATAAATACGTATAAAATAATTTTTTGAAAAAGATCTGACGAAGGGTTTTCGTGTAATTAATGATTAAAAATCGGACTTTTAACACTTAGTGAATAAGGAATGTTGGCTGAAATCATATATTTCGATTAATCTAGCCAAATTGTATGATGTGAAAAAAACAAAAAACTTTTATTTATATAGATAAATTATCTTAGAAAATTTGAATCTAATATCATCGGTAAATTGAAATCTTTTATATTCAGATAAATTATTGTAGGTAACGTTTAAAAAAACTTTCTGACCCAGGGTTTTGTAAATATTCAAATCTAATTGATCGAAAATATCAGTCCGCTTCACTTAATAATAAATAAATCATTATTGGATAAAAAATACTTGGTAGGTTTCACATTAAGATATAAAAAAATAAAACGAATTTATTTTTGGAGAATCTTTAATCTCGATATATATATTTCGGGTGACTAACCTCTCTTCAAAAATAAATTCATTTTATTTTTTTATGTCTTAATGTGAAACCTACCAAGTATTTTTTATCCAATAATTTTAAAAAATGTTTCACCAAGTACCAACACCAAATTTCTTAAAAAAAATCATGTTACTCGAGTCAAAAGACATTTATTTATTATATTTATTAATTAAATTATTTCATATATCCGATTAAAAATGATGTTAGCTAACAACTAAATTAAAAAAATTAATTTATGTGTTAAAATTTTTAATTTTAGTCGAAAAAAATGTAGATTTTATTTTGACTTGCGGGGTACTGTCCGAGCAACCTTAAGTGAATTACTATTTCTATGCTAATTTAGCTATATTATGTAGGTATAATACATAAATATGTGATTATGAATGAAAAAATAGACGGCAAATTCCGTTTTATAGAACATGAAGAAGGAGAGAAGACTCTCCAAAACGACGCTTTTTAATAGGATGAAAGTGATGTTTCAATAAATTTATTTTATTCGGAATATTATATTTCATTATCCTTGGGCTATCCAATCCCCCATTGAAATTCTATCAGTCTGTCTCTCCAAAAGAAAATACTTCTAATATACCTACCTATGCAAAATTTATTTTTTATAATAGATTTTAATTTTGCTTTATAATTAGTTTTGAATTTTTTCTCTCCAAATCCAGTCGTTTTTTAGAATGTTTGACTCAAAATTGACTTTAAGATTTTCGGTAATGTATATCTTCTTGGCGTTGATGCATCCTCTTGAATTTTTGTCATTTAATGGCAAAAATATATAATACGTTAGTGTCGGCGATTAATCTAGTTAATCCCTTTGTTTCGTTGTTATAGCAAGCTGTTCACATATCACACGATTTTATATTTATCTAATCTATATATCCAATCACCTATTTCAACCCATGAGAAATAACAGATAAAATATTTTTAATTAAAAAAACTGATGATGAAAGTCAAACTCACCTTCGAAACTATAGTCTCAAACAAATAAATTGCATACTATATATTTTTTATTTATTCACTTATATATGATACTCTGAGGCGATTCGCCTCATTGAGCAGATAACATTTATTTATATTCGTGATATATAAGTAGATATTAATGTATATAATAATAAAACTTGAGTAAGATACAAGGTAGGTTTCACAAAAAGAAATAAAACAAAATTGAGTTTTGAATTCGATATATTTCGGAGTTAGCTCATCATCAGGAGTCTAAGAAAACTGAAAACAGTTTTCTTAGACTCCTGATGATGGGCTAACCCCGAAATATATCGAATTCAAAACTCAATTTTGTTTTATTTCTTTTTTGTGAAACCTACCTTGTATCTTAGTTTTATTATTATATTAAAATGTTTCACCTAGAACCAACACCGAACTCATTAAAAGTTATTAATGTATATGTTTATTTGCATCAAGCAAAGACAACCTTATTGATTTCTCTTTATGAATCAACAATTCTGCTAATCTCGGCAAAATAAAATAATTTCAATTAAAATATTACATTTGATATTATAATTAGGTATATCCTCTGGTATTTAAAACGCCGACAAGATAGAGATGAAAGTATGGAGGTGTTTTCTGATGAGTGCTTGGAAAATAAATCACCTCAATTAAATATAAAGCCTATAATTATTTCTAATGGAAAAGAAAAATGAATAAAATTGAAATTTGGAGTGGATTGCTGCACCGAGCGAGCCTCAAGTGCGGCCCAACCAAATATGGCTCGTCTCCCTGGCTGGCTTCGATATTTGCACACTTATAGGTCACAAGTGAAGAATAGAAATGTCATGTAAACATGGATGGGAAAAAAGAAAAGAGAGGGGATTTTCAATTTTACTCTCTTAAAGAGAAAAAACGTGCCAACTCATTTGGGAGACGACAAAAGTTGGCTTGTCCGCCTTTTCTGAAGAAAATGCTCACCTTTACCAGGAAATAAATATTGAATAGTTGGTACATATGGAATTTATTTATACAATGACACTAGCGAAAGATCAAAACAGAGATTATCACAAAGGATGACTTTGGATAAACAAAGGTGGTAAGTGATAATACGATGCTATCTCCTCTACCATTTTACTCCCAGTTGGTAACTGGATTATTTAATTCACTTAACTTTTGTTAAGGGAGAAAGATGTAGGTTCTTGGTGAAATATATTTAAATAAATTAAAGAAAATTTAATAAATTACATTTTTTTAAATATAAAATTTTAGGTAGGTTTGTTAGCATGACTCCGAGGGGTGAACCGCGACCTAATATGCTGTACACCTACTTCCACTTGCACTTCCAAATATTTCCAAGTACTTCCAAAGAGGTGCACATCTACTTCCAATCGCGGATCACCCCTCGCATGACTCTATATATATATTTCGGGATAGGAGCACATCCTCAGGAGTTCTCTGTGAGCTATGACTGAACCAAGTGGTTTAACACTTAAATTTATGATATTTCAAAAAGTGGAGTTAATCGATTTGTAAAGTGAATGGCTCATTTATAAAGAGAAGTTGTTAGAGTTTATAGGTTTGTTTGCACAGGCTAATCTCAAAAAGAAGTAGAAACTAAAGCAAGCTTTTTCTATTAATTTTAAAGTGGACTCCCTTTGTCTGGTCTGGCCCTGTGCTTATTCATGATTAGAAATATCTAAAACTTTTAAAAAAATGTCAAACTTATTTTTTCTGCCTATACTGGTCTGCATTCCGATACACAAGATAACGGAAGCTTGTGGAAAGTTAGTTCTAGGTTCAAAATGTTTCTATTTCCAATACGAAGAAATTATTAGTTTTTGAGGCTCAGAGCTTCGAGAATAAAAATTCTGAAATAAAATCCGAAACGTTATTTGAGAAACTGTCGAAAGATTGTAGTTAAATATCACAAGTTTGTATTGATAAGCTGCACAATTGTGTTATATTTCTAGTTGAAAATCTTTATAATTTCTCTATAGAAAGGTTAATAATCAGTAGAGATTGTGGTGTTGGTGCAAGGTGAAACATCTTTAATAAAGATAAGAGTAAATAGATATTTTATTTAATGTGACCCAGTATCCTTAACTCATAGTAAATCCATATTAAATAAAATATCTATTTACTCTTATCTTTATAGAAAGGTTGATTTTGCCTTATGAAGCTTCATTTCAAGCCGAATATGGAGAAATCTCACACTTTGTTTCAATTAATTTAAATTATTTTATTTCGAATCCAAATTAAATTGTTGCTTATCATTAAAACATAGAACACATTTAATACAATGCTGTTTAGAAAAAAATAACATGAAAAAAAAGTCGACATTATTTCTTCAGTGAGAAAAATTACGTAAAAAATTTCACGAAACGCCAAAATTTTGCAGACACCTTGAAAAAGTTTCCACTTTCCTCTATCATTTATTAAAATTTAGAAATACTTAGATGTTGATAAAACAAAAAGTAAAATAAATAAATAATAATAATAATCTAAATCTGAATTCACTTATCGAGAAAATTGCTATTCATTCATGTTATTATAAAAATATTTATTTAAATCCGTATTATAAAATTATTATGATGGATGGTCTAAATCTTGCCAAGGAGAAGATAATGAAAGAAATTCGATAATCTGAATTTATTTAGTTGCGTGACAAGAGAACAAGAGAGTCACTTTTATTTATACTATAATCAATCATATTTTTTTCTTCTACTTGATAGGTGTGAAATCGTTCTAAAAATAAGCAGAGAAAAATTGCAGTATAAATACGAAATTAGATCAAATTAGAATGATTCGCATTGCTAGCCAGCTGGAAGAAACTATACTGAATGGAATGATTCAGGTATTTGAAAAAGAAGAGATGACGAAATCTTTCATTTGAGTTAGATAAATGTTATTTATTGAGAGGTGTAAAGTGAAACTTGTATAGACAAATCAATGAGATTGTCCTCTACTTGATGAAAATAACAATAATTTATTTATTAAATCCGATGGAATGGAATATTTTTAATTATATCTCAGAAGGGTTGTTTTTCACCACCTCGGGAATCGAACCCGGGTGCCAGTAACAGCAATCCGGGCCATCTGGCTCACCTGTGGGTTGAGAACCTCTCTGATATATGTTCGCATCCGCAGCTGAGCCAGATGGCCCGGATTGCTGTTACTGGAACTCGGGTTCGATTCCCGAGGTGGTGAAAAACAACCCTTCTGACATATAATTAAAAATATTCCATTCCATCGGATTTAATAAATGAAACTATCTTATGATTTCCTAAGAAAATTTGAATCTATTACCATTGCCAATAATTTATTTGCTAGAGACTATAGTTTCGAAGGTTTAACCATCATCATCAGTATTTTTAATTAGAAATATTCTATCTGTTATTCCTCATGGGTTCAAATACCCAATTGAATGTAGGTAAATTCATTTACTTGTAATAGCAAACTCAACGAACGAATGCGATTTAAATCTTTTCAATTAAAGTAAATCTTTTGTATTTTCCTTTTAGTCACAGTTTAGGGCTGAGGGTTCAGCAGCCATTGGAGTAAAAATGAAAATCTTCGGAGTATGATGGCTCAAAAAACAAAAATTGTGTACAAATTTATTAGTTCTAGATGGAATGGGTACTCTCAAAACTAACTTGAAAATTTTAAGATTGATCAAAAGCATGTACTTGCAGAAAGCTTGACCAATTCCTCATGGGTTGCAAATTTAGAGGACAGCTATAAGCTTGGAACAAGGAATTGCATGAGAAAAATTTCATATTTCGTATCTTTTGGAAAAAGGAAATACTTAGAACAAAACATATTCCAAACTTGGTTCTGTTTTCGGAATCTTTGGGTTTTCCAGATTACGTAGAAATAAAAAAAGAAACACACTTTCAAATTGAGGGAGAATGTGCATGTAATACTTAAGAAAAATAAGGTAATCGAGCCAGGAACTAAACTAAGACTGACCTTCAAAACGACGCTGGATCTCTAATTAGTATTGGCACTAGAACTTCACAGATTAACGTCTGATAATTGTAACTTGCATAATGTTTTGTTGTAATCCCTTGTACGTTTGAGATTATTGTTTTATATGGTGCAACAGGTTTATTATAAAATAAAACTACAACGTATTAAGTTCATAATTTCCAAAAAATATCTCTAATTTGTACTCTACATTACAAAATCTACCTAGTTCTATTCGAGGTGGTTGCTTTCAGAAAAGTAAACTCTTCTGTAACCGTGAGTGGCGTGTTTATTGAAAAATGATTTTCATTCTGATTAGATTGACGAAATCAAATTAATTATCCATATTAATCTTCTGAATCTTGATTAACCTTGTCTTGTTTAATCCAATTTAAAAATATATTTTGCAAATCAAGCATGGAATTAAAGATAAACCTTGAAATACACTTGATAAGCGATTTGATTAAAATGATACTCTATTTTTTTATCCAAACAGGAAAGAATTTTGTACAACTATTTGATTAATAAACAAAATTCAAGATGAAATCAAATTCAAAAATATGATTTTTCAATAATTCATCGTTTTTTAAAATGATAAGTTCTACTTTGAGTAAGCAAATCAACATCAGGCTATTGAAATCCGGATCGTTAGCATTTCTTTATAATCCCCTTGCACTTTCCACTATAATGGAGTTCATTCAAAAGGTTAGCTAATCAAATCAAGCAAAGGTCAAGCGAGGGGGATGGAAGGGCTTTGGACGACATTTCCACTATTCCTCATTTATTTATGGAGGTCTCTCTCTGTCTGTTTTAGAACATTTTGCATAGTTTATGGGCAATCTAAATTCAGAGGAAATTGTTCGGACTATTTTGATATCAAGAAACAAAAAATAAGCGAAAGATTTAAACCAGGGAACGGGGATATTTTTTTAGCTATTACCCCGAAATATATTTGATTTCCCCGATACTACCCCGCGTTTCTAAAGAGAGAAAATTAAACACAGTTTGAATTCAAAATTATTTATTGAATCAATCAAGTAAATATTGGAAAAAAAATTAATAAAACTATAATTATGGAACAAAAAACATTATTGAAAACTTTATAACAGCAGATTTGGGGGTCGGGTTAAGTCAGCGGTTAGCGTACAAGCCTGCTAACCAAGTGGACCCGGGTTCGAATCCGACTCGAGGCAACCGGCTAAAAATCTGATCCCTACATAGAAGTCATAATCAAATAATAGTATCGTAAATTGGCTAATGGCTAGAAGGGCCGAAAAGCCAAAAAAACTTCAGATTTTGGAAAAATGATGTTTCATTTTTGATACAATAATATCAAAAATAAAATTTTTTAGATTCAATATCAATTTGAATACTATATATGGGCTTTCATCTTTAGCCCCAAGATTTTCATTTTTACCCTATTTGGGGTAATTTACCGCCATCCCCTGAGATTTACACCACTTCAAGGAATATTTTAAACTTAAAGAAATTTAAAATATTAATTGGAGGAAAAAGTGAAACTTTTTCAGGACTCGGTACGCTGTTTCAGTTTCAGTGAATAATGCAAAACACAGCTGTTCGATTGTTTATTCTTATTTATTATAGAAACGGATTCAAATATTTTTTGAATAATTTTGCACTTTTTAACCTGAAGATCTAGAACTAGAAAGCCCAAAATCGAATCAGGTTCCCGCTTTAGAAAAACAAATATTTTAACACAAGAACGAACTTTCTAGGACTTCTCATTTTTAAGAAATCGTGGGTATCTGAATCCAGATTATAATTGAAAATTATTTTTCTCCACGTTCCAAACATTTTTTAGCACAGTGAGAAAAAGAAATGTTTTTTAGTTAATTCAATACTAGGCTCGCTCGGCAGCCAGGCTTCGTCTTCTTCTAGTGTAATGACTAGTATAATAGTACGATAGACTGTAAATACAACCTCTAGAAATGAACAAATTCCTTTATTTGCTTGATATAGGTAACTTGACAGCAAATCGATGTTGCGTTGTAGTAAATGGCAGAGGAATGCGAAGCTTTAGAGGGATTAATGATTTAATTTAATTTGATTAATCTTTTAATCTTGTTTATACTTCGAGTTATTTTTTAACACGTTTCCAAGAAAAGTTATAATTTTTATTTAGATATGCGTTTAAGTGAAGATCACAACACAGTAGTTCTTTCATCCATTTTTCTAATTGCTTATTTTAGTATTTCATATTCTTTACATGCAACGTTTTGTCTTGAGTCTTGCATGATAAGATAATTAATTTGACAAATAATAAATAAGTTTGACGTTAAAACACTTTTCATCCTTTTGTTTTAATATTCGATAAATACCATAGGTAGATAAAGTATACTTATAAAAACATGTCTATCACTTGCTTAAACACAAATCTGTTGCTCTTATGTCTTTTGTGAACTCAAATCAGAATCCGTTCATTCAAAACGTCAAACTTCGCTATCACAAGTCACGTTTTGTCTGAACAAGCCTGATGTCAAATCTTTACATTTAAACAAAGTTTGCTTGTTAATAAGAATTAGGAAATTTCGTGAATGAGGATTACCCAGATATTTTCTACCTGAAGTGATTTGATGTAGGAAGATTGAGGTCTATTGATAAATATATTCATTTGTTTTATGTGTATTAGGAGAAGAGGTTTTTATTTTATCCAAAGAAAGAGATTTTGTGTTTTTAGGAAAGTATATCGATGTTGAACAAAGTGAATAGCAAGTTTTGATTTTGGTATAGCCCACCTGTTCAATGCAATGCCACCGATAAAAGAATCAATCGTAATGTATAAATATGCATTTTTGAACCAGATGTTCTAAAGTTAGAAAGCTCAAAAACAAAATCAGTTCTCCACATTGGAAATGTAAACATTTTAGCACAAGAAAGAACTTTCTTTATTTTCTTAAGTTATCGTGGGTATCTGAAACCAGACAAACAGACAAAAAAATCATGGTTGAAAATGATTTTTCTACACATTCCAGATATTTTACAACACTAGGAGAAAAAAATATTGAAATTTCTCTGCTAGAGTAATGAGGAGCGTTTTCTTCTCTGTGTAGTCATCTTCTAAGAGCCCTAAGTGATTGAGATATCATTGGGCGATATTTTCCCCTCTGCTTCTGTCTCTCGCCTTGAAATGTTGTTTGGTATTTTTTCTTCTTTGGATTGGACTTAATGCACGTCTCATTTGGCTCTGATTACTGTCAATTCCAAAGCAAGCCAACTGACAACCATGTCCTCCAGTCCACTCTGCAACCAGATACCCTGTGGGAAGGAAGTGCTGGCGGATTTTCTCAACGGATCCCTCTCTCTGTCGTTAAGCGTGGTAATCGATTCCCAAAGGGGAGGATCAATTTATCTCTGACTTTACGTGATAAATTTACAAAGCACGGCACGTGAGTGCCACGTGGCTGGCTCCCCATCAGGCCCAAGCCCACCAGCTTCGAAGGCTGACGATGACAATCCGAAACAACCAATTATTAGAATATTTTCACCTGTCCAAAAACAAACAAGTGTTAAATTTTAAACTAATTACTAATTATCTACTTAAATATTGTTAATTAGTAAAATCTCTTATGTATATTTTTTATTCTTCAATCCAATATCTATATACAGCCGACTCTAGATTATTCGAACCTCGATAATTCGAATTTTTCGATAATTCGAACTCTTCAGCTGTTAATTTCGGTAAATCGAAAAAATGCTGAGTATTTTGATATGCTCGATAACTCGAAATTTTTTTCGTAACAAGAGGATGAGAGAACTAGGCCACTTTCCCTCTTTATAATTCGAATTTTTCTTAAAAAAAACTATTTTTAATTTTTTTAATTAGGTATGTTATTATCTATTGCAATGTTAATATACATGTAATTTTTTTGTTCTTTTTTGTAGTTTTCATTATGTTTACTTTTTTTACTTGAGGCTATATATAAAATCTATGTGAGCTCTCATACATATTTTCAAAAATATAATAAAAACTTAATAATTTGAAGTCTCGATAATTTGAATATTTCTTGTAGTCCCTTGGATTTCGAATTATCGAGAGTGGACTGTAATTAAAAAAAAATTATGAAAAAAATAATATTTTATTTAATACATGTTTCGGGCTAACTTCATCCCGTCCTCAGTGTTAAAATCATTTTTCCTTAGATAATTTTTCAAAATTCTTATTTCAATTAAAGGCCTTAATTAATTTAAAGGAAAATAAATTTTTCTTGCTTTCCCTTAGAGAAAATTATGTATATTGTAAATTCAAAAAATTTTTTTTACAAAAACAAAATATCTAACTTCAATGTTGAATAAAATTAATTAAAACAGAAATAGCAAGGAATTGGACAATTAAAAAACACAGAGTTTTTATTAAGGCCAGACGTTTTGTCGATTTATTTCAATTTTCTCAAATTTTTTATTTTTTTAAGGAGAAAAAAGTTTAAGATTGTTTAGTAATTGAGGCCAAGAATGTATTGCAGATATAATAAAAAAAGATTAAGGATGTTTCGTCGCATAGTGAAATTGTCTTTTGACAAAGAGTGATGAGATGGGTTACTGAGGAAGTCGAAATAAATCGACGAAAATTCTGGCCCATTTAATAAAAACTCTGTTTTTTATTTATTGTTAAATTTCCTGCTATTACTGTTTTAATTAATATTAATTATGGATGCAAATGATATACAATTGAATACAATTTATACATTTCCAAATCCACCTTTAATTAAAAAAATTACTTCTAAAATATTCTTATACTCTTTCTTAAAAAAAAAAAAAATAAAGTAAAATAAATTTTCGAGATAATGTTTTTTAAGGATGGAGATGGAAATGTTAAAATTGTATTCAATATTGAAGTTAGATATTTTGTTTTTCTAAAGTTTTTTGTGTTTACGATGCATATTTTTTCAAATGAAATGAAATAAATTAATTAAGGATATGCTTTGACTATTTTTGAAATGAGAATATTGAAAGGTTTTTTAAGAAGAAATGATTTTAAAACTGAGGATGGGACGAAATTAGCCCGACACATGTAAGTATTAAATAAAATAAAGATTTTCCATAAGGATAGTTTTTTAATTATACATAAGTATAGATTGGATGGAAGAATAAAAAATGTGTACATAATTAGTAATTACTAATAAAAATATATTTTTCAATTACCTTTTGAATGATGTTATCATTTCGTGATTTAACTTATTTACATACTTTCATATAATCCATGTATAAACAGCTAATCAATCCTTTGCTTTATTACTTTATGATTCATTTTTGAGTGGGCAGTTTAAGAGAACAAATTAGTGGCCGTAAATTATATATAGGTATGTAATGATCTAATGATTCAAAAATGTCTTTCGGAACTACAAAAGAAATTTAAATTTTCTTAAGAGTAGGTTATATAAGCAAACAATTTTCTTTTCACACCTCGTTACAACTGGTTTTATTATTTGACATATTTGGGCTATGAAAAAGAAAATATTTTGCATATTATCATTTAGATTTTAGGCCAAAATTTTTAATAAAACAAAGATAAAATGGCGGTATTTCAACCGACAAAGAAACAGTTACCCTTTCTTTAAGTGCCATATCAGGTTTCCCTGACGTTTCGGCATCTCTTCACATATACCTGTGCTGAGTGTGTTTAGATGTTTTACACAGATATACGGGACCTACTTTTTAACGCCGGTTCCGAACGGCTAGTTTGGAGAGGTTAACTAGGCAATTATACTCTTGTTTGCCATTGCTTTCCAAGAGGAGGCGGCTGCAAATATCTGCCGAGACTCAGTCGCGAAACAGCATACTTTTTGACAGCGGCCCGACACTCTGACCACTGACCCACAGTTAACCTTTGGTATAATTTAATTAATATGATAACGATCCAAAAATTACGAGCCAAAACAATCGCATATGTGAATGAATCAATTCAAAGATCTAATCTGAGTGGTTTTGCGATTGAAATTCTTCTACAATACGCATCCGGAAGCCAAATGACCAATTACGAAAATAGATTTGTTTTCCTTAGAGCCGAACAGATGAGTATCAAAATAGATGAATTTAATTAATTAATGAATAGACGCTATCGAACCCCTTATCACGCCTCAGAATCAATTTTCTACTGTTATCTGTTGAATTCTTATTTTTGTCTTGTTATTAATATTGTTAATACTGTTTCTATTGCATCAATTCAATTAGGTATCTCATTCAACGATCAAATAGAAAGGTATTTTTACTATAAGTACTTATAGAATTTTTAAATCAAATTATGATTAATCCAAACAGCGAAGAAACGACAAAAATGAATGAATGAACTGAGAATTGTATTGATGTTTTAGTCTATTTTAGGGTTAATATAAAAAATTGTAAATTCTGAGGATTGAATGGAAGGAAGTCCAGGAATAAATAAAAAAAATGATTCCTAATAAAAGAAAAATTAATGAAAACTTTTATTTTTACAGTTTTGAACCGAAGTTTCGTTGGATCTTTCCTATTTCTTCAGGGTTCAAGGGAAATATCGTTTCAAAAGTCTAAAAAGAAAAATTTCCAATAAATCTTCTTTTACTTTGGGATTCATCTTTATATTTCTAAATTTAAATAAATGATGGAGGAAAGTGTAAACTTTTTCAAGCTGTCTGCAAAATTTTGGGGTTTCGTGAAATTCCATTCAGTTTTTTTTCTATCAATCCGTCTCCGAGGAAAACCATCTAATATATTGTAGATTCTAATCAAATGGAATGTAAAATTGAAGGGATACAGAGTGAGGCTAGGCACACAGAGTCGATTTTCAGTCGACCTAACAATTTAGTTGGGTTGGTTTGAAATCGTGATGTATTATCAATTTATAACCAACTCTAATTAACTAAGCTCGATTTTTGTTATCAAAAGTGCTCATCGATCCATTTTGATTAAATAATAGAGTTGATCTGTAGTTGTGTTGTGTATGCACCTACATTAAACTTAATATATGTATGTCCATCAACTAAACTATCGCTCGATTGAAAATCGACCGTGTGTGCCTAGCATAACACCCAAAGTTTCATCTTTAATCCTCAATAAGTTTCGATAGTGTGCAGAAAACTCATATGGGTCTGGGCCGGCTGTAATAATTCAATGACACTCAGTTTTTAAAAAACAATCAATAAAATTTTTTCAATGTAACCTACATATAAATAATACTAATCTGATATTAGTATTTTAAAAGTTAACATTCCTTACTTCCCTAAGACTGTTTTCCAAAGCCTCAAAATCTCAACGCAAAAAATATTCAAGAAAACCAGTAGTTTTGTATAAAAGTTTATCATCATATTAATTTAAATTTCTATTTTCTCTTGTTTTGATCTATTCCATTGTCTCTTAAAAATCTATTTTTCCTAAGATTGTCGATAAATCAATTTTCTTGGCTCTCCTTTTATTCCTTTCACAGGTGCACGGCACACTTCAAAGATCTAATTTGATACCCTCTACATCAGGTTTCTTAATATAATTCCATTCGGTTGATCATATTACTTTAAATCAATCAGCTCTATATATAATACCAACGTTTGAAATCGATTCGTGTACCTTTGTCCAGATACAAATTGATCTAATCAATCGATAGAGATGTTTAATACTATGTATCTATCGTGTGTGTGTGTAGTTATTTAAAGGTGTTGGTGACTGGGAGTGTATCCGAAAAGTGTATAGCGATGGAGTGGAGAAACCCTGAGGCAAAGTTCCTGCTCTGTCGCCACATGCAACCAGACAGATATCACGCACACGCATCCATTTGTTAAATAACTTTGTTAAACGTCTGTCGGCTCAAGAAGAAAAAGAACCAAATGCGCCCATCTATTAATATTAATTAGAAATTATTAAAGTGATACCAATATTTAATATTTTTTTGGCTGCTTCGCTTTATTCCGATTGATTCAATCGGCAGACGGAAATTGATTTGAGTAGCAGTTGAGAACGCAAGATCAATCATCGAACGCCAAGTCAAAACGAATAAAACAATAAAATGATGAATCAATGAAAAACAAACCTTCGAAAGACACTTGTTGCACAGAAATCTAGAGATCGGCTAACTTGATACTGAAATATGACTCGAAAAATTACTTGCTAGGCTTGGAAGTTGATAATCCCGCTGGGCGGCATGGGTATTGAATTCACATTTTTCAATTAGTTGCCTATTCGTGTTTAGAAATATATGAAACTTGGAGAAATATCATATTTTTTCTTATTTTCAGTGACTTGGTGCTTACCGATAATTATTTAAGCGTAAGCTTGGTCTCCTATTTAGGTCTAGATGATATTATACTCCTAGTCAACTTCTTACACTGTATAAGGCACAAATTCGTCCCTGTCTCGAATATGGCTCTCATCTGTGTAGGGAGGCCTCCAAGCATTCTCTTGCCACACTGGATGCAATTCAGAAACGGGATATTAAACTAATTGGAGTCCGGGCCTTAACTAACTCACTCGACTCACTTGGGGTAATTTACCTCGGTTTCCCTGAACTATACCTTTTCCAATTTTATTTTAGTAAATATCACGTTAATTTCAGAAAACCCAAATTATATTTGAGAATTCAAGATTGAATAATAGATTATATTTCAGAAATCTCAATTCAATTTCAGTATTCTCAATTGTATATTAGAAAATCTCACTTAGATTTCAGAAAATGTCAAATTTTTTTCATTTATCGACGATTAGAGTGTAAACCTGCTAAATCCATTTTTTTCATATAGACATATTAATACCGTTCGTAACAAAAAGAGATACAGCATCGTCCAAGTAAAACTGCTACTTAAAATTACGATCGTAAGTTGTAGAAAAAAAAATGTGAAAAATAGTATCTTTCCTAAATAACAATATTAAATTTTGTTTGTGGCGGCCGGGTTAGGCTAGGGGTTATCGTACCAGCCTGCAAACCCAAAGTGGTCCTGGGTTCGAATCCGACCCGAGGCATCCGGCTAAAATCTGATTCCTGGGTAGAGACAAATTAAAAAAAATAATAATAAGTATCGAAAATTGGCTTATGGTTAGAAAGGCCGAAAAGCCAAAAAAAAAATTGTTTGTTTTTTTGTCTGACCTGTAAAATATCCTTGTTGTGAATTAGCAGGTTTACACTCTAAGGCGACGATATGTATATTTTTTCGTGTGTAAGGAAAATAAATTTTGAAGTATCCGTTTCGAATGCCAGACTAATAATTACCTCCTTGTTCTCTTTAGACATTCCCACTATATTAGTTTCAACCCTATCCGCACTCCTTCTCATATCTTCAAAAAAGAACATACATTTGCTGTACTAATATAAATTATTTTCCACACATATAAATAATCTCTGGAAGTAGATAAAGAGACACTTGCCGTGACTTGCGTGAAAGTACTCTCTGTGTATATATATAGAGTAGAAGATTTAGGAGATGGTCCAATCTCTGAGGACAAGATACCTGGTGCGGTGGCCTCTCTTCCCACGGCCATTGACCATAATGCCTCTGAAAGGGGGGCTTTAAGGCCTTAAGGCCCAAAGCTAAGCCCTTGATCAAATAAACCCCCCATTTTTCTATCTCTTTCTTGGTGTCCTCTCTCCACTCCTCTCTCTGATTCAAGGATCAACGATAAAGATTTTTCCCCTGGGTTACTCAAAAGTGGCTGATGTGACTCGGAGTATGAATGAGAGATAAAAACCAACACTAACACTAACACTAACAAAGTTCAAATATAAAAATTCACTTTCACATAATTCAAGGGTTAGGGTATTCATTCAGATATATCAATTAACTTATGTCCGATTGTATTGGCTTTAAAAGAATTTATATTAATATTGAATTTGTTTTTTGGTATAATTATTAATTTCTTTATCATACATATGAGGAATTATTTATTGTTAAATGTTTAGAAATTTATTAGTATTTTTGTTTCGTTCGAAATATCCTAAAAAACGCCGTAGTAATCTATTTTTATATACAAATTGGAGGAAAAAGTGAAACTTTTTCAGGACTCGGTACACTGTTTGTATATCAAATTTAAGGAACGCGGTGTTGGCTTATAGTGAAACATTGTTAAAATTAAATTAGGTTGGAGTTGTTGGTGTTTGTATTGTTTCGGAGAATTAATAATTTTCATGCTAAATTACTAAATCTGATATTCATTTCGATTGAATATTTTCTTACCTAGAGTCAAAACGCCGTTCATAAAATAATAGAAATTAATCTCTAATAGTGTAAAACAGATCTGGACTTCTATTTGGCATCGTTGAAATAACCTAGGTCTAAATAAAGAGGGACCATTCTATCCGCACCCTTTTTACTCATTTTCCTATATTAGATTCTAATGAAAGAATCGCTCACCCGCACAATTATTAAATAATAAAAAAAGGGAAAACTTATTTACGCAATAGACGGTCGGCCCTATATACAATATTCATAGCCCTAAAATCTCAATAAAATCATAAAAAAAAATTATGTTTTCTGCATTTTTAGATAAAAAGTTATAAATCTAGATAGCTCAAAATCTAATCATTTCTCCACATTGAAAATATGGTACAAATATTTCTCTGACTCTTAAGTTATCGTGGGTATCTAAATTCCGACACAGATAGAAAAAAATAATGGTTGAAAATGATTTTTCTCTTCGTTTCAGACATTTTTCAACAGAATGAGTAAAAGAATTATTACACCTCTCATGTTATTACAACAATTATTTGCATTGGTATCTCCGGATAACCTTATTTCAATAATCAACATGACTACTTAAATTATTAACACTTTTCATACTTAGTTTGTATGTTTCAATATCTTTTATTCACTACCGGTATTGCGCCTTTCCTTTGAAGTTCTTAAAAATGTTTTTACATTATTTATTAATTCAAAATAAATTAATTTTATAAACATTTAGCACCTCTTTCACGTCTCTAGAGCATGATTTAATGCAGCCGTCAGATGTCGTTGTCGTCGCGCACCCTGCCAATAGTAAAGTCCTTTGTCGCGTTTAATCAACACCAGATTTTTTGTCATTGTATTGAATACATTTATTAATTTTCAATTAAAGCCTGATAATGTTAATCAACAAAGTAAAGAAGTAAAATATTTTGATTGAATACGTGAGGAATTATAAAAACATATTTAATTGATCTCTCACTTCATCAAAGGAACAAAAGAGTTCAATTAAAAATCTCATAAAGGGTTTTGATCATATTAGAGAAACTGATTAATTTAAACATGAATAAAACGTGTTTTATTATTCGAGACGATTCCGTCTCTCTGTTTTAAGTTGTTGTTGGTGTTGTTCGCTAAGAACATTCTTTCAATCATCCTACGCAAAAGATAGAGGAGGAATCTTAAGTCGGAAGTCTGAATTCTTCACCATTGATTTTTTTCCTATCTGTCATAATAAACCCAGATTAAGTGCTAATGGAAAAACAAGTAGTGTCGAGATATATAATATATTTTTTATTTAATTATTTTGTAAGTTACAGATAATCTTTCCAATAGATTAAAAAAACAGGAAACGAGAAAAGATCCTCTGGAGGTGGATTTGTTTCGAAGAGAGATCGAAATGTTCGTTTAAAAGGGATTATCGAGAAACGGACCAGGTCGGATGGGTTGTCTAACTTCACGGGGTTTGAACTTATTCCTCAAGAGGGGAACGATTCAGGGCAGACACTTCCTACCTACACCGATTAAAAGATTTGATAAATATCCACATTTTAATTTAATTATATTTTTTGACATGTCCTGAATTTATTCTATTAGCCGACCATTGGTCAGAAATTTTTGTTTAGTCAAAAAAAGCGACATATTAATTTTATTTTAAATTTTAAATTCAAATAATTTTATTTGCAGCCAGAATTAAATAAAATAAGTATAATTTATTTTTTATCAGCATTTTGACCAGCTCCGGCCATCATTCCCTTTGACAATGAGATATATTAAACCGATCAAATAAATAAATTTTAAATAATTAAAAAAAAAGTAGTTTAAAATATAATTTTACTAAAAACTATATGTAATCTTTTTTTACGTGGTCCTCGAGGTACTTAATTAGAATATTAAATTTCATCAAAATTGGTCAAGTCATTTTCAAGATATTTAGAAAAAAATGAAAAAGTACTGGAATAAAGTACTAATATTGTGAGCCGATATATGTACCAAAAACTAATCAGAGCTTCATTTTGTTAAAGAAATGGTAGGTTTTCAATTTCATTTCAATCGGTTGAAAGGTGTGGATAAAATTAATTGTCGACGAACAAAAAGGGTAACTTAGTTACATACGAAACGTACGTACGTACATCCATCCATCCATCGATCCACACGGACTAAATGAAAAAGTCTCATTTTTTGGTCTATGGACGAGAACCCATGTAATTTTTGGCAAAACCGTCACGGGTTAAAATTAAACTTAAATGAATATGTAGGCCTCTGAGGAAGTCAAAATAAATTGACGAAACGTCTGGTCCATTTAATAAAAACTATGTTTTAATTTTGTCCAATTCCCTGCAATTCCTCTTATATATATTATAATTTAATTCTAGTATTTTAAATTCTAAACGTTGTTTTTGAATTTAAATGATTAAAGATAACGTTACGTCAGTCCCTGTTTTATTAAATTTTTTCAATTCTTTTTTTAATATATTATATTCTATTTATATTAAATAATTAAGTAAGATGTGTGACGTCATACCGGCCAGCCTTCTCTACTATGAATACCCCCTCTACCGCCCGTTAGATTAGGAATCGGGTTTGCAAGTCCAGACAGACAAGCCCTTAGTTCGCTCCCCCGAGAGACACCATCTTCCTCCCGGATCAACACAATGTCCTATTTTCTCATCAATTTTGGGGTAGTTTTTCCTATAAAAACTGTTATATTATAATTTTTAAACTAATTAATCATCTGAAGTGAAAATTTTCCGAAATTAATCCGCTGGAAAATGAAAAATCCAAGGTGAGAGTCTAATCTCATAACACTGTGTAATCTATGGAAAATATTCTTGATTATTTTATTAATTTACAATTCTATATAAAAAAATCGGATATCGTTTAATAAAATTCAAAAATTTACTGACAATTTAAAAAATATGAAGATTTTTGGAAGAATATAAGCAGATGGATAGTTGCATTAAGTGTTTATATTTTTCTAATTTTCAAATGATAAAGAGAGAATTTCTCTCGAATCGTTTTGAAATTAAGGTAGTTGTTTCGCAACAATGCTAGGAAAAAGTTAATGCTAGAGTATATAGTACAGAGAATAAGGATTCATAATTCATAAGCCCAAATCTTTTTGCTGTTCCACTACTAGCCAATCCAATGTATATATTTTATCATAGAAATTTCAGATAAAGTACATTATAAAGGGAGATTTATAAAACAAAAAGTTCTTAATAAACGATTGAAAGCTGTTGCGACAATGGCGAAGCGAAAAAACGTCAAAAAAATTACTAAAGTTAGCCCACTTTTTAGGTTAAATAAATGCGTTGTTGCCAGCTTGTTTTTAGTGTAAATTTTTCATTATTTTTTCATTATTATCTCAGAAACTGTGTTGTAACTATGAATTAAATTTTCTACAAATGTATTAGTTATTGTTTAATGTTGGTTTAGTTTTTTATAACAATGATAAGAAGAGTTTCTTAATTAAAATTAAATATGTATGTAAATTTTCTTATATCCCGTATAAGTGTAAATGTATAAGAGTCTGAAAAAACTCCATATTTGGAATTTAATATCTCCAGAACTATATTGTTCATAAATTTCGTTTTTCCACCAATCGATGCAGAAGTATTTACATAATAATCCTAATTATTTCGAAAAATCCTAAGAAACCCCATATGGGGTGAAACAACTACTTTAAATAAAAGTTTGCTTTCGGTTGCTTTATGATGTCTAAACTTGTAATATGACAAATGTATACATGTGTATGTATATTGGCTTGGATAATTTTGTCTTTTAAAATTTGAGGTTTTCTTTTGATTTAACTTCACCTTCTCTCATATATAAATAGATTTCATATATTTTAATATTAATTTACTGTTTTTTAAATTTCGGTGCCCAGTTGAATGCAGTGGTTAATCCAGATTGCAAGCGAGTCTCTACGAGTCTGCCAGCTTCACCCTGCTTCTCTTTCATGTGAGTGTCTATTTTATTTCCTCTAACCCTTGAAGGCCCTAGCACATTCCGTCTTTTTAGCCCTTCTTTGCTTTGTGAACATGTTCAGCGCAGCCAAGACTCTATAAACGTTACTTGGTCTCCTAGCTCTAACCAGTTCGCACATGAAAGAGTCTCTGCCAAGACCTTTAGACCTAAGATTTCTCATATTAACTTGAAATAGTTTTAATATTCATTTCCAGTGTATTGAATAGGCGTTTGCATGTTCTCTATTATTCTAATCTTAGGCCATGAAATATATAGACCCGCCCTCTGCTACTCTCCACATAGATGAAGTGAGGCCAACATCGCCTACAGATGATGTCACGTTCTCGCATAAATATTTTGGTAATATTAATTTAATATTAATTTGCGATTATTGGAATTCAAAATAAATAATCTAAACTACGATAAATTTATCTCAATGTATAATGAATTCCTATAGTAGCCATGCTATTTCTGGGTGTTCCTACGCTACAGATGACGTCACGTTCTCTGTTGGCCTCACCAAATCGACACCACGGCGTGTCTATATATTTCATGGTCTAAGATTCTAATAGAAATATTGCGATTGTTATTTCCGCACCCCCGCCGGACGTTTCTAGAAGCATCTACTTTTTACGATAGCATTATCAAGCTCGTCCCAAGTTTTTTTTCTGGAAATTTTTATTTATATAATTCAATAAAATTATTTATTTATATAAATTAAAAAAAAATGAGGAAATATTTTAAAGCAAATAGCTTTTCATTGAATTTCGAATATCTAGGCCACTAGGGAAGGTTTCGCTATTTAGATAAAAATAAAATTAATAAAAATTAATTTTATATTCATGTTATTTTATAAATAGTCGATTTCATACATCTGGCTAATTAAGTAACATGCTATATGGTTAATTTTTGGATCAGTGCAACCGTCTTGATTTTTTTGTGCTCTTTGCCATTTCACCCACCCAACCAACCTACTCTTTAGCTAAAAAAATGATCTTATATAAAAATAATAAAAAATAAATATTTTAAATTAAAAGTTTTTTTGCTGAGAGTAGCAGAATTTTTATAAATTGAAGGAGACAATAAAAGAGTGTATCTTCTGCTGGAATTATAAATTTTTAATTTATTTATAACGAGACTATAGTTTCAAGAGCTTAGCCCTCTTCATCAGTCTATTACAATTAATACATTAATTCCTGTGAATCAATTTGTAATAGACTGATGAAAGAGCAAAGCTCTCGAAACTTTAGTCTCGTTATAAATAAATTAAAAATGATATAATTCCAGCAGAAGACACACTCATTTTAATAAATAAATATTTTATATAAAATTTTCTTCCTAAAAGAATAATAATACCTACTCTCTTTATCCAACTAAAGAATAAATCGTATTTTAGTAAAAAGAAAAATTTATTGAAAATTTAAGGTTTTGAGTTTTTTACAATTTATTCAAAAAAAAAAATATATATGTTTTAAGATATAAGATGTTAAGGATAAGAATTTACGACTGAAATTTGTTTTCAGTTCGCATCAAAATTTTACTTTTTGATTTCTAATAAATCTAAGTGTGATTTATTTGCTTAATTTATATATGCATGTGTGGGAGGGATCTCGTTTCTATGGAAAGCCCGGTTAACTAGTTTGGCTCTAGGCTTCGACTACTGAAATATAAAAAATCATTTCTTTCATATCTTGTTAGATAATTGGACAATTTTGAAATTTTTTGAAAATTGAGGGTGTTCAAAACAATAGACCTATCAATATAGATCTTGGACCTTTAATGGAAGAGGAAATTTCGCACATTCTCCTTTTCGACCTTATGAAAATGACTTGACTCACTATGTGAAATTGATAGTGACCCAAAAGAGGGTGGGTGGGTCAAAAATATTTTTAAAGAACAATCGAAGAAAGGTGATATTTCTAATAAAATAGTCTCATAATTAAAAGGAGATATTATTAATTGCTAATGAGCACAAAATTAATTATATTAAATATTAAATATAAGAGAGGGGGGTATGTGTATGGTGGGTGGAAAATTATTTCGGGTGGTAAATAAAAATAATTTTCATTTTTAATAATTGCATTTTTAGATTGTGTTGGCTTAAGGTAGTTGTTTCGCGACAATACTAGCAAAAAGTTAATGCTAGAGTATATAGTACAGATAATAAGGATTCATAATTCATAGTCCCAAAACTTTTTTGCTGTTCCACAACTAGCCAATCCCGTGCTCGTTTGACAAATCTGGGAACACTGACCGAGCTTGTATATATTTTATCATAGAAATGTCAGATAAAGTATATTTTAAAGGGAGATTTATAAAACAAAAAGTTCTTAATAAGCGATTATTTAAACTTTCGTAAATCTATATATATATATAAAATAAGGTTTTGTCTGTACATTGCTCCAAATCACGCCAAATTTTGGTTGCACACGTTTCAAGCAAAGTTATAAACGAAAACACCCTCAACAAAATGCCTGTATGTCTGTCTGTCTGTATGTCTGTTTCAGTGGTTTCCGAAAAGTTGCTCACGATTCACGTACAAACGGCTGAAGGGATTATTATGAAATTTCATATTTACTTCAGATGCCTTCTAAATTACGTTTTGAGCTATATAACGTTTTGATATTTTGGCCCCAGAAGGGGGGTTTGGGGGGAGTGGGCACACGAATGAAAATTATCAAATAACTCCTAAACTATTAACCCTACTGCAAATTTTATGATAAACAAAGTTGTAGTTGTAGACAGCTTTTGTTTAAAAAAATTTTCCCAAAAAAGCACCCAAAAAGGGAGGGAGGGTGAAAAAATGTAAATTCTTTCCCTTGGAGCAAACTCAACCAAATTTTGTAGACATAATCTCTGGGGTTCTAGAGAGCTAGAAATGCAAAAACTAATCATCCAAAATGGGGGGGGGGGGAGATCAAAAAATGAAAATTCTTTCTCTTGGGCCAACCAAATTTTGTATAGATAATCTGTGGGTCACTAGAAGGCTAGAAAAGCAAAAACTGGGTGCGGAGGGTGGGTGAAGGGTGGAATGGGGATGGGGGTGAGGAGTGTGGCGGAGTAGAGTGGATGTGCAGAGGGTTGTGCGGGGTGGAGTCCAGGGGCATAGCGGGGGTGGGGTCCAGAGGGCTAGGCGGGGGTGTGATGCGCAGGGTTGGGGGGCACGGGGTGGATGGGGTGCGGGCATGGGATGGGAACGGGTGCATGGTGCGGGGGTGGGGGTGAGGCGGGTTATTGGGTTAGGGTGCGGAATGTAGTGTTGGGGTGGTGTGTGGGTGCGGGGGTTGGGCATGATGCGGGGGTGGGGGTGCTGGGTGGGTTTCGGGGGGGTTGTGGGTGGGCGTGGGGGTGAGGGTGGGGTTCGAGGACTGGGGGTCCAGGGGGCGTGCCTTGCAGCTAGTTTTGTATATTATCTGGTTATGAGTTGAGAATGAATCAAGTTTGGAAAGTTGAGATATGAAGATTCATTGATACTCTTAATTGATTGATCCGTTAAAAATTTCCTTTGGATTATAAATTAAAAAGAGAAGAAGAAAGTGGGTGGATGAACTGTAGTGAAGGGAGCAACATAGAAACATATATTTCTATGTCCGATGATGATGTTGCTGATGTTGTCTGTCTAGGTGGTCGCCTGTCTGTCCATCGGTTGATTCTCTGAGCGTTTTTCTTTCCCAGTCAGTCTGTCATCTCCTTTATGACGGCTTCATCTCTTGTAAACTCATCATCTTCATCTGTAAAAGGGCCCACAAGCGCTCTATGACAGATTGCCCTCTATCTATCATCGACCTGACCGACAAAATATCATTTATATCCACCTCGACCTCATTACATGCTTACCTTAAGCGGCACTACTCCCGCTCTCTTTTGCCTTTTTGGGTGGTAACAACCAAGTGATAAGTGGGATCATCTCATATCAGTGATAGATATCAAAAAGAGGATTTAATGCCGGTTTGTCCTCTGTAGTATTTTTTGACTGTCAGCTAAATCAGCTAACCATCGGAAACGCGTATATATGCATCCAGATGAAGTTAGATTTACAAATAGCCACTTTCTGAGAGCTGTTTTGGCATAAAAGTCTGAATTACACTATGCGATTTTCATGTAAATTTTAACTCAAAATTAGACTAATTTCCTAATTTTCATTGTTTATTATCAAAAAACACACAAAACGAAGAAACACAATATTTTTAATTGGTCTACAAAAATAGCAAAACCACTGTTTTGGCTGGTCTGTAAAGAAGTTAGTGTTTGAGTATAAACACTTGGAACACTACATGCATTCTGCCGAGTGTATTTAGAGCAGAATCTACATTCTCGGACAACCTTAACGGTTTGTTCATTGATAGGATGTTTCGATATCTATTTTCACAATCGTTAACTAAATGTGGAATCATTCTTCTAAACAGTGTATTTTTAAAGGAAATCGCATTAAATGAGAACTTCGTGACCTCTGATTTAAAAACATTAATAAATCAAATAAGAAAAAAATCACAAATTCTCTTGATGAAAGTGAAGATTTAAGACTAAAAGTAAAATAATGTTCAAAAACAAATTTCCCTGCATAACACTCATATAAAAAAAAATCGCAAAATGAAAGTCCGAAGCTTTTCTATTTTCATTTAAATCTTTTGTAAATAAAATAAATACTATGATTTTAGTACATAATTAAATTATTATACTAAAAAATAAAAAATATTATTTGAATATATATTAAAATCTAAATCCATTTTATTGAATGTTAATATTTTAATAATATTTAAAGAATCTCTTATGCAACATGTTTTTCTTGATATTAATACTATACTATCACAATAAAAAAATATCTCCAAAGGTCATCCATTTCTTATTTACTTTTTCATAAATATTTTCAAATGAAACTATATTTTTTTGTCATTTTTATTTGCAAAAGTCCCATCACTATATATTTTTTTTTATTTTTGTCTCTAAATAATAAATTGGCATTAAAATTTCAGGCGCCATCCTTGAAGTGTAAAGATAATATATATTTTATCTTAAAACCGGCATTAAGCGGCAAGGTGGCGATGTTTTATGGGTGTTTAAATAGAGAAGGAAAAGTGCCGGTTTAGCTGTTCGTGTTTTGAAAAACCTTCCCTTCATAACTTGTGCAGCACGCGATCTCTCCGGACCTTCCCCCTCAGGTGCAGGGATGATTTAAAATCTAGACACCCCGACTTTTAAGAAAATATCTTAATTATAAAAAAATAATTAATTTTTAAAATTACATGGTTAAAAAAGGAAAAGATTAATTCTTATGGTGATAAATGGTCGTATATATGTCTATCGTTTACCTGTCTGTAGCTTATATCTATCTATCTATCTATCTACTCTTATTAAACGAGCAAAAATTGTATAATAATATATATATATATATATTTGTATCATTGTTCTATTTTGAAAACGGCTTTACCGATTTTGATGAAACAAATTCTATTAACAAGTTTTGAGGATGAGAAAGCGATCTGGCTAGGTCTGGACCTCGACAAATTTAATTTTAATTGATCTTTTCTTAATTAAAGTAATTATTGACAGATGAAAATCTCAATAAAAAAGTTTGTTTACATTTTTTCAATTATGTTTTATTTTTAATTGGTTTTTTAATTTTAAATCCCACTAATAGGTTATAGCAAATATTAATATATTATATTAAAATTAGGAATTTTTTGTTTGTTTTTAATTAACAGGTGTCTAAATCATAACAAAACAGGTGTGTTTACAAATAAAGTGGCTTTTTTTATATAACTTGGAAACAAATCTTATTTAATTTTTTGTTTTTATTTCAGATCCTATACGATTATTTTTTTTATTATTTTTTTCTTATTTATTTTTTTATAATGTTTATCATAAGGAACGAATGTGGGAAATTGGTGTACGAGTAAACAAATATACACATGATATATATGTGGACCATTAGAAAGCTAGAAATGCAAAAACTGGGTGCGGGGTGGGGTGGATGTGGGAGGTGCAGGAGGTGGGATGCAGTTGTGGGGGATCCGAGGGTGGGAGGCGCGGTTGGGGTGGGGTGGGGCGGAGTGGTGGTGCATTGGTGGGGGCGAGGTGTGTGGTTTCGGGAGAGGGGGGTCAGGGGTTACCGTGCATCGCTCGGTGGCTCCAGGTACTAATATTAAAGCTAGAAACATGTAATTTGGCATACTACATAGTAGTAGTTAGTTTGATGATATTTCAATCAGCAAAGTCTCTAAAAAAATTTACTTCTCCGAAAATAAAAATTGAATATGATAGAAAATTTCGCTCACTCGATGAAATCACCTCGAAATATGTCCTTATATAGGAAATTTAATTAATTAGAGGTATTTCCTATTGAAGTCGGAGTGGTAGAATGGGTAAAATGATTTATTAGAAATTAATTTTCATCCTCTTAAAAAACCCGACGTTTCGGTGTATCGTCACTCCTTTTTCAGGGTTTAAAAGGGTCAACGAAGGAACTGCCATGTATAATATTATTTTTTATAGCAATCAAGTTTGAAAGTCTGTGCCTTGATGATGGCCGGAGCGGATCAAAAAATAAATAAAAAATTTATTTCACTTTTATTTAATTCTACGAAATAAAAATCTTTTTTTTTACCTGAATTTAAAATTAATCAACTGGTGTGTTCACCACACGACTTTCACATTTTCATTTATTTGAAATCATCGCGACACTACTAAATTACACCCCCTTCCTTTATTCGATTTTTTTGATTTTCTCAAAAACGGCTCTAACGATTTTTGTACTCCTTCTAGCCTATATCGAGCTTAAGTTTCAAATTTCGTAGCTCTAAGACTTATGGTTGCGAAACCCAGGAGGGGTACATACGTACGCACTGAGCAATTTCTATGAATATAAATGTGAAAGTAAAAATCAATTAATATATCCCTTTTAAATAAAGCACACTATTACCGAGCAACGCTCGTTTCGCCAGATACATAATTATTTATATAATTGATTATTGTTTAAAATATACATATAAATCATTAATTAAAGTTTTGAGCATCTTTTTTTTGAAAATAGTTGGTAGTTTTTTCAAAAAATCAACTCGGGTTCAGATTAACCAAGATGTATTTTAAATGAGACAGAATTCAATCAATCTTTTTCGGACAAATTCCCTCTGATATCGCAATTTAATAATATTTCTACTAAAATCTTAGAATTTGTCCGAAAAAGATTGATTGAATTCTGTCTCTTTTAAAATATAAATCATTGATAATAAATTTAGTTGCATTATTCATTGAATAATTTATTGTATTGTATTTTATTGATGTATTCTATTATGTATAAATATCCTAATATTTTAACTCTATAATTTATTGAGAGCTCCCTATACCTATAAAAACACCGTTTGGTAGCCCTTTTATTCCACCCAGCCACCCTAAAGAGCTAGTAGAGTGGTACTTAACCAAGTAGTTTTGTCTGTTTTTGCTTCTCTCGACCTTTATCCTGAGCCTCGGGTGTTTACATAAAAGTTCGATGCCAATTTCTAACGGAATGCCTTAACACTTGCTATCGGGACAAAAAGCCACCATTTCGGAGTCTCTCTTGGTGCTTTCTAATTCCCTTCGCGACTCGATCTTTCTCTAGGAGAAGAATCAGTCCTTTAAAAGGGAATTTGTTAATTTTTGTCCTTGTTTCACCTCTTCAGGTGGATTTCATGACAAATCACAAGGCTGAATCGAATGGGAACGATCCACTCTTGACATCTGATAGGAAATTCCCACTCGGATTTCGAAAGCGATGCAAAGATTTTAGACAGAGATGCAATGAGTGTGACCCTTTAGATTTTATTTTCTTGTCTTTTTCCGGGTGTGATTAGAGTGCATGACATTACGCTAGATGGAAATTTATAATAAAATGAATTTGAAATGTTTTCTTTGAAATATATTTCAAAGATTGAAGAGTTGGAGAATTTGTAAGAATAAGTCAAAGTGTGGATCCTATAATTGAAAAGATTTTATTTTGCCAAGAGTAGCAGAGTTGTTGATTCATAGAGGGAAATCAATGAGAGTGTCCTTTGCTTGATGCAAATAAACATATTCATACGTATATATAACGAATATAAATGGATTTATGCAATTTCGAAAAGGGCATGTGTCTGAAAATAGAAAATGTTCGGGAATGAAAAAAAAAAATATTTTCTAAAGTAGTGTAAAATTTATAAAATTTATTTTTGAGTTACATTTTGGGTGCAGTAAAATTAATACCAGAGTTGTTACTTTTTCGAGTGCAGGGAAGCTTTTAAATTACATTTACATGAAAAAGTGTATTTGTCAAAATATGCCAGATGTGCCCTTTTCGAAATTGCATATTCAAATATATATAAATATAATTTATTTGTTAGAGACTATAGTTTCGAAGATTTGACCTTCATCATCAGTCTTTTTAACTATAAATATTTTATATGTTATTTCTCATAGGTTTAAATACGTAATAAAGTAGCACAAAGTTCGAAAGTATGTAGTAACTATATAGAGTCTATATAAATTCTCGAGATCTATATAGTTTCAAACTTTGTGCTACTTAATACTCGACTGGATATAGGTAAATACGATTTGTTGTTATAGTAAAAACTAGTCACTCAACAAATTCATTTCAAGTTTATTAAGATTTTTAAGTAATCTTAATCTTTAAGACATTTTGTAGCATTTTATGAATTGATTAATGCTTTAGTGGTCTAATAATTTAATACAAGGCTTGTAAGAACTGCATTATGCACTGTTAAATATATTCATTAACAGTACCTTCATAATTGCGGGTCTTATCAAAGCTATCTATTAAATTTAGTTTCGAAATTATTTATATCTATTTACTATCACTTTAGATGAAGGGGTAATTTTCTGCCAATCATTTCATGTTCAATATTATATACACATTACACATATATGAATATTGAACAAATTATTGATTGTTTAATACAAAAAGAAATGTGAGGATTAATCCTGGACTCTCTCAGCCACCCGCTCTGAATCTGAATTTATTCGTTCTGAAGCTGTAAGTGTGAAGTTCCTTGTAAATAAATTTATGTATCTATCTTTGTAAGAGGGGGCCCAATAAACAAAATATTATTATATAAATAAATACAAATCTTTTATAGAACAATCTAGAAACTTTAATAAAAATCCAGGAGAAATGAATTGAAATTTGCAAATTTGAAAAAAAATAGCTGCTTTTTCATTATTTTTTATACCAACTATTGATAATAATTCACATTTTCGAATTTCCATTCATTTCTCCTGAAATGTCAGAATTTTTAATAAACGTTTCTTGATTGTTCTTTAAAAGATTTGTATTTATTTACATTTCGCTCATTTGGTGCAACACCGACATAACTGAAAAACTGTGATTTTCCAGGAGTATCAATTCATACTTTGGACGTGTAATAACTTGATACATTTATTCGAAAATAACTTATCAGCATTTTTTATTGAAAGAATTCAATATAAAAGAAGTTATTTTTAAATGAATGTATCAAGTTATTACTCGTCAAGAGTTTGAATTGATCCTTCTGGAAAATCACCGTTTTTGAGTATTCTTATAAAATGATAGGTATTCATTTGAAATATTTTCCTGATTATTTGGAATAAATTCCCAACTAGGCGGTATAGTTCGATCGATTGTCTTTTCCATTAAAATTTGATTAAAGAAAGTGTTTCGTTTTATTGGAGATGCCTGGCTGCCTGCTATCATCCTCTTAAATTTCAATATTAAATAGCGCGATAAAACTAACGAATGCCATGTCCGTCAGCGTCAGACGGAATGACAATGAGAGAGAATACCTTCGGGGTCATTTCACAATGCATTTATTATTTAATAGCTTAACCAAATGATTAACAGCTATTACCGAAAATTAATGAACAGGTGAGAGTAATTTTTACAAGAAAGGGAGGAGCGAGAGAGGCTTATTCTCTCATTTGAAGGCTTGGTAGTTTTAATTCAAGGGAATTCTTTTAATTAAAAACTAATTAAATTAAAAAATACATTAGTCAGAAATGATCCCAAAATCCCCCCTTCTCTATCTTCTTTAATTTTTATATAATATTTTGGATTCGCCGGAACTCTAATGAATCCGACCTTAGAATCAAGCTTGACAGGTTTGGAGCCATTCAGTTATGTCATCCCTTATTGGCCAATTTCTTTCGCAATAATCAGAGAACGAATTTTAATGCAATATTTTTAGTTTGACCACTTTTTTTAAGTATAGATAAATATTTCCGAATTATGGGGCGGTGGTGGTAGTGGTGAGGGCGAGGTGCGTGGTTTCGGGGGGGGTCCAGGGGGGGTGTACTATATATATTTGTATTTTTTTTAATTTGGTTGCCGTGCATCGCTCGGTGGCTCCAGGTACTTTTATATTGTTTTTATTAGCTAACTACCTAAGTCTATTTTTGTGTCTATTGGTTTTCGAAAATCCAGAAAAAATTTTCTTTCTTTCTTTTGGTTTTCACAAATTAAGAAAAGTTTTGATTTCTTATTTTTGTTTTCTTTATGTAAAAATGTTTTTCAGTAAAAAAAAGAAAAAAAAATGTTAAATATAATTATTTTTTATTTTATTTTGCTGTTCCTGCTTTTTTTCGTAATACATTAACATTAGGTACATAAAAAATTGCATATTTGGGCTATTTCATTGGATATTTTGTTTCGTATTTTTAGGTTTTTTACTGCATATACAATAGTAGTTTTTCCTGCTTCAAATCCGGTTTCTACTAAAAATATATATGCACTTGTGACATTTTTATTTTCTTCCCTCCCAAGATGCAGATATCAGTGAAATAAGAATATGGCTAAAATCCACCAGATAACTTAGAAAGTGAATGAATATGATTATGATGATTATTTTAAATATAAAAATATAGAATAATTCTCATTTAGCTCATTTTGTATATGTTTTAGAGAAATCTGGGTGTCTTGATTTAGCAATTTAACTTAAGCATTCGAAATTTAATTAATAGCCGGAAATTTGTAAATGTTACTTCAAACAAGACCAAGAATAGAAATTTCCTAGTCATATTATATATCTCTGCATTAATTAAAGTCCAATAATTCAGCGTTTATCTGGTTATTTCGACACGCCCCATTCATCATAAGCCAATATACAGTGTCTACATTGCATTAGCATGCATTAAATGAGATTAATAGGCTGTGTTTTTTGAGGGCTTGCGGGTGGGAAGGCAAGGGGATGCTAGCAACAAACCGTAAATTACGACAATCGGACAATCGGATGATTTAATAGGATCTAGATTACCATCGGATTTCACTCTTGGTGAGGATTAGCTCCCTAATTGTATCCAAGTTGGGTTTGCTTGGCAAACGAGAACCGAGATTTATCATCGCTCTTCTCTTACAGAATAGATACCTTTTGATAATTGATAGCAATGCAAACGAATTCATTCGAACTTTTTTTCTTGCGAAATTTAGCAATAAATTATCTTTTTAATTTCTATCAACACTTTTAAATGACTATAAGGGAATGATATTTCTTATTGATTAAAATCACGACTTCTGAAGAAAATGTGGACCAATGTATTTACATTTAATATCCCTACTTCTTCTTCTTCATTATATGAATTTTGCCTGTTCTTCTACACTCTGAGTAGAAGAGGATGTCTAGCTTTCTTTTCACCTCTTTAGCGGTCTGCCTCTGGGTCTCTTGGCTGCTGGTCTTCCATCCCGGAATATTTTGATTAGTTCTTCCGCGTTGGCTCTATCCGCATTTTGGTTCCAATACTTTTTGTCCATTTCTTCATCTTGAATCTCATACTTCTCTCTTATATCTTTCTCCTTATTGTGTACCATAGTGTAAATCCCAGTAGAAACCTCAGGTCACATCCGTTTTTGTTGTGTCAGCTAGGGCCTCAACAGCCTAAGTGATGCTGGTCTTACAGATGCTTTGTATATTTTCACTTTTGCCTCCGTGTTATCTCTACTTATTATTTGTATATGAATGTTTTAAATAATAAAATTGAAATAAAAGGGTTGTTACAAACTTAAGGGATGGAATCTCGTCAAAATAATTTTATATAGTACATTCCCAATATTATCGAGTTAATCTACTAATTTCCCTACAATGTTTGTTCTTGAGTTTAGATCCCGTAAACTACTCGTTTTTAATCTATCTAAAGGACACAATCCTAAGACAGTAATTAGAAACAGTGGAGGGGTGAATCAATTTTGATTACATATACCTACGAGTATTTAAAAAATAAAAATGCTGAAAAATGCAATTAAATTATATAATAACATGTAAAAATTTATAAAATTCCTGAATTTAGAATCGAGTTTGCAATATATTTGATTAGAAACAATAAATAAAATCTTTGATATTATATAAACAGTCTCAGTCACAAAAATATGTGCTGTTATAGTTATTGAATAAATTTCTAACCCTCTATTGTTGACTTATTACAGCTGGCTCAATCAAAATGAAATTGTATGATATGATGTAAACAAGATTCCTAAGGTTAAACCCTAACAACTCCAATTTAAGTGCGAGCACACACCTAGAGTCAAATTTATTACCAGTATAAGCCAAAATAAGCTGTAGTTACCTTAGGGTTAAGGACAGTTACTATATAAACAGAAGATGACTAATGAAGATGAAACAACACGATGTTATCAAAGTCATAGTATATATGGTCAATTAAGCTCTCTATTATCCTGAAATAGTATTCAAAAAATTCACTATACCAACATTTTTCTACCTATAATTAAGAGGCAAAGAACAAAAATAAAATAAAATATAAAAACACAAATAATGTTTTTTAAATTTTGAGTTTAAACTGAACAATTCAAAATATTTACGGAAAATCAAAGTTCAAGATATATTTAATATATGTATTTAAGTGGAGTGGTATGAAAATAATTTGTAAATAAATAAAAAAATCTCTTCTGATTGCATAAGCAAATCCTAGGCTAAAAAATTGTTGACATCAAATCAATTATCAAATATTTAAATATCAATTTTGTTTAGGATTATATTTTTATTGTCTTTATTTCAAGATTATTGTAAATTAATTGGAGTACTAAGTCCAATTAGTCTATAATACTTTTGAGGCCATATTTGGTTAGATAAACTGATCTTAGAAATAGTAATTATATTTTTTCAATTACTAAATATTATTAAACTACTAAAACTTGTAAATAAGATGGGATTCAAAGTTGAAGTTGTTTGTCATATTTTGGATAATATAATGCGTCTTGGACAATTTTTTTTATTAAGATTATTAGATAATGTTTTGGAAATGTTATTATGACAACAAATAGAATAGTGTGGCGGAAGATCCGATTTAGGATTTTAATGAAAACGAGGGAAAGAGAGCGAAGTACAAAACTTGGAAACTTATATACATATTTATACCGAAGGCGTTGACATGATCAAAGTCAAGGTTCCGATAAGATCGCGGAAGTTAAGCATAATAACTAGGATCCCAGAGAGTGTGCTGGTGATTAACCCGGTCGATTCTGTTTCTGATGGGCTGCTTTCATCCCCTTTGGAATTGATTGCTAAGTTCAGGGAGGTTATCTATTAGGACATGAAAACCTATTTTTCCAATACTAGTGAAAATGGGAGTTGTTTAAGTGTTTGAAATAGAATTAAATCTGCTGAGAGTTCACATCTGACGTTTCAGTTAATCTCACTTGCTTAAGAGACTAGTACTATATATATACTGTCCCTTTTGAATGACAATATCGGATGTGTTCTGGGGATAAATTTACGGCTAGAGGGCGATAAACCCCAATACACTTTGGAACCTGCTTTACGTATTCTATGATACTAACTAGCAATGAAAAAAATAGTAATACTCTGTAACAAATTACAGGTAATGAAATTTAAATAAAAAGGGGGATTATGATGTGGTTTAAAAACTGTTCATAAACAAAACAATAAAGTGGTATAATCTCTGCCTTTTTTTGTAATGATATTGATACAAGGAATTGCACCAAAAAGGTACAACCTGTCTACTAACTAATTGAAAGTTTCTTTTAGCTAAGAGTAGCAGAATTTTTATCAATTAAAGGAGACAATAAAGAGTGACTTTTCTGCTGGAAAGATATCGTTATACCATAAATAAATTTAAAAAATATATTTTTTCAGCAGAAGACACACTCTTTTATTGTCTCCTTTAATTACTAACTAATTGTAAATTTGTTCTTTGCATTTGCTAAGTTGTTTTTATTTTTACACTTTTATATTGTAAGCAAATATTTTATTTTTATTTTATTTAATTGGCTTCGGGAACTAGATGCCCATTTAGCCTTAGGGTGATCATTTTTTCCGCCTTCCAATCCACGATATTGGACCCCCTCCACACCTTATAAAATTATTTTTTTAATATTTAAATGAAAAACTAAAATGAAACATGAAAATACAGTAAAAAAATTATTTATAGTTTACAGGTGACTGTAAACATAAGCAAGCGTGTAGATGAGTGAATGCGTTCATATAGCCATATACGCAGAGACGTGCGAATAAAATATAATCGAATATTATAATATTCACATGATATGATGAATTATCTAATTCGTGATCATTTTCCGGGACATAATCGCACCCCTCTTTCTCGTGCCACAACCTCATAAATGTTAATTTTACAGGAGAGGCAAAACACTCGCCAGTAGCGAAATAAGGCAATTCTACGGTGGCGCCGCGATCTGACGATGGGTTCTTATAGTAAAGTCAGGTGGGGTAACTGGGCCAGGGGTCCTGTTACCCCAGAGCTTTTAATTTTACCGCATTTTTTTAGCGCAATTCACTTTTTCATATTGGTGGGAAATTTTCAGTGTTCCTGAATTAGAGAAATTTCTTTAAGTTTATTTTATACTTAAGTACTTAGTTAAGTTAATTACTTATTTACTTATTTACCAAGTTATGTGCTTACTTCTTACCTAGTTGCCTTACCCAGTTCCTTGAAAATATTGAGACTTGAGTAAGTACTTAATTAAGGCTTTCTTAAGCATAAGGAACTTATTTAACTTTATTTCAATGGGTAAAATGAAATTATTTTGTTTAGTTGTTTGATTTATGATACTTTTTTTTGAATTTTCTGTAATTAAAATCGATTTTAAAAATTATACTTGGCTTTAAACTTATCTACCTTAAAAAATTCAATAGAATAAAAAAAATAGAGGACTTGGTGCAACTGGGCCAGCCTAGTCAGGGCCCAATTACCCCGAATCGCTTACATCTTTGATTATTTTTAATCCATATACAAATGAGACTAATTCTACCTACGGCCAGGGTCTTGAGGGATAGGGGGACATGTCCAACTGCTCAAAAGATGTTAAAAATTTAAAAAACACCAAATAGGCTGGGCTGGTCCAATTACCCCACAACGCGATTAACTGGGCCAACCGCAAAACTTTACATTCAACTTAAGATAATTCCAAAATTTTGAATAATCAAAAGTTGAAAGTATCATGATTATTTGAAGAAAATTTCATCTTTCAATTAATATAGTCACGAGATCTATAAATTGTGAGGAAGCTTAGTTATAGCCAAAAATATGGAGTACTATCCTTGGGAAAACAAAAGAAGCTGGCCCAGTTATCCCACCTGACCTTACTAACCAAAATAAGACGAAAATGAACAATACCATTTTTCGATATTTCGCTTAGTTTTCGAGACATAATCGCACCCCTCTTATAATACTGCCATAGCCTCATAAATGTTAATTTTACAGAAGAGGCAAAACAAAAATGCTTGCAGTAGCGAAATAAGGCAATTCTACGGTGGCGCCGCGATCTGACCATGGATTCTTATAGTACTAACCAAAATAAGACGAAGATGAAGAATAGCATTTTTCGATATTTCGCTTAGTTTTCGAGATATCGAGTTTATAAAATACGTTTGGCGCCTCACGCGGAATTTATTGAAAATATTGATATGGCACTTTTACATCTTGAAGGCACCCTAAGAATGTATATGTTGGGCAAAAAAGTCAATTTTGAAATTTTTAGGGATATGACACTATTGAAACATGGGTGCGTATATTAATAGGGGGCACGGGGCTTTAATCCGGTACTAATGGTTACCCTTATTTAGCCAGTAAGCAAAAATAAATGACAAAGTTTACCTTTAAGTGTGGATACCATTTTCAATTCAAACGAATATTTCTAAGTTTTATTTCCATGTTTTATTTAGATCATCAATAATCACTTTTCAAAATTTCTCCTTTATGATAAAGCACAATTTATTGTTTACCAATGTTTGATCTAGCATGAAATTCAATTTGCTAAGATTATTATTTAATGCTATTATGTATGTTGAATTATTTCATAATTAATTAAAATTATTTACTTTTGTTTATCATTATAAACATTGAAGATTCGATTTTAATTGGCCGTGACATCATCACGGTCTCTTTGATTTGCTCGCTTTAGCAATCCAGCTTTTTAAATCTTTTTCTCGAGTTGATTGAATAAATAATTAACGCAAGTGAACCAGCCACTTAATTAGTCTGGGACATGCTCTGTCTGATAATTGATCACTTTATAAACGAAAATGTAATTATCCTTTTTTATGTTTGTTTATTTTTAATGCTTTAAGTTGTTTTGTCATGGAGGGAGAAATAAATATTCTATTAAGAAAAATCAGATATATTTATTTATGTGACAACTCTCGGCATTGCGAAACTCAAAATCTGAAAAAAATTAACCTTTGGTTACTGCTCACATTTTAATTTATTTGTATTCATATTAAATTTATAACAGGAATAGTAGGGAATTGGATCAAATTAAAAACAGCTTTTTTTTAATGGGTCACACGTTTCGACAATTTATTTTGACTTCCTCAGTTGCTCATTTTACTCTTTGTCAAAAAAAATTTTACTATTAGATAAAACATCATTAATCCTTCTTTAACATATTATTCTTGCCTCACAGTAATCAACAATTTTTGAAACGACTTTTCTTTAACAATTAAAATATATCGTCGTTTATATTCAGATATTTGAGGAAGTCAAAATCCCAACCAAAACATTCTGTGAAAAAACAGGCCAAATTCGAAAATGTAGTGAAATTTACTGTGCAGCCAAGTTTTATATTCACCAAAAATAATTAAGTTGAAAAAATAGTGCATTCTTTCAATTTTGAATGACAAAATCTAAATTTATGGATTCTAAATTTTTAATTTAGATTATTTTCATGAAACTTGGCTGTTCACGAATTTAGTTCATTAACCCTTATAGTATAATTCGAAACAGCCAAGTTTCATGAAAATAATCTAAATTAAAAATTTAGAATCCATAAATTTAGATTGTCATTCAAAATGGAAAGAATGCATTTTAATTGAAAGAATTATGATCAAGCTATAGTGCAATTGACAACTACAGTAATTATACCTAATTTATATTTTTGGCTGTGAAGATTTTATTATTTGTGACATTTTTTCATTATTTATTTATTAATTTATTGTTTTATTTATTTATTTATTATTTTCATTGTCTGTGATACTATTTGATTGTTTATAAACTCATGGTAGACTGGCTACAATGGAATTCATTCCGAGGCCATTAGGAGGAGAAAAAAAAAAAAATTGAAATAACTATTTTCTGAACTTAATTATTCTTGGTGAATTTAACTTGGCTGCTCACTAGATTCAATACTTTTTCGAACTTGTCCTGTTTTTTCACAGAATGGTTGGTTGGTTTGGTTGGGATTTCCCTTCTTTTTGTAAGTTATGCGAAAAGCGCTATGTAAAATTTAAGTTGAGTTTGGCCAACGGGCTAGAATTTTCATTTTTGACCCCCCCCCCATTTTGGGTGGTTAGTTTTTGCATTTCTAGCCTTCAGGGGGCCCACATAATATGTATACAAAATTTGGTTGAGTTTGGTCCAACGGACTAGAATTTTGATTTTGACTCCCCCCCCCCATTTTGAAAGGGTTGAAAGATAGAAAGTTTGGATTTTTGGAATTTTTTCTTTGTTTGTGTCACAAACTACTATTTATGATGCTGGAATGATTGGAAGTACCCTATTATAGGTTTTGATGTCAAGTCAGTGAGTGGAAAAATTAGCTATTTTCTCAGATACATATCTCAGAATTCATTTAAGCTATATTATTGAAATTTCGTACTCTACTCAAAATGGATTACATGATTACATGTGTATAATTTCAGCTCTGTATCTCAAATGGATTCCGAGCTGCATGGGGATAGAAATTGGCTCGAAATGGTTCGTGTAAATGGTTTACACTGTACATCGTGTACGGCCAAGCCAATGCTCGAACTTGGCCTGCGCACGCTGCGCGCTTTAATAAGCTGACGAACGACGACGTCTGGCTCATTCAAAAAAAGTTCTATGCTTTTAATTTGATCCAATATATTTTTATTTTATTTATTTATTTTTTGAGGCTTTGTTGATTCCAGTGATGATTTAAACTTTCATGATGAACCATCCCTGATAAAATCATTAAAATTTTCTAATATTTGTAGCTTTTAATTCTGAAGCTAAAGTTAAATGAAGATCACTTCCTAACAAGTGTCTTTGACTTCCCTTTGTCTAGACTAAAATTCTATACAACTCGCATAGAATATATTTTTTATAGGCCTGCGATAAGATATGCACTTGGATTTTTCTTACAAAGCCTTCTCACACATATAGTCGTTAAATAAAATTCAAGATTTTGCCATTATGAACCTATTGTCTAAGCAGTCTGAATATGTTCTGTGTCGTTTATTAATGTTCTTTTAGTTTATGATTTTAAATATTTTCCCATTTTTTTTTTTATACTTTTGAAATAACTTTTCTTCATCTATTTAATTACTCATAAAGATAAACCAATAGGTTGACTGGCCTCTGCATGACAACATATACTTATTATATTCTTTTCTTAAAGGAACTATTTCCATTGATAAAGGGAGAGTTTCTCACGAAACGTTTGGATTTCAAATAAACGTTTTTTTATAAAATATTTTTATTTATTTTTATTAATCAATGAAAATTTTTCAATTCTAATTATAGGTGTGTTGATAAATACAACTTGATATTTTCATTTTCAAGATGCGGATTTGAATTTCAGCCCATGTGAAATTTAGAAAACTTATATTCCGTTCATTTATTTTTGTATTTATTTTTTTCAGAAGCTTCTCACTGTGATCTTTCTGTGGTTTTTGCCTGCTCAGAAAGCAAAATTCCCGAAGATAAGCTCAGAATACCAGATTCAAAGGTTAGTATTCGATTCCTATTTTTCATCAACTTTTAATTCAAAAATTCTTTAATTTTACTTCAACGTTATTTAAATGCTAACGGTTTAAATCAATTAATTTAATTTATTTTTTGTGAAATTTCAGAAAATATCACCGAGAGGACCACAACTAGGGTACCTACTGAGACCAGAAATCTATGCAGCTTGGTGAGTCAAATTTATTTTTTAAAACAAAAGGGTAAAAAATAATAACTTAATTTTCAAAATTATTTTAAGTATAAAAATAGTGTTCTTTGTTTAAAATATTTAATTTAATTAAGATTAATATAAACATTTCTTTTATGATATATTATATTTTACCTTTTTGATTTCTAAAGAAGCATTTTTTTTAAATATTACCTACCTTAAAAAGTCAACCAAAAAATATATCATGACAAGTATAGATTTTGACGTGACAACGTCTTATAATTGGATGAAGCCGGCTGCACGCTCGAAAAAACATGTCTCATGCGGCGTTACCTCGCTCTGAGGCGTTCCATTTAAGGCTTGAAGTGCAAGCGAGAGCGCGGAACGAGCGACAAAGATTGAGGCGGGCTTTTTAAAAACTACAGTTATTACAATTTTAATGATGTTTCCAAATTTTAAATTTTAAATTTAAGATTTATGAACAATAATTTAATCACAGTTTATTCTTATAATAAATTATTCAAAATTATTATTTTTTTACAACAAATTACAATTAAATTTGCAAAAATAATTAAGTAACTAATTGAACAACTTTTATTCAGTTTACTTGCTGAAAGAAATAATGTCAATACAAAATTTATTATTATAAAATAATAAAATCAAAAATTTTTTTTTTTTCTGTCGGCTTTTCGGCCTTTCTAGCCATAAGCCTAATTACGATACTAGTTATTATTTATTTTAAATTTGTCTCTACCCCAGGGGGTCAGATTTTAGCTGGATGTCTCGAGTCGGATTCGAACTCAGTCCCGTCATAAGAAAATACCATTCCATCAGTATTTTCTTATGACGTTGTCACGTTCAACTATCGTCAGTAAACCGACTTTACAGACAACCGATTTTTTTAAATTAAAAATAATGTACATTAAACATTTTATAAAATATTATCTACTGTACGGAGACGTGTTGAATTTGAATTTCTATTAATTGCTGCTATGAGCGCAAATTTTCCATTTTTTTTTCAAATCAACAAGAGACGAAGACTAAGAAGAATAAATAGTGAGTGTTTAGTGTAAAATGTGATTGATGTTTTTGTTAAAATAAATAAATAGTTATTGATTCAACAAATTTGTTAATTTTATTTTTCATTTGATTAAATTCCAATCAACTTAGACATATGTTGAAAAAATGTATTGATTGGTTTGCGTAAATAAATACAAATGTTTTATAATAGAATCTAGAAAAGTTTATTACAAATTCAAACGTTTCGGGAGAAAATCCTCTTTATCAATGGAAATTTGAAAAATTCTGAAAAAATAGTTGATTTAAAAAGGATTGATAAAGCAATCTATAAGAAAATAAATATTGTGAAAATAATACTATGATACAGATTGTCTTGGAGATGAATTTAACTTGAACAAAAATAATTATTTTTATCCAAAAAATGTTGATAAATATCAAAAAAAGAGCACATTTGACCCCTTTGTTAATTGAATTTTTGTAGTTTGAAATTTTGATCATTTCAACATTTTTTTTACTAAATTCCGCTCTTTAACTAAAATTTCGGGATGAGAAAAGTCAAAATTGTGTACCACATTAGTAAAATGGCTATTTAATAATATAAGAATAGATAATATACAATACGTTAATAAAAATTTGTTCTTAAATATAAATTATTATTTAAAACATTTACGTATATAATATGTAATTATGAGTATTATAATATAATACATCTATATCAGTGGCGTGAGGTCCATAGATGCTGTGGATGTGGTGAATCTCTAAAATTTCAAACATTTAGAGTATTTTCATAAATCTAGATAAGGTCGACTTCAAAATTTCAGGAGGATCTTTAAATTTTCAAATTATATTGTTTTTCAAATATTTCTATAGAAAATATTTTTTTGTTTTGAAAAGTAAAATATTGGTTCTCGAAATGAAATAAAATTGTTGCATAATTTCAAGGGGCAATTAAAATAAATGATTTATCCCGAAACGTTTGGATTTTTAATAAACGTTTCTAGATTCTTTATAAAACATTTGTATTTATTTTATAGACTTACACATATGTATTTACAAAGAAGAAGGTAAAATAACTTAATTAGAAATTTATTCGACATAGACCCACCACAAGTGGATTTTCTTTTTAAATATTCATTTTATTAAAGAATATTTTCCTAGATTATTTATGATTATTCATCGTATTCCTTTTTTTTCTTTAAAAATTATGTCCGAGAATAGATAAAAAAAATGTATAGACTAATAAAAATTATAATTAATTAATTTGAGACATGCCTTAAAGAAAAGAAGATGTTCTTGCATGAAGAGGGGCGCGTGTGCGTGTGCGTGTGCTCAAGGAACAGGTTCGAAACCTGGTTTGCACTTAGACCTGGAGGATTGGCTGATGCGATGCCCGCTTGCATTTATTTCATTTTCAACAATAAATTATTTATTATTTTACTGAACAACCAGATCACATCAAAAAAATACTTTTTTTTTTTTAATTTTTTCATTTTAATTGACTTTAGCGAACTGACCCCATGCAACCAGGCTGTTATTATAATAAGGACGTTCCCTAATATAGCTCAGATGCAGTTCGCTCTTTCCCCTACTCTCACATGCGCAGAAAGGCAAAAAAATTTCTTTCTTGGATCTGGCAACATTGCATCTTTACCGACGCTAAAAGACAAAGAATAAAAAAAACTTCATGAAACAGCTCAATGCGAAATTCCAGATGAGAACAATAAAGTTAGGTTGAGAGAATTGGCTAAAAATCTCAAATGTACCAGCTGGAGAAGTTTTTTAGATATGAAAAAATTGAGTGAATTTAGTGCGCCATCTCTCACTTGCCATGCCATGAGAGAAAAAATGAAAACTATCAAAAGTACCTAACTTTTAACATTTTTCATACAAAACGAATACCGCTTGATACAATTATTTTAACAGGAAAATAGTTGTTATATCTTCAGTTAAGGATTCTCAGTTTTTTCAAAATTATATCAAGAAAATTACGATTGTTATTTAATGAAACAGTCGCTTTAACATCAATCAGGATAGGGTTCGCGTGTTAAATATGCAAATTTCAATAGTCAATATTTATAAATTTTTAGTGCCGCAAGGACAATTGAAAAAAAATTTTACTTATAAAGGACACTTATAAATATGTGTATTTAAAATTTTAAAAGGATTGCAAGAAAATCGATTTATTAGGGAATGTCCTTAAAGCAATTTTGATGTATGCCGAAAAAATACTAATATCACTTTTATATATCATTAGAATCAGGAAAAAACTGCTTCAAGTGGTCTGGGTCTCGTTCTCCCACGATAAATCTTTATTTACATACGACGTTTCAATATTTTAAAAATTTTTCCACTACGAAAAAATGTTGTATAAAGATAAAAAACCGCTATGTTTCTAAAGTTGCCTCTTTGGCGATGTCATTATAAGTATAGTATTCGACATCATCAGTATAATTCTTTATTTATACTTGTGTGTTGTGTGAATTAATTAGGTTTGAAGTTTTCGTGACTCCCCCAATAAATATAGTCGTTATTCACGTCAACACTTTAATGGAACATTGCATGTCTTTTATATTTATTTATTTATTTTTTTACTTTCTATTTCTAAAAATTTTTACAATGATCTTATAAAAAGTGGATGAAAAAGGGAAAACTTTTTGCAAGACTCTCTAAATTTTAGTTAATAGACATTTTACTTATCAGCTTATCACTGAAAACTTTACACAAAGCTCATTGATTACACATTACGTTATAAAGCTCATCATAACACGATTTTATTTTTTTCGGGATCAATGCAAAGGGTCAAGCCTATTTTTTCGGAAATGAGTTTATGATACATTCTGGTGGCTAGTCATCTTCACTATAGGCCAGTTGAAATTACTTCCAAATAACCCAGTAATTCAGCCCGCCGCGACACTCCTACTTTACACCCCCTTCCTTTATTTCAATCGGATTAAAAATTTGACACAACTAATAACTCATGAAACTTGATAAATACACTAATTTTTAAAAAAAAATCGTTAGAACCGTTTTTGAGAAAATAAAAAAAAAACGAAAAATCTTTCATGTAAATGTCCACTTCCGGTCTTCCGATTTCAATCAAAAGCTTGATGTAGTCCTTCTAGTCTATATCAAGCTTAAGTTTTTCGAATTTCCCATCTCTGAGACTTAGGGTTGCGAAACGCAGGGGGAGTAAATTCTTACCAACGGCTTATCCAACTTCCGGTTTTTCTATTTTAAGCCGAAATCTTTGTTATACTTCTTGTACCTCTGATGCCTAAGTTTCAAATTTCAGTTCTGCGTCTCCTGAAGATGATATGAAATGATTAAAATATTTATTTTCGATATCTAAACATACTCATTCCTTTAATTCAATGGGATTAAAAAAATTGACACTTGATAAATACACCAATTTTTAAAAAAACGTTAGAGCCGTTTTCTTTGAGAAAATCAAAAAACGAAATAAAGGAAGGGGGTGTAAATTAGAAGTGTTCGCGATGATTTCAAATAAATGAAAATGTGAAAGTCGTGTGGTGAACACTCTAGTTGATTTTATATATAGTTAAAGTAGTTTAAAAGAGCTCTCCTAAAATTTACAAATTGTGATTTAACTTGTTTTTCCGTGGGGTCTTCTGCTAAAATAAACTAAAAGACAACCTCATAGATATCTCTTTTGCTGAATTCATTATCATTACTCCGAGAAACAATGGAATGAGAGTTTATGAGAAAAATAATTTCAGGATTGTAAATTCTCTCGATTTATAGTATATTTTCTCATCAATGGCAATTTCAATTAAGAAGACAAATCTCCGAGATAAAAAAGAACGGTGTAGAGTCTAGACTCTTTGACTCTAGAGGGTGGGTGGCGAGCGGAACGGGAAAGTGATTTATGAAATGGCCAAAATTGCTGCGGTGGGAGGACGGGTAAAAAATTCAGCGGTGCAGGATTTTAACAGGAAGGTGCAATTAAACGCTCGAAGCGATTTATGTTAACGCACGATTCAATTAACGTTTCTCTCTTTCTGTTGAAGAGAAGAGACGTTGCGACATTCCTGCACTGTATGGATGGCATGCATAAATTGATTGAGCCATTAACAAGCAAGTGTATGGTGGGCGAGAGGGGGGCAACAGCAACAGGCACCAAATGGTCTTTAATCACCAAGCAAAAAATTGCACCTCTTCTCAAACATTACATACAGGAAGATACAAGAATTTTATTAGGATTCGTATTTCCCATTCGATCCAGAGAAAATGGCACTAAGGGCGAATCAGACATGGATTAATAAAAATGTGATTTTATAGCAAAGCTTTATAGGAGAAAGTATTGTTTTCGGTCATTCATCTAAGTCAACTTCAAATGACCATAAAATAAAAAATAGTGACTTTAAATGGACTCAACGAAAGGGAAAAGTTAAAGGAATTAAATCTAGAATAGGTGGAAGTGTAATATCGTCGCCTTAGAGTGTAAACCTGCCAACTCACAACAAGGAAATTTTACAGGGCGGAGAAAAAATAAACAATGTTTAATATTGTTGTTATGGAAAGAAACTATTTTTCATATTTTTTACTTTACCATGCAGGGTAAGGTCAAGTATTGTAATCGTTCTGCATGAAAAAAGTGTGTTTTTTTAGCTTCTTTTTTTTCGAAATATCTCAAAAACGGCTGAAACTATTTTGAATAAAAAAATCTGAGGCGAAACCATGGCATTTCGGTCTACAAAAAAGCCCTTAATAAGTGAGACATCGAAAAAATTCATATTTTTTGATATAATAACTGTTTTGTCAAAATGTCTGTTAGTCTGGTTGTTAGTCTGGTTGTTAGTCTGTGCGTTACCAAATTTTTTGTGGACGAGCTAGCTCAAAAACTAGTGAGAATATCAAAACCAAATTTCACACGTAGTTTTGGTGCATTGGGATTAAGAGCTGATTAGATTTTGGTGCATTCGACTCAAGATTAAGGGAGGAGGGTCGGGGGGGGGGGGGATTAAAAATGAAAAATCTAGGTCATTTGAGCAAACTCAACCAAATTTTGAATACATAATCATTGGACCCCCCAGAAGTCTAAAAATGCAAACAATTTCATATTTTTTCAATTCAAATAATCTACAAAAATTCAATTCCGTCCTCTGTCCAATTTGGCTGTTTAAATCTTCAACCAGTGTATTTACTTGAAAAATGTTCAGATATTACTGGATAAAATATCACCTAAATAAAAAAAAAGATGAAGACTATAATTTAATAGTTTCTTTATTGAAGGAGACAATAAAAGAAGTGTGCCTTCTGCTGGAATTATAAATTTTATTTATTTATAACAAGACTATAATTTCTATATAAATAATAATATAATAATAAAATTTATAATTCCAGCAGAAGACACACTTTTATTGTCTCCTTCAATATATGAAAATTCTGCTACTCTCGGCACAAAAACTTTCAATTTAAAGTTTCTTTAGTTATTAAAATTTAGTTAGAAAAAATTATTAAAATTGTCCAAAGACAGTGTGTCAATTCCGTCCCCAATATAGTTTTAGTATTTAACTTGACTCACGCCATCACTGCAGTGGTCAAGAGAGAAACTATTGTCAGTTGGTGAGTTGGTTTGTTAATAGCAACCAGTGGTGTTAATTTTATTCATATGGTAACACAGAAAAATGACTTCATAAAGGTAGTGATTAATTATGTCGTTCATAAGTGTCATTTCCGTCCCTGCGATAACAAGTCATATAAAAATATTTATTTAAAAAACTTTCTAGTGTTGTTTTACTTTTAGTGAATTGTAACCAAAATTGTAACCTTCTATATTTTTAAGCCAGTCTCTGCCTATATTACCAAATCAAAATTCTCTAATGTCAATTCCGTCCCCTTGATTGTCACACCTGAATGGGAAAAATCATAAAAAATTGAAAAATATTTTTTAATTCATGACCATTATTAGAAATTGGTCTATAGATAGTTGAGCCACAAAACTATATTATTATTGTTGGGGTGTGATAAAGTTATATTTTCAAATTTTTAGATAAAAAAAAAATGCAAAATAAGTTGGATTTACTCATATGTATTTCTACACTCCTTGTCAAGTAGTCAAATAAACAGAAAGTTGATAGATTCACAAAAACCTTCAGCTGAAAGTAGAGTATATGAATATTTTTAAATCTGCCTATCTGCTAATGGCCAAAGAAGGTAGATTGGGAAACTTTGGCCTCTATCGATGATTGTCCAAAAGTGAGCTCACATGATTATATCGACATAATATGATTTTGATAAAAACTTAAATTTGAAAGAATCTCTTTTGACCTGTGGCAAAGGCAACAAAAATATTCTCTCTATATAATGAAGAAATTTATTTAAAAATGAAATTATCGATTTTGTCTGAATTATAGATCAGTTGTTCGTCGTCTTAATAAGAGAAAGAGAAAGCAAAAAAACAAAAACATAAAAGAAGAAGGCTGGATGTCTGTCTGCCCCTTGGGTGACGTTCCAGAACAAATTTAGTTAATACGTTAACCGAATGGATATTTAAATGAAGTTTGGCCGCCTTCAAGGACCTCTGACTTCTCCTTTTAGAGGTAAACATCCTAATTTCATCATCAACATCCATCTGAGAAGCACTTTGGCAGATTTTTGACACTCGGCCAGGGATTTAGACGAAGCAGAAGAAGAAGAAAACGATAAAGAGACCCAAGAGAGTTCAGAAAGGTTAAGATTTCGCCACTGGAAAACAAAAAGGTATTCACTAAGATAGCAAAGATCCATTTTTCAAATGCTAATATATTACTATTACTATTGAAATCTATGCACTAGAGATACCTAGAGAGATATCTTAAAACAATTTATCATATCCCTAACAAAAGAGCGACTCCTTCAAGAACAAGAAGCTTAACTTGATAAAGAGTGTCCAGGGAATTTTAGTCAAGTTTTAAAAGTCTTCTTTTATTTGCATTTTAATCGTTTCCAGAAGCTTTTCGATAGAAGAAACACCAAGATTTTTTTAAGTAAGAAAATAAAAATGAAGATATTGCTTAAAATGTTCATAAGGGCTTAAAATGCCATTTGACACAAGTCGGTGAAAAGTACGTGATAATATTTTCACTTAGAATTAATTAATTTAATAAATGAAATAATAAAATTTGATCTAATAATATAATTTATACATATTTTGACAATAATAAAAGTTTTCAAATTGATTAATATTTATGTTATATATTAGACTTGATTTGAGAATTTTTTTAATATTAATTATTATATAACTTTTCGGGGATATATTCTCAATAAATGCCTCTCATTTTTATTTTCTTTTGTAAAAACTTAACACAGGATATATTATTAAAAAAATGTTATTGTCAATAGGGACGTTTCGACTACTTTGTAGTGTAATAATCATCATTCATTTAGTTTTTATGTTGTAAGACTTATGGATGGATTGTAATACATAAATTTGAATTGTTGAGGATATACCTACGTATCTAAAATCAACTTTTTATTAACAATCTTTTGATATATATGGTATTGTTAGATTATTATCTTTCGTGCTTAATTTCTCAATATTTTACAATTTTTACATCAAATTAATCACTCGTAAAGAGAAACAAAGAGGTTGTCCTCTGCTTGAAGCAAATAAACATACACACATATATATCAAATATATATATTGAGTCATATAAAAAGTTTCCGTGGTTTCTTGGTAAATTTTAGAACAAAAAATTGTATATATATTATTTATCATTAAGCAGATGACAACATCTTTGTTTCTCTTCATGAATAAACAGCTCTACTACTCTCGGCAAAATAAAAACTTTTCAATTAAATTAATCACTGCCTGAAATTTTATATTAATTTCATTTTTAAATATAACATTTCGAATTGAAAACTTTTTTAAGACTCTGTACCTACGCTTTCCGCAAATGGCATAATGTTTGAGTTAGAAAGTCGAAACTTGGCATAGAAGTGCAGTTTATTAACACAACGTGTCGAATTTAAGTCTATTATTTACAACCATATGACGACGATTATATTATTTTCTAATTTTTTCTCCATTTTGGATACAGAAACACTGATGCCCAACAGCCCAAAATATAATCCGTTTATCGTTTTGGAAATAGAAAATTTTTTAGCACTAGAACAAACTTTCTTTGAGCGAAGTTCTGGCATTATCGTGTGTTTCTTAATATAGACATAGACACAGTTAGATAAAAAAATCAAAGTTGAAAATAAGTTTTCTCTACTTTTCGGACATTTTTAAACAGAATAAGCAAATAAAAATGTAAATTAATTTAATAATATTTATTGATTATTTATGAACTAATCTATTAATTTGTTGTTATTAATTTGTATTGATGATTGGTTGACCTAGCCAGCGAGGATTTGTGCCTCTAAGCGGGTTGAGGAATTTATTTATTTATTTATTTAATTAATTAATACTTCGACCCACCCAACAAGCAGAGGTTTCGCCTGCTTCCCAGGCGGACCGAATAATTTTTATACACCCAGGCATTTAATCTAATTGAGCCTATGAGCGCAATAGTGGACTAACCCACAAAATTATAATTTTGGTTTATCTTCGGTAACAATATTAGTAAATTATTACCGCAGATAAACCAAAAATTATAATTTTAAGTTAGTCACTATTGTACTCATTTCTCAATTATTTGTATGTAATACATTTTTATAGTTTTTATATATAATTCTTCCTCAATAAAAGCATAGAAAGAATGCAAGTAGAGAAGAATAGAGCCTCATCATAATATGTTATTATATAAAAGCTTGAAACATTAAGCTATAAAAGAAGAATACATTAATTTGATATATATTATTTTGATAAGATTTATGAAAAAGTAAAATAGGATAGATTTCAATAAATTAGAATCGAAATTTGATCTTGTTGAAAGTATAATTTATAAATCATAGGTAAAATACCTATATAAAACAAAAAAAATAAAAAAGATAAATGAGTTAAGGTTGAACATTCGGTTGGGAAATTTAGATATATAGGTATATTATTTTTTTAATTTTTTGTGGTTATTAACATATAAACTTGAATAGATATAGTTTTAAATATTATCTGACATTTTATTATTTTTAGAAGGTATTTATTAATATGAAAATTTAGGAATATTTAAAAAAAAAAACGGAAATTTCGAAACCAGCAGCCCACAGAGAGATAGAAGAGATGTCTTCAGCCCCCACGAGGTTTTCCTTTTAATTTATTTATTTATATCTCTCGATTTTTGTTAGAAAACGATGATCGCGTGATTTGTCAATTTAAATTTAACACTATAGATATAAATATATGTTTGTATAATCTATCCATTTATACCTTTATATATTTATATATTAAGCAAATTAGAAAGTCTTTGGATAAAAAAACGTTATTAAATAGAAAAAGCAGGATTCGGGAATAAATAAATAATCCTGGAATATGAAAATTTTAGATGAAGATAATAGGTACAATATTATTCAAGATCGAGGCTATATGGTGTTAATTAAATTTTTATTTATTTATTCAAACTTTCAGCAATTGTATTCTGAATTCGAATGCAATTCCCTGTAGAAGGGAATAAAGGTAATATAATTGTCGAAATCGCGAAAAAATAAACATTTAATTAAGACCATATTGCCTCTTCCTGAATCATATATTTTGTTCAGGGAGAACGGTCTAGATTCTAGGTGAAACATATTTAATAAAATTTATATTTAAAAAATATAAATTACTAGGTAGGCTTCACGAATAAAAGACAACAAGACTATAGGTACCTATATTATATTTCGGGTTACGAGCCCATCTTCAGGAGTTCACATAGAAGATGTAACCCGAAATATAATATACCTATAGTCTTGCTTGCAAGCTTTTATAGTCTTTTATTTGTGAAACCTACCTAGTAATTTATATTTTTTAAATTTTAATTTTACTGAATCATATATAAAAATGTCATGACTTTAGGTTTGGAATGCTAAGATTAAAAAAATAATAATAATAATTCATATTATTTTAATTTGTTTTTTTTGTAATTTGTTTAAATGTTGTATACGGATATAGTTTGCCGCTATTTTGATAACTTGGGTTTTCTGTGAAGAATCCAGTTATCAAATTTCGACTAAGAATTTTACAAGAATTTTCACCAATTATTTGTTTTTTTCTTATCTAATGTCAAATATAACTCAAAAACTAAAACTTATAAAATAAAATACAATTAGAAAACTTTTGAAAAAACATATAACGGGGTAACTTTGATACACTTTTTCAGGTTTTTTATGAAACCTGTCAATATATGTATATTACGCTAGATTCTTGAGACCAGGGTGTTATATGAAATTAACATTCTTCTTTCACTATAAGGACATGATTTTACCCTACGTCCCATGACGCCCTCGTAAAAATTCTTCTTCATTGTCCCAATCTTACCTCATGGAGTAGGATAACTTTGTCCCAAACAGCACTGTTTTTGCATAGAAACTCTAGGAAAAAATTAATCCGTCCCTATGTTGTCCGAAAGTATTTGAACATAGACCTAAGACAATGTTCTTAGACAATGAATTAATTTTTTTATTACATATTTTCATTACACCTAGTCTAGTGTAGATATTAGAACACAAGGATATACTAGAGAGTAAAACCTTAGTTTTAGGGAATGTACTATTATGTAAGAAATAAATTCGTTTTCTTAGAGTGTAAACCTGCTAAATCCATTTTTTATCATATATAACATACTCGTATTAATACCGTTCGAAAGAAAAAGAGATTCAGCATCGTCCAAGTAAAACTTCTACTTAAAATTACGATCGTAAGTTGTAGAAAAAAAATGTGAAATATGTTTCTTTCCTTAAAAACAATATTAAGTTTTGTTTATTTTTCTCTGCCCTGTAGAATTTCCTTGTTGTGAGTTATCAGGTTTCTAAGGCGACGAATTACTCATTGATCTTCATTATTGATCAGATTGTAATGACTTTGAATGATAAAAAAAAAATATTTTCATGACAATTTTTACAAATTTGAAAATATTGGGATTCAAAATATCAAGAGAGATGGTTAGGAAAGATAGACAAATTTTTATTGGGAAGTAAGAAACATAGGTATATATTTATATTCATTATAAAATATATATTATATGTTTGCATCAAACAGAGACTAACTTCATTGTTATCTCTTTATCTGTTGGTTCCTCACAACTTCCATTATTCCCCTATAGCCATCCCCAAACACGATTAGGATTGTGACGGCTGTAAATATGATAACAGCAGACTCTCTTAGACAGACGGACGGACACCCGTCCAAGAGCTACGCGAGATTTATCAATGCTTTCAACTAACTTTCAGCTAACAAATAAAGTTCAAAATTAGAGGAATAATTTCATTTAAATATATTTTTTGTTTGAATTAAGCCGAATGTCATATAAATACCTAGATAATGAATGCTATTTAGTTATCAGCTCTAGAACTTGACCATTAAGGCGCTTATATATATTTTATTCATCCATTATGTTTCATCTTAGCGTGAATACCACCAGTAACTTATCTTTTGCTGAGAGTTTCCAAGCACGCCTCTAGGCTAGGGTATGAATTCTCTAGAAATTATTTTGAATCGGTAACTGAAAAAGACTTTGGGCTTTCTTTCTGGTTTCAAAACCTCCAGTTGTATAAAATACAGAGAATCTTAAAAAAAAAATCGAATAAAATTTAACATAATTGTATCTAAATAAATACAAATATTTTATTAATTAAGGAGGTTCGGGACAGCTAATCTATCTGGTTGATCTCCGAAAAAATCTTTTGTATTTCTGCATACTGACAACTTCTGCCTACTAAATTTTTTTATAAAAAATTAGGTTAATTTCGAATAAAAATCCTTGTTTTGATAATATTAATAAAAAGAATATTGAGATAAATTTTTTCTCATTATAAAAAATTTATTTAACAAAAAAAAACTATTTCAAGAAATATAATTGGAATTCTACACTAGTGCCTTTTGTTATATCCTGTTGGCTGCACATTACTTTCTATTTTTAACCGACTTCAAAAAAGGAGGAGGTTCTCTATTCGATTGAATTTTTTTTTTTTTTTTTTTTTTTTTTTTTTTGTGCCTATGTTACCTCATATCTCCGCCAATTGTCAACCGATTTTGAAAATTTTTTTTGCATTGGGTCCAGTCTAGCTTCCGATTGGTCCCATTTTTTTTTCGATTTTTTTCATAGGTATTAGACCTTTTTTATTAGGTTTGTTTAGGTTTGTTTAGACCTAACCTCTTTGTTTATGAACCGATTTCGATGGTTCTTTTTTTATCGAAAGGGGTGTCTTAGGGATGGTGTCATATTAATTTGGTCAAGTTCTGATGATATAATCACTATTAATAACATCACTAAAAAGAGAAAAATAAAAATTTTTAAGAAAAAAATAAAAACCGACTTCAAAAAATTAAGTGCAACAAATATAAAAATACACTAAAAGGTATAAAATAATTATTATCTTATTTAGTTACAACTAAACGACGAAATATTAACACGAAATTACTTTTTGAAGTTGGTGCCAAACATATACCCTTTTATGAATCGCACTCGACGGATCTTACTTAGTACGTTTGGCGGGTACGCTCGCTTATAGGTATAGTTTGTTTGGCACCGACTTTAAAAAGTAATTTCGTGTTAATATTTCGTCGTTTAGTTGTAACTAAATAAGATAATAATTATTTTATACCTTTTAGTGTATTTTTATATTTGTTGCACTTAATTTTTGAAGTCGGTTTTTATTTTTTTCTTAAAAATTTTTTACATTTATGGATAACTAATTAACTTGACTGTCAAATCTATTGAAAAATGTATCATTCGATTCATAAAAGTTGAATTATTGATGTGTATAAATTTATTGAAAATGGTATAATTTGAATAGAAGTTATAGCTCTTTTAAATGCTCGGTCCATTTACTTCCATGTTAAAGGGACAATTTTCAATAATTTATTTTGCGGTAATGGGACAGACGATCAACTTCAAATTTCGGGAATAAATATTTAATACACATCAATGATTGGATGGTAAAAATTTGAGAATTTTCTTATAAAAATGATAAACAGTCCCGAACCCCCTTAAACAAACTAGAAACATTCATTGAAAATCCAGACGTTTAATAAAAAATTCTCCCTTTTTAACCGACTTCAAAAAAGGAGGAGGTTCTCTATTCGATTGAATTTTTTTTTTTTTTTTTTTTTTTTTTTTGTGCCTATGTTACCTCATATCTCCGCCAATTGTCAACCGATTTTGAAAATTTTTTTTGCATTGGGTCCAGTCTAGCTTCCGATTGGTCCCATTTTTTTTCGATTTTTTTTCAAAGGTATTAGACCTTTTTTATTAGGTTTGTTTAGGTTTGTTTAGACCTAACCTCTTTGTTTATGAACCGATTTCGATGGTTCTTTTTTTATCCGAAAGGGGTGTCTTAGGGATGGTGTCATATTAATTTGGTCAAGTTCTGATGATATAATCACTATTAATAACATCACTAAAAAGAGAAAAATAAAAATTTTTAAGAAAAAAATAAAAACCGACTTCAAAAAATTAAGTGCAACAAATATAAAAATACACTAAAAGGTATAAAATAATTATTATCTTATTTAGTTACAACTAAACGACGAAATATTAACACGAAATTACTTTTTGAAGTTGGTGCCAAACATATACCTTTTATGAATCGCACTCGACGGATCTTACTTAGTACGTTTGGCGGATACGCTCGCTTATAGGTATAGTTTGTTTGGCACCGACTTTAAAAAGTAATTTCGTGTTAATATTTCGTCGTTTAGTTGTAACTAAATAAGATAATAATTATTTTATACCTTTTAGTGTATTTTATATTTGTTACTTTCTAATTTTTGAAGTCGGTTTTTATTTTTTTCTTAAAAATTTTTATTCAATTAAAAATTTGAAAAAATTGAAAATTAGTTGCTTTAAAAATGAATGATAAAGCAATTATAAACAAATATTTTGAAAACAGACAATGTTACAGTTTGTTTTGGAGATGTTACATTTGATAAAATGTTACCTTGAATAAAAATAAAAATATTCAAGAATAATTATTTTTCTCTAAAAATTTTTGATAAATATTAGAAAATCAGTCCATTTATCTGACCTTTTTTAATTGAATTTTTTGTTATTTAAAAATTTGATCATTTCTGAAATTATTAAGTATGATTTTTTTTTTCAAAATTCCACTCTTTATTTAAAATTTTTGAATTGTAAAAGTCACTCACTATACACTAAACAATCAATCATTTTTTTTCAACATAAAAGTATCTAAATTGAAGTTTTTTGCCGAGGGTAGCAGAATTTTTATATATTGAAGGAGCCAATAAAAGAGTGTGTCTTCTGCTGGAATTATAAATTTTATTTATAACGAGACCATAATTTCGAGAGCCCTGCCCTCTTCCTCAGTCTATTACAGGAATTAACGTATGAATAGAAAGCGAGCTTTACATGTGGTCTGGGCAAATTATGATATTTTATGTTTGTTTCATTTTTTGGCTGTAGGTGGCGGTATTGGGGTTTTTATTTGAGAGGCTATTTTTAAGATTCATACATTAATTCCTATGAATCAAGTGTAATAGACTGATGAAGAGGGCAAAGCTCTTGAAACTATAGTCTCGTTATAAATAAAATTTTTAATTCCAGCAGAAGACACACTCTTTTATTGTGTCCTTCAACAAAAGTATCTTTTTAATAATCTTTATTCGCTTTCCTGCAACGTTTTATCATTAAATTTGACATTATTCGTTCCAATTTCTATTACAAATACTTATGATTATATTATTATGGATGACTTAACAGATGGCACTTTCCCTTTTACCAAATATTTAAAAGAATTCGATAATACTTTGGGAATTGAGTTGTTTAACATTACAAATACTTTTGATAAAGATATTTTCATCCTAATGCAAAACATTTCGATCCCTTTCAGTCTCTTGAAAATAATTCCAAAAAGTGAAAACGTTAGTAAGCCAGTCTGTGCAAATGTTGGGGATTTGGCATTTTTTTCTTGTGAGCAATCAGTTTGAAATAAAAAACTCAAACTTGGCATAAAGATGCAGCTTGTTAATACAAAATTGTAAGCGAAATTTTAGCTTTATTTTGGAAATACAACATTTTGACATCGATCTTCCGTTCTCAAGTTGTCGGAATCCAAACAGTAACACAAACAGAAAAAAAAATCATTCCTGGAAATTATTTTTGTCCAGACTTTTATAAAAACAAATAATAAATTTATTTTTATAAGGAATTTTTTGAGCATGTTTAATTCTTTTCAAAATGTGTTACTATACAAAACAAGAGTGTTTTTTTTTTAATAATCACCTATAGTTACTGTTTTCCAAATACGTCCCTAGAGTATTTAGTTAAAATGATAAATGGGTTGTGGAAGGATACTTTGGAGAACAACATTTTGTTTAATTTGTTCTCTCTTTGTCATGTAACATACACATTACATATTAGACTTTAGTGCTCAAGTGATGGCAATTCCTTTCTATATTATATTATTAGGTGTTTTTTAACGAAAACAAATCACACTGAGTAATGCGTTTTAAGGCAAAGGCTATAGTTCACCTCACTCTCAAACAAATCCCATTATAAATACCTATGATAAAGAGCAAAGTCAAGCTGTCAATACTCTAACTTATATGTGGGTGTAAGGAAGAACACAGGCTCTAAATTTCCTTAAAATTAATAGAAATAATTTTTCAAAAGTCCTCTTAATCAAATAAGACCATTTCCAGTCATTGGTCTATTTGTCTGTTGGAGCTAGCGATACCTCAAATACAGTAATTCACAGGGAAATGAAATTACAATTATACTAGGCGATCTTTGTTGAGAAAAGTAATTTTTGGAAAAAAAATTTCTGTTTAGATTTTGGTATTACAATACTTACGAACGGAAAGATCTAGAAAGTTCATTCTGGTACCATATTATTTGTATCTCCAAGAAAAATAACTGATTAGATTTTAAGCTTTTTTAGCTTAAGAACTTCGAAATGAAAAATACAGAAAAAAAATCGAATCATTATATGAGAAGGCTACACTTATTTTAGAATGATGCAGAAAATGAGTTGAAATTTGTTAGAAAAGTTTGTATCATTAAGTTGTACCCTTTTTCAGCCAATTTAGAGCCGAAAGACCTTCGCTGGTGAAAAAATTTGCCAAATTTCTAGAATTCGATGAGAGTGTACCGAGTATTGAAAAATTGTTTAACTTTTTTAATTTCACTTAGTAATGTACGATTGTTTTCAAAACATGATAAATGAAAATTAAGTACATCATTATATTTTCAAAAGGAAATCAATGTCGTTGTCCTCTGCTTGATGCAAAAAATATATTTATGTATATAAAGAATATAAATACGTATATTTATATATATATATATAGGTATATATTTATTTATTAGAGACTATATAGTATCGAAGGTTTAACCATCATCATCACTCTATCTGTCTCTGGATTCAATAATCCAGTGGGATATAAATTCGTTTTTTTTGTTATATCAAGTTAGCCACTAACAATCGTTGAGATAGCAGATAAAATATTTATAATTAAAAAGATTAATGATGATGGGCAAACCTTTGAAACTATTGGTAAGTGGTTCTTGCCACTACGCAATCTCGTGGTCAAAAATATAACTAAAACAAACGGGTAAACTGCACACTTATCAATCATGCGGAGGATAATTTTTCAAAATTGAGATGCCGAGTAATATTTAAATAAAGCATTTAATATTGCAAAAGATACTAAACAACAAACTAATAATTTATCTAATTTGTATAATAATAAAACTTGAGTAAGATGCGAGGTAGGTTTCACAAAAAAAAGAAATAAAACAAAATTGAGATTTGAATTCGATATATTTCGGAGGTCAGCTCATCTTCAGGAGTCAAAGAAAAGTTTCTTTGACTCCTGATTATGGTCTCACCCCCGAAATATATCGAATTCAAAACTCAATTTTATTTTATTTCTTATTTTTGTGAAACTCTAGCTCGCATCTTGCTCAAGTTTTATTATTATATTAAAATTTTTCAGCTAGAACCAACACCTAACTCCTTAAAAGTTATCGTGTTTGTTTTGTTGTGTTTTTAATAATTTTCTTTATACAATAAAAATAAATATGACCCGAGTGTGTTAGTTTTTATTTTGAGCACCAGTCAGCACTGTTTACTATATAATAATATTCTATAACTAATAAATTATATTTATACATATTTAGTTTAGGTATATCTAAATGTTTATTTGAATCAAACAGAGAACAGCCTCATTGATTTCCCTCTATGAATCAACAACTCTTCTATATTTGATAAAAGAAAATCTGTTCATTTGATTATATTTGTTTTAAAGTAGTACTGTATAACTAGATACGTAGATTCAATATTATTATGTAAATTTAGTATAAGCCAACAAGCTCGAGCATGTTGAAAGCATCAGAACCCATAGATCCCGAAAGATACCGACAATGTTGGATTATAATAAAGAATAATTTTGGAGAAATCCAATGCCAATAATTTAGGATCGAGCTTTTCCAACTCCACCCCCATTCTAAGAGAAGAAGAGCTAGAAGAGAACGCGGTGGGAGGGCCTGATTCGTGTGTCATTCTCGAACTGGGAAAAGGGCGTTATCGCCTTGTCAAGATTCAAAAGACGGAATTTGGAAATTCTTTCTTCAAATGATGTCCAATGGACACGGTCATAAACTATGGCCGAACTATCGCCTGATGTCTTCCACTCGTCTTCTTCTTCATCTTCTTCCCCTATTATAAACAAAGGTGGATGGATAGCTACGTAAACCTATAAAGTGGATTTTATGACAAATTGCTGAAACAGAAAGAACGAATTTCCTTGTTCCTCTTTCAGGACATAGGCAGGAGGGCATGTCACACTCAAAAGATGAAACATATTCTCAAATATAACTTTTGATGAGTTTTTAATGTGACTGTGAACATATAATAACGAAATAATTTCAAACTCAGTCAATGTATTTAATTTTTATTTATTCATCAACAGTTTTCGATAGATCAGCTATCAACACGACAAATTCTTCCGTTAATTTATTTTTTCTATCTATTAAAAATATATCTTTGAAAAGATCAGAACAACGTATATTCGTTCTGAAGATGATGTGAATAAGCCAACGATACATTCAATAACTACATAAACATAGCTGTTCATTATTATTATTATTTTTTATTTAAAGGGCCTCCACATCTTCCCTTATAACCCTCTGATCCTCCCACATTGGTTGAGTGGCTCAGGGTGTGGCCACAGCAGAACGGTATGAAAAACCTAATAAATTTCTCTAAAAATATTGTTTTAATTATTAATTTAACTATTTATAATTCTAATAATAATCCCACATTAGTCACTTCCGCTCTTCTCCCAAGTTTAAATAAGATAATCGTATACAAACAAAGAGGGAAAAATATTTCACCATGCTAAATCTTGCCTCCTACCTTTAATGAGGTTTATAGATTCTTAATTTTTATTATTTTTTTGATTATTTATAATCAGAAATTAATGAGGTTTTCTTCTGCTTTATACAAATACACATATAAATATAATATATAATGAATATGCATATATTTATATAATTGATTTATTAGAGGCTATAGTTCGAAAGTTTGACCTTGATCATCAGTTTTTTAAAGTAAAGAAAATTTTCAAAAATTTTCTTTACTTTATTTAAAATCTTTCACCAAGAACCTACACCATTCTTCCTTTACAAAAAATCAGTCTTTTAATTAGAAATATTTTATCTGTTATTTCTCATGTATTTAAATGTCCGATTGGATTTAGATAAATTCGTTTTTGTTGTCATAGCAAGCTGGTTACATAACATTTTTTTTTAATGTCTGCATCCTATACAGAAGGCTCTATGAACACAGAATAAATAGCCCCTGGTAGCTAGGCAATTCGCAGCTTTTTATTTTTTGTGTTAGCACGTGGAAACTTTTATAGTAAAGAAAACTACATTCTTATTTGACGAAACTTCAGATTGATAATTTGTAAGGTTTAAGTTCTTTAAAAGAGGCCACATTTCTCTTATTCAAATGCATTTATCAACAAATTAAAATGACTCTAGATCTAGATATTAAAATCAATGTGCTCCATGCTTATAAGATAATTTTAATTAATATTTGAAATAAACAAAAAGTGAAAAGTGTGCTTAATACTATTCATGCTGGATTCTCTTCTCTTCTTGGGAATCTCGTTTGAGTTCCATGTCACGAATCAATATTTCGTTTCATTCTGTTTTTTAGCAATTTTGATAAAAATCGAATTATACAAATATTTATATCTAGAGAATTGGAAAAATATAGTTTAGATGAAATAAGTAAATCACTTTAGACCAAGTTTTAAAGGTGATTAAAAAATCTATCTTATCTTAACAGCTCATACGGTATTTATTATATTATCGTTATTTTCACGAAATAATGATTTTTTTTTTGTTTTGCTGTTAGGGCTTTTTTCGTAATACATTAACATTATATAAAAAATAAATGCATATTTGGGCTATTTCATTGTATATTTAGGTATTTTTAGTGCATATTTTAGGAGTTTTCACAGAATAAAAATCGTTCTCTGATCATAGATGAAAAATGAGATTTTAAAAAGTATTGAGCTAAAAAGTTGAACTTGAAAGGTTTTTTAAAAAATTTAAAATTCTACTCAAATCATGCTAATAAGAATTTTGTCTTTTATTTTTGTGAAACCTACCTAGAATTTTTTCTTTACTTTATTAAAATATGTTTCACTAAGAACCTACACCATTCTCCCTTAATAAAATTAAAAAGATTTTATTACAATATTGTTCAAGACCTATAGTTACTAGTCGCCAACATTTTGGCCTATTAATCCGTTTGAAAATCTTGATCATTTAAGAGAAATACTTTTATATTAAGCAAGAATTAACTAGCCAGAAACTTTTTCACACTCTTTTATAAATATGGCTTATGATTTGATAGAAAAAAAGATTAAATTTTTTATAATGATAATTCTGGAAAATATCTTAAGGAGGTTTGGGACAGCTTATCTATTTGGTTGATCTTCGAAAAAATCTTTTGTATTTCTGCAGACTGACAACTTCTGCTACTAAATTTTTTCATTAAAAGATTGTTAATAATGATGTTAATTTAGAATAAAAATCTTTGTTTTGATAATATTAATAAAAAGAATATTGAGATAAATTTTTTCTCGTCATAAAAACATTTATTTAACAAAAAAAAAACGATTTCAAGAAATAGAGTTATTCTACACTAGTGCTACACTTGTTATATTCTGTTGGCTGCAAATAACATTTTATTTTTACATTTGTGAATAACTAATTAACTAGACTGTCAAATCTATTGAAAAATGTATCATTAGATGCATAAAAGTTAAATTATTGATTTGTATAAATTTGTTGAAAATGGTATAATTTGTATAGAAATTATAGCCCTTTTAAAAGCTCGGTCCATTTACTTCCATGTTAAAAGGACAATTTTGAATAATTTAATTCTCGGTAATGGGACAGACGATCAACTTCAAATTTCGGGAATAAATATTTCAAACATCAATGATTCGATGGTAAAAATTTGAGAATTTTTTATAAAAATGATAAACAGTCACGAGCCCCCTTAAAAACTCTCCAAATATATAATTGATAAAATATTTTAAATTTAAAAAGAGATAGAAAATGTGGACTTGATGTGTTCTAAGAGAGTCCGATCGGTGAGATGATCCATCGATCATCCGCCAAGTGGAGATCAGGACAGCCGACAGACACCATCTGAACACACACATACATACACACAGAACACTGTCGCAACTGCAACAGCAACAGGCCTGCAGACATCATCTCCATCCACATACCAAGTGTGAGATAGAGGTTGGAACGCCATCGGCTAATTAAGTATTCATCTCCAAACAGATAAAATGTTATCAAATTAAAAATGACAAATAATAAATATAAGAGAAGCGGAGGAAGAAAAAACATCACACATTCGAATATTATTATAAATAAACCGGAACTCCAAATAGAAACGCCTTACCGGAAACAACAAAAATTGAATTCGGTAGTTTTTCTTCAATTGTGTATTAATAGTTTTCGAGAATACTATTTTATAGCTTATATTTTATTGCTCCAGATCAAACAGAGGCACACAGGTGGGGAGTTTTCGCTCCATTTCCCTTCCCCTATAAAGATAGCGAAATTATACTTATCCAGTAGGTTACATATTAGGTGGTCCTTATTTTGGGTACTTTCGAATTTTTGGCGGACAAGTGGCTCATATGGCTCGAAATAAAAAAAAAAATATCCCCCAAGTTCTGCAAGTCTTCTATCTCAATATACTAACATGTTCAGCGATGTAAGTTTCTCATCTAAATAACATAGGGTTTTTAGCATTGAAAGATCAATTTTTATTCCTGCCAAAGTAATTGTTCAAAAAATTTGAGCCTCGGTAGACTTTATCCTTATAATACTAGCTATCCCTGAGAATTTTTAAAGATTTTTAGCTATTATAATTTTGGAGTGTATAACATAGTAAAACTAAAATTTAGTAGTGTTTTATCTAGCTGTAACTCCAAAATTATAATAGCTAAAAATCTGTAATAATTCTGATGGATAGCTAGTTTTATATAAATAGAGTCTACAGAGTTTCAACTTTTTTGAACCATTACTTTGGCCGGAATAAAAAATTGATATTTTAATGCCAAAAACATGTTATTTAGATGAGAAACTTACATCGCTGGGGCACAAATTATAATTGAGATAGAGACTTAAACTCTTGGGGGATATTTTATTTTTATTTATTTCAAACCATATGAGCCCTTGTCCGAGTAAAGATTCGAAAATATCCAAAATAAGGACCACCCTATTACATATACCTACTACCCATTATGTGTAAGTCTACAAACTTTCATCTAAATTCGTTAAACCGTTTAAACTGGACAGATCTTCAAATATCCGAAATTTCACAGTAAATGAATAGTTTATGTAGTTAGTGGTTGGATTTTGAAAAATTCTTATAACCCTTAATTTATATGATTCTAAAAATTAGCTGTGCAAAATTAGGGCCTGATCAAAAAAAATATGCGACACCTTTTCATTTTTATAATATATATATAGGGATATATATTTATTTGCATCAAGCAGAGGTTAATCTCATTTATTTCTCTTTATGAATCAACAACTTTGCTATTTTCGGCAAAACAAAATCTTTTCAATTAAAAAATAGTCTATTTATATAGTATTTAAACTCCTAAGCTTGATCTACTGATTTAATTTGAATTATCAGATTCTGCATCAAAATTTGCAAAACAATTCATTGTCATTGAAAACAACTCAAAAATTATCTATTGAATAGAATATTCAATTGATTTCCATATATAATAAAAAAATATTTTTTTTTATTATCTAATTTAAAACCTTTGTTTTAAACTACGCCTGATAAAAATTAATGTACTTATTGTATAATATCCTCGACTTGTTTCCTCCTATTTGGTGCAATTGTACTTGGAAAATTGAAATATTTTTCCATATTAGACTATCATAGTAAATTGAAATCGTTCAATATTCTCAAGGTTATCTCTTCGGCATAGTTTTGTTTAATTTTTTGCTTTGTTATGAATTTTTGGCGATTAGGGTCATCCATTATCAATGAATGTTCCAAAGATTGAACTCCTGATCAATCTGATATAGTAATTCTGATGACGGTTCTTCAGACGTAATTGATTTCAATTTCTATGGATAATAACTTATAATGGTTTCTAAGTACAATAAATATATTCAATCAGGCACGCAGTCAGTTGATGAACATCCAATCATTCTTCTAAGAGATCGATATATCTAGAATTATTTTCTATATGAGTTTGCAAAAAAAATGTGGGAGCCTCATCCAGATAAGCTCATGGGGGAAGTGAAACTTTAATTTTAAAACCCACTAATAGCTCATGTCAAATAAAATTTATTAAAATTTGTAAATTTAAATTATTATTTCAAAACATACTCATAGTTCATGGCAAATGAAATGAATTAATATTAGGAAATTTAAAATATTATTTTAAAACAAAGGCTTGTCTCTTATTTCCCCTCTATTGTGTCATTTCCCCTTTATTGTAACAACAAAATTTAAACGGATACGTCGCTAAAGAAGTGTCATACTCATAGTTCATGGGAAATGAAATGAATTAATATTAGGAAATTTAAAATATTATTTTAAAACAAAGGAGTGTCTCTTATTTCCCCTCTATTGTGTCATTTCCCCTTTATTGTAACAACAAAATTTAAACGGATACGTCGCTAAAGAAGTTTCATACTCATAGTTCATGGCAAATGAAATGAATTAATATTAGGAAATTTAAAATATTATTTTAAAACAAAGGCTTGTCTCTTATTTCCCCTCTATTGTGCCATTTCCCCTTTATTGTAACAACAAAATTTAAACGGATACGTCGCTAAAGAAGTTTCATACTCATAGTTCATGGCAAATGAAATGAATTAATATTAGGAAATTTAAAATATTATTTTAAAACAAAGGCTTGTCTCTTATTTCCCCTCTATTGTGCCATTTCCCCTTTATTGTAACAACAAAATTTAAACGGATACGTCGCTAAAGAAGTTTCACTTCAAAAAAAAAAAAACATTATTTAAGAATACTAAATATATTTAAAATATTTATTTTTATTTTTTGCCAAAATATGTGATAGTGCATCCATTTAGTTTTGTAAAAACGACTCTGGGTCTATAGAAGTATTCATAGGCTTTGTTGTAGCCTAACTACTGATGAAAATGTTTTCTTTTAAGCTATTTAGAGATCTTGAAATTAATAAATCTTGATTTTTCTAAAAAGTTCATTTTGAAATTGCCAATAGAAATCACTGACTTAATTTTTGTATTTCGGATTCATTGACAAGATCTTTGGTTCTATTTGGCGAATAATTCTCTTAATGAAAAATTATACCTATTTGGCCGTCTCAAGTAGCCGTCCGCCAGAGCAATCCGTCCGGAGGACCTAGCTGATATATCTATTAGGTGGTCCTTATTTTGGATATTTTCGAATTTTTACGAGGACAAGGGCTCATATGGTTCGAAATAAATTAAATAAAAAAAATATCCCCCAAGTTTTAAGTCTCTATCTCAATTATAACCTGTGTCGCCAGCGATTTACGTTTCTCATCTAAATAACATGGGTTTTTTGGTATTAAAATATGAATTTTATCCGGTAAAGTAATAGTTCAAAAAAATTGAAACTCTGTAGACGTTATCCTTATACTACTAGCTATCCATTAGAATTATTAAAGATTTTTAGCTATTATAATTTTGGAGTTACAGCTAGATAAAACACTACTAAATCTTAGTTTTACTAAGTTATACACTCCAAAATTATAATAGCTAAAATCTTTAAAAATTCTGAGGGATAGTTACTATTATAAGGATAAAGTCTACAGAGTTTCAAATTTTTGAACCATTACTTTGGCCGGAATTAAAAATTGATCTTTCAATGGCAAAACCCCGTGTTATTTAGATGAGAAACTTAAATCGCTGGGGCACAGGTTATAATTGAGATAGAGACTTGAAACTTGGGAGATATTTTTATTTATTTATTTCGAACCCATATGAGCCTGTCCGCGGAAAAATTTGAAAATATCCAAAATAAGGATCACCGTAATACTTATGTATGTTTATTTGCATCGCCGGAGAGAATTAGTTATTTCTCTTTGTATGGCTATATTTTATTAATATTGGTATATGCTTTTTTACTTCAACTTATCCATAGAATCGGAAGTTCTATGAGATAAATTACCTAGTTGATTTTTTAAGATAAATTGATACTAGTTACATTATTCTCCATTTTTTCAAGTTTATAATTTTGACTACTGAAGAAATAATCTGACTATTGGGTAAACAGAGTAAGTCAATACATCTTGATATATGTATTAAAAAAATAAAGATTTTGTAGATTCATGTTAACGTTTTAGTAATCACTTATCAGATTAACGATTTTGAAATTAGTATAGGTAATAAAGCAGTGGAATGTTCTCTTTATTCAAAAGATAAAAAATCGATCGCTATGATTTATGATTCCTTCATCGAAATCTATTCTACCTATATAATGGAAAAATTTCAGCAAATTAAAGAATTGACAATGAAGTAAAATAAATAAATAAATCATGTCTTACGAATTAATCAATAAATATCGACTATCAATTTCATTACAAAAGTGAAAGCCAAAAAACAAAAAGAAGTTCAAGGTCGATTTGCATGGCTATACAAATCTTCATACAAATTAGATCAATTGGGATTTTATTTATTTATACTTACCAGAATCGTTTGTTGTTGAAAAATCAAAAAAAGAGAAAAAAATACAGTAGAAATATGTTGAAGTGAAAGAAAAATAATCCTCTGGATTTACTTACCTCAAACAAAAAAAAGAAAAATATCAAAAATGTCATTTTTTAAATTTATTTTTATTTTTTTTTTTATATTAAAGATATTAGTGGAGGTGTTTAATTTCCATGTCAGAAGAGCCCAGACTCTCGGGAATCGAACCCAAGTGCCAAACCTGATATCAGGGCTTAACTTTTGAGATGATACGCCTACTTCTCTGCCATATCATCCCAGCTTAAAAAAAAATTGCTTATAAGTATAAACTACATTTGGGTTATACAACTTTTCAGGTGTTTCAATTGAATATTTAATGCCATCTTTTTTTTTGCAACAATTATTTAATTATTTTTTGTTTTGTTTATTTATTTATTTTTTAGAATATGTAACTTTGTAAAAATCTTGAATGTAGATTAAAATGTATGTAATTTCAATTTATTATATACTATTTATTTGGTAATATGCTAGTGAAAGAATTATAAATACAAGAGGGGTGTAATTTGGCCTCGAGGTGCATTAGAATAGAACAGTTGCAGGAATTGGACAGGATTAGGAGAAAATGAAAATTAGTTTAGAAAAAAAATAAGGCATATTTTGATTATTAGGAATTTTTTTTGTCAACGAACAGTTTGTGGTTTGTGATAGAAAATGTGGAGGCGTAACGATTTAAATTTCTTATTTTTTTTTTTTTTTTTTTTAGAAATTTTTGATAAAACCTATATTATCTAGTATTAAATATATTTATTAACATAATAATAATAACACAGCATATATAAAAATACTACACGACGTTTCGAGCACTCATTCGATCTTTCATTTTCAGTGAATTGATTGAAACATGTGTAATTTTGTAATATGTTCGTTAATTAATAGCATTTTTAATAGAACATAATGTGGGTTATATATTATTCAACGACCAAAGTTTTAATGAATTCATAAAAACTTCTACATTGTTTATCTGGAAATTCTGGATCCGTTATTCGTCATGGAAATACAAACATTTCAGCACCAAAACGAACTTTCTGATAGTTCCGTTCTTTCTCTCTGTTATAGAGAGTATGATAAATGTGTGAAAATATTTTTTCCCACATTTTTATACAGAAATATTTTTCTAAATCTGTGTATAAATTTGCTTCTTTCTAAATATTTAATACCTATAGAAAAAAGTCCATTTCATAAAATTACAAAATTATAATGTTGATTTCTAATTAAAGAGGAGGGGACGAGATAAGTATAAGTTATATGATGCACACACTTCAGGTATTAGTATTTGATTTAGTTCGTTTACTTGTCAATATTATCGATCTCTTCAGGTAACGGAAATTGCCAAAGTATTCTCAAAATCTTCCTCTGTACATACAAATATCACCAAAAAAACAAAACTAGTAATAAATATTAATTCAACATTGGAATAACGGCGACAAAATTTGGGTCAAAAATTTAAAATACATTTTTTTTAAATACAAATAAAATAAGATATTATAAATGTTTTTTTTCGGAGACAGGTTTATAGATACAAAACTGAGGACTCTGAATTCAAGACAGTCCAAGGATAGATAAAAAGATGATTTCCAATAACAGAAGATATATCGTAAATATTTCTTTCTACACTTTTGAACCTAAGTTTTGGAGGATCTCTCCTTCCTTCTTGAGGGTTCAAAGGATTAATGAAAGAAGCACATAACAATTTTTCTTCTTGTCTTCTTTATCAGTGCTTTTGGTTTTTAAGACAGTGGTTCCCAAACTTTTGCAAATCGCGGCGCCTTTTTTCAATTAAAATTTTTCCATGGCGCCCTAATTTAGGTAAAAGAACATATTATATCTAAAAAAATAATAGTTAAATTTTTTCGCTTTATACCGTATTTGGTCTCTCAAATTACTCTTGTATTAGAATCGATGAAAATATCTTTGGAATTTATTTTTTTATGAAAATCAAAAATTCAGACCACTGTGGGATTTTTTCAAAGGTTTCAAAGTTAAATTTTTTCGCTTTATATCAAAACAAATACCGTATTTGGTCTCTCAAAATACTCTTGTATTAGAATCGATAAAATATCTTTGGAATTTATTTTTCTATGAAAATCAAAAATTCAGACCACAGGGGCGATAATTTAGATTTTTCGAGGGTGTCAAATTTAAATTTTTTAGTTTTATATCAAAACAAATACCTTATTTGGTCTCTCTAAATAATCTTGTATTAGAATCGATAAAAATATCTTGGAAATTAATAGTTTATTTTTCTATGAAAATCAAAAATTCATATCACAGGGGGACCCTTTGTATATATTTCAGTTTTGTTTAAGGGTGTCAAGGTTAAATTTTTTGGCTTAATATTAAAACAAATACTCGTATTTGGTCTCTCTAAATACTCTTGTATTAGAATCGATAAAAATATCTTGGGAATTAATAGTTTATTTTTCTATGAAAATCAAAAATTCAGACCACAGGGGGACCCTTTGTATACATTTCAGATTTTTTCGAGGGTGTCAAAGTTAAATTTTTTCGGTTTATGTATGTCTAATCGTAAGTAAGAGATAAAAATGAATAATAAATAAATTTTTAGCTTCTCACTTTGTTTTTTGTCTAGTTAGGCCAAAAGTCTTGCTTAAATTAATTATGAAGCTTCGCGGCACACCTGTAAAAAGGCCCCGGCGCACAATTTGGCAACCGCTGATTTAAAAGATATTTTTTGTAGCAATAAAGGAGACAAGAAGGAAAATTGTTGCACGTTTTCTTTATTGACACTTTAAACTCTGAAGAAGGAGGGAGGGATTCCTCAGAAACGTCGTTTCAAATGTAAGTAGAAATAAGTTTCCAATAAATTTTCTTTTATTAGAAATCATCTTTTTATCTATCCTTGAACTACTGCCTTCCATTCAATCCTCAGTTTTATAGAATAAAACTATTTATAATTATATCGATTTCTGAATAACTCTGAACGAGATCGTAGGTAACGATTTAACCTGACTACAACAAAATAGAACGCTTATTTGCTTGAGCATTTCAGCTGTCTAATCACGATGCCTGATTCTAATTATAGATAAATTAATATTAGGTCTTTATCAAAGCAACTATCTAACTATGATTAAATATTAATTGTATGGGTTTGCTGAGATAATATGTCAAATGATGATCTTAATCATCATCAGGAAAGAATGTATAAAAACTTGATTTTTTTTTATTATGTGCGATCGTAAAAAAAATACATACAAAGAAAATACTTAAGTACATTACAAGTATTTAGTTGTGATAGGAAATTGAAAGAAAATGTGAATAATTTCAAGTCTCGGCACGCTCTCTACAAATTTTAGGGATTTTGTTATTTTGTCAGAAGAGAAGTTGTACCTTTTGGTGCAACTTTTCTTGTATCATTATATAGATAAAAAAATTAAGGCTGCATTACTTAAGTAATTTCTTTTTTACATTTCTGTCTGAATTTTAGTGAACTCCAATTGAATATTCTCCTATCTATAACGAGTATCGTTTTCGTTTTAAGAGCAAAAGGCCGTTTCTAGAATAAATTAAGAAATTAGTCTGTACTAGTCTGAAACAAGTCTGGACTTGTCTGTGTAACCTTTGCAATTCTTTAAGCTCTAAAGGAAGAGAGATATCATTCTATCTGCGCCCTTTTCAGTCATTTTCTTTGATCATGATCTAATGAAAGGATCACCCACCCGCACATTTATAAAATAATAATAAAAAAGTGAAAATTAGAGCCGCCCTAGTAATTTATAAGAAACTTATATAAAAATTGTTGATTTTTGCCCACATTATGACATCGACTTAAAATCTCAATAAAATCATTCAAAACTGGAAATGGAGGACGGATGGTCCCCATAAATATAAATATTTCGTTATATTGTATATATGGGGCATTGCACTCCAAATCGGCCTTTTTGAAAAATTTTAATTCTTGATTTCCTTCATTTTTTGATATTTTTTAGTACCCACCAAAAAACTCTTCCTGGTAAATTGTTAAATTTTTTTGATCATCGGTTTTAAAGGTATCGAATTTCGGTTTTTCGTTCATAACTTCTTCAAAAATGGTCTAAATTCAAAATTTATTCTTTTGAATTTGTGTTTTTTACATACTTTTTAGAAAAAAATACAAACAAATTATTTAAAGTGTTTTTACATGCGATTTTTGAGTTTGAAAATTTTAATCTTGTTTTTGAAACTGTATGTACTCTTCGATTTTTTTGATAATTTTTTATTTTAAACTTCTATTCATTTTACAAATTTTAAGACCTGGTTGATACGTGGACCAATGATAATTACTATTTTTTGGATTTCTTTTGATTTTTGATTTTGATTTTCTTTCAACAAACTAAAATAATTATTTATTTTAAAACACCTGTTAACGATAAAAATCATTTCAAAATAGCTAAAAACAGAACTCAATACCAAAAATTGGTTTTAATAATGGTTAATAGAGAATAAATTTTTTTCTCAAAATTTTCAAAAATCGAAAAAAAAATAGTAATTATCATTACTATCAACCCGGTCTTAAAATTTGTAGAATAAATAGAAGTTTAAAATAAAAAATTATCAAAAAAAATTGAAGTACAGTTTCAAAAACAAGATTAAAATTTTCAAACTCAAAAATCGCATATATAGAACACATTCAATAATTTTTTTGTATTTTTCTTTCTAAAAACTATGTAAAAAACAAATATTTCAAAAAAAAACTTTTGGATTTGGACCATTTTTGAAGAAATTATGAGCGAAAAACCGAAATTCGATATCTTTTAAATAAGGTGATCAAAAAAATTCAAAATTTACCAGGAAGAGTTTTTTGATGGGTACTAAAATATGTCAAGGGGAGTCGGGTTGGCCGAGTTGGCTAAGGCACTGGCTCCGCTTCAGCATCGTTGATGACGATGTTCAAGCTGGAGGCCTGGGTTCGAGACTGGCTAGCATATAAAATTTCTACTGGCTAAAACTCGGTTCCCTCCCTAACCCAACTAACACTTTACTGATATGCGGTCTAAATGGGCTTTGTTCCCGATGACAATAAATAAATAAAAAAATGTGAAAAAATTAAGGAAATCAAAAATTAAAATTTTTTAAACCGTCCAAATTTGTCGTGGAATGCCTAATATATAGTTATATAACGGAGGGGTGAACCGCGACCTAATATGCTATACACCTACTTTCACTTGTACTTCCAAATATTCCCAAGTACTTTCAAATATTTCCAAGTTTTTTATTCAGCAGAGGCTACCCATTGGCTGAATCCCTCTCCATTACTTAATTATATACATATACAGCCATCAAAATTGTATCAACTTTATAACCATTGAGGAATATCATCATGCTCGGACACCTTATACACAAATATGGCGCTCGTCTTCAAGGACTCATCAACTCTTAGGAACTGATGATGGCATTATTTTAATTAAAGCCGAAACGTTTTCTATAATTGGGAGTTTTTTTATTCAGCAGAGGCTACCCATTGGCTGAATCCCTCTCCATTACTTAATTATATTTCCAAGTACTTCCAAAATACTTCCAAAGAAGTGTACACCTACTTCCAATCGCGGATCACCCCTCGTATATAACGTATTGTCTATTAGGTATTGATATTGATATCTTAAATTTGATACCGGTATAATAGCGGTATATCAATATCAGTAGTCGTCCCTAGTGCCGAGTTTCCCGCAGAATCTGTTCAATTTAAAAGAATATTAATTTAAACAAAATATATATCCTCATATTCAAAATAGGTTATGTCAATAAAAATAGTATTAATCCTCTATCTAAAATAAATATTTTCCAATTTTTTCCTCAATTTCATTCCGTCTGATGGAGCTAGGCTCGAGGCGTGTCAAGGTGACAGACATACAGGTGCTCAAGAGAGAGAGAGAGAGAGGAGCGGCTCTCCTGAAGACAGAAAGAGAGGAGAGAGAGAGAGACGGCGGCGCTCATGAGCAAATAAAGAATCCGGACAAAGAAGTAAAATCAACATAACATGAATAAATAGAAAGAAAGGAAGAAAGGGATGGATGGATGGATGGATCGATGGAAGAACGAAAGCTGCAGAAGAAGCAGATGGACTCTTTCTTGCTTATCGATACCAAAAGATAAGAGATTGTCACCCAAACACCATACAATCACCCACTACCGGAATATGAGCAACATTATGCTACAAATATAATATGAAAGATATTAATTTGCCGATGGTAATAGATTCAAATTTACTAGAAAATCATAAGATGGTGTCATCTATTAAATCCGATGGAATAGAATATTTTTAATTATATGTCAGATGGGTTGTTTTTCACTCCCTTCGGGAATCGAACCTGAACAATCGGTGAACAGAATGCCAACCTCTCTGACATATGAATGACACGCGTAAATATTTAATTGTAAATTTGTAAAATTTTAGCGATATAGATTCTAAATTTGATATATATTACGCCTTATAATTTAAATAAAGGTCGTTGAGTGTTTCGAATTTTGAAAGATTCAAAATTCGAAACACTCAACGACCTTTATTTAAATTATATGGCATGGCTATATGTTTAAATTTAGAATCCACTATATCGCGAAAATTTTACAAATTAAGATAACAATCTTTGAGTAAAATATTTTACGCGTGTACATATGTCAGAGAGGTTCGCATCCTGTAGGTGAGCCAGGTGGCCCGGATTGCTGTTACTGGCACTCGGGCTTCGATTCTCGAAGGGTGAAAAACAACCCCTCTGACATATAATTAAAAATATTCTATTCCATCGGATTTAATAGATGACACCATCTTATGATTTTCTAGTTAATGGAATATTTATAATTGTATGTCAGAGGGGCTGTTTTTCACCCCTCGAAATCGAACCCGAGTGCCAGTAATACGTTTTACGAGATTAAATATGCCAGAGAGGTTCGCATCCCGCAGGTGAGCCAGATGTCCCGGATTGCTGTTACTGGCACTCGGGTTCGATTCCCGAGGGGTGAAAAACAGCCCCTCTGACATTTAATTAAAAATATTGCATTCCATCGGATTTAATAGATGACACCATCTTATGATTTTCTAGAACAAATATAATAATAAAATCAGCTGGTGTGGTCACCATACGACTTTCACATTCTTATTTATTTGATTCAGGTAGTTGATTTTTGAACACATTAGTTCCGCCAAATCCTAAAGTATAATTATAGAAATTTTTGTTCATATTAGAGAACAACTGATAACATAGTTGATATGTATAAATTTCAGAAGTAATTGATATTTTCTAAGTTTTACAAAACTCTCAAAACTTGGGTATTTTTTTCAAATATTAATCATTTTCATTATTTTCGACATCTGTAGGTATTTATACATAACTACAAAAGATTGATCATGGTATTGTTTCTCATATATTTTACTAAATAACTCAAAAATTATAGTAATTACGAAAGACTAGTTGATAAAATTAAAGAAAAAAAATGTTAGAGTAATAGAGTTCTGCCCCGTTTACTACAATCCCATTACTTAGGCTTATTAAGGGAATGAAAAAGAAATAAAGAATTAAACGTATATGGAACAGAGGGAGGAAGGGATAGTAGATAGAGAGATCTTCGTGAACGAATAGCGTTAACTTTGATACCATCTTAATGATTGTTTCTAATTGTGTGGAAAGCGGGAATTGGGGAGAAGTGGTCAATGAGTTCTGATTAGTATCGACCGATCGTAATCTAACGGAAACCAATACTTGAATTTACCTATTTTAATTGAGATGTTAAATAAAAAATTTAAAAGATCAAATTAAATAAAAAGAAATAAACGAGCGGTTAGAGTGGGCGATTTAGAGCGAGATTTTCACCAGATGATACAGACCAGGCACTATTCTATAGTCCTCTTATTCTTTTATACTATACCAGCAATACTATCAATTTTAAAGAGGGATGTATTTTTCAGAATCTTGATGAAAAATCCCCAATCGAATGCAAGCAGCTTGCTTTAATAAGCTAACAGCGGAACTTACTAGGAAACAGAGGCAATATGGGGTAAATAATTACTCCGTATCACCTCTGTTTATTCTGTTTTTATATTATGTCTGTTACTTAAAACAAAAAAAGAAATTAACGGCAACCCTATCAAATGGCCACTTTGCCCCTACTGGGCAGGGCAAAATGGCCACTTGGTCCTAACATAAAAGCAATATTATTATTCAACACAAAACTTTTTTCTAACTTGATTGTTCAATTCAATTAATTGTTCAATTATTCAAAAATTATTAGCATTTGATAGCTCCTTTTCTGAATTTATATACCCATGGCCACTGTACCCTCTTTAACACCATCACATAAATGCGACTCTGCAGGTTAAACAAGTAGCCATAGCTCTTAGGTCGACACATAAATTTCAAGCTTCAATCACATTGTTTTAAGGGGTTACTGTTAATCATATGTATTAGGAACTTGTATTTAGTTATAATAATTATTGACATAGGCTTACATTATATCAAGACTTTGAAAAACATGAAAATCTTGAACAATTTCCAACCAAGTGATCAGAACAACTCCGAACTTCAGTATGATAATGACTAGCTGAATAATTAATGCGTTTGCCGCTTCTTGGGGGGAAAATAGCTAGTAGCCACTTTACCCGCAATGGCCACTATGCCCCCACCTTTCCCCTATACAATCGTTTGTTATGTGGGTAGTTTGCTATAACAACAAAACGAGTTCTATCCAATCGCTTAAGTGTACCCATGAGAAATGACAGATAAAAAATCTTTAATTAACAGACTGATGATGAAGGTCGAACCTTCGAAACTAAAGTCTCAAAGAAATAAATTATATTTCGTCGCTTTAGAGTGTAAACCTGTTAACTCCATTTTTTATTTGTTTCTTCTCTGCCCTGTAAAATCCTTATTGTGAGTTAGCAGATTTACTCTCTAAGGTGACGATTTATATATATTTATTTTTGGTATATATATGAATATTTTTATTTGAAACAAACAGAGGACAACCTCATTGATTTTTCTTTATTAAAATTTTTAATAATTTTCTTCTTACATTTTCAAAAATGACATTATTTTTATATCAGAAAGAATAAATTTAAATTATTTACCATTTAATCTATTAGTTTTAGAGATTTAAGCCCCGTTAGACGTTTGACTTTTTATAACCCCCTGAGCGTCCGAGGATATACCCTCAACATAAACGTTATACCCGTCTCAATTGAACATATTCATCAATCTTATAAATTTTTTTTGAGATGATGATTATTTTTCTTTTCTCCTATACTCACTCTGGAAATTTTATTTGACCATAGGCTTTTTAGGATTTGTCTCGAACGGCAAAACAGTAAAATAATAGATATATAGAAAGGCCGGCTGCCTCTCTATATGTATATATTGGAGATTGATCATTTCTAGGCGCCACGTGTCCGGGAAGTATTCTTAAAAGGCGTGAATCAGTTTAAATACTATATATCTGTCTATTCATATATGTATATATAGATGGTTTCTCGCAACATTTCTTATCAGCCGCTCGTATCTTTTATCCCAACCACAATCGACAGCGCTCAGGGACAGTGGCCATCAATGGAGATAGAAGCCTTTAAATGAAATAAAAAAATTATTTCCAATTTTCGTATCTTCTTTCTAAACATTAATAAGGATGGCCGTTGCTGATAGGGACGCGCCAAGTCCGTTTTGCGCAGTCGTGAGTAAATACTGATTGGCCCCTTTAAATGCACTGAGCCCAAATTACTGCGGCCACAATATTTTTTCACGTTTCAAGTTTTTTTTTTACAAAAATAACTAATAGGGCGAATAATAAATAGTTTCATCCGTTTTTGAGAAATTTCGAAAATACAAAGCGCAAAAAAAAGACTTTTTAATGTACCGATTACATTTCATCATACCTCATATATTATGAAGTATCGTAATAAGAGTAAATTTAAAAGAGGATGAAAATGTGAATCTTTTAAAATAAGAGACGCTTGAAGGTGAATTCAAATTGTCTTACTTTTAAAAATAAATTTGTTCCTTATTTCTTTTAGCTTAAAATTTTTTTGAATCTTAAGAATAAATATTTTAAATTTTTTCCCCATCTCGCATTGCTGAGGTTAACCCGTTGCTCCATCTGGCCACTTGGCACGCAGAGACTATTGCGGAAGATTGCTACAAACAAATCGCAGGCTTGTTTAGCGAGCAGAGGGTGGAGGAAGCATCACCAGGCACAATTATGTTCAAACATGTCGCGGCCAGTAGCAGCATCAGTCCAGTCATTTAATAACCACGCCTCATATCATCATTGAAACCCCTGCCATTTAGACAACAATATTGGCAGATCATTCAAGGGTTTGACTACCTTGTGAAAAAAAGGCGCAAGATATTTCTCTATTTTTACTTTATTCAATGCGAAGCAGGTAGAAAGAGCATATAGAGCTGACCTCTTGTGTGAGAAAACAGTGGAAATAGTGAACGAGGAGTTGGAATTTCAATTAGATCTAATAGACAGAATATATTTAGGGGAATTCAAGTTCCTCTTTCAGGAGATATGGAGCGTCATTTTGAGGCGAGATAAACGTTCATTTTTGTTCGAAACCTTGATGAAAGTGGTTGTTTGCAATCGCAACAGTTTTGTAGGGATCAAAAGGATAATATATTTTTTATTCTGATTTATTTTGCAAAAAATGACACATTTTTACTCATGTTTCTATTTTAAATAAATTTTTAATATTTCTCTAAGGAAGAGGTACCTATAGATGACAGATAACTAAGGATGACATCTAGTTATATAAGTGCATATTTCACTTTTTTGCATATAAATCACAGCCCTATTGATTTAGTAATATGTAAAAATCTCTTCTTTTATGAAAAAAGATCACAATGATGGTTTCCTATTGTTAAATAAACTAGTCAACTATAAAATTTTCAGAATATTCAAGACTAGATTAGACATTTTTCATGTCAGAATATACAACATTTCGTGTATTAATCCTTAAGTCTTAATCCTATCAACTATTATAATTTTATAAAGTCATTTTGATATGACTGAATACATATATATTTATCAAAGCAGCGAGGCTAGATAACTTGAACAATGCTTAGGTAAAAGAGACTGATAAGCCTAAAGTAGGATCCCTATCATCCCCATTTAACTTAACTCACGCGGCTTTCATTTTAATTTAATCTTTTGTTTTGTTTCAGGTGAATGTTCTACTGGTGATATCCATTATGAGTCGCTCACTTTAGGTAAGTTTCCAGATAATGAGAATTAATATTTTTAGATAATATTATTTTTCTTTTTAAGAGTTTGGGCTTTTAGAATGTGTTGCTTATTATCTGTAGATTGTGTCTCTAATAAATATAGCTTATTATAGTTTCATGAAACGTGAGGTAAAGGGCATATAATATTCAATCAAAGGCATACCTTTTTGTTTTATTTTATTTATTTATTTTGAATGAGATTTTAATGACACATTTAAAAATATGAATGTTTACGAGCTTTTCTTTATAATACATATGTACAATAGTATGAAAATGTTAGCACCGAATGATTCATTCCCTACTCAAGTCCATATTTATATCAACGTCCGCCTATTAAGAATCATGTTATAATTTTGAGGAAAAAATACATCAATTTCTTACATTAAGAAAGCGTTAAATATATAATTTATTTGTTAGATACTATAATAGTTTCAATGGTTTTACCTTCATCATGAGTCTTTTTTAAATTAAATATCGTCATTAATAGAGATTGTGGTATTGGTGGAATATCTTTAATAAAAATAAAAGTAAATAAATATTTTATGAGATATTAATTTACTATGAATTAGGTTTTCTAGGTCACTTGTTTCACGTTAAAAATTAAAAAAATAAAAGAGGTAAATTTTTTCAATATATATATTTGGGGCTATAAACTCATCTTCAGAAATTACAGAAAATAACTATATATTGAAAAAATTTACCTCTTTTAATCAAGTACGTTTGCAGGTATTTGAACAGGAATGTGCAAATCAAAAAAATGTCATTGATTTATGCGACGTTTCGCCAACTTTATATTGGCATCTAAAAAATATACAAAAAACAGAGTTTCAGAGAAATCAACAAGTCACATCTTTTTTTCCCTCTTTTATTTTTTTAATTTTTAACGTGAAATAAGTGACCTAGCAAACCTAACTCATAGTTAATTAATATCTAATAAAATATTTATTTACTTTTATCTTTATAAAATATCGTCGCTGTTATATCAAAATGTAAAAATCTACACTTTTCAGTATCTCTGTTTTCATTTTGTATTAACCCTAAATATTTGATACCTCTGGCGTTTTGTTTTTAATTTATAACTTCAGTTCTATCATCTGATAACATACAACAATTTGAGAGCAAGTGTAGTTAACAAATACAAGTATAATTTTTTTTGCTAATTTTGACAGGGACGACATATTCTATCTGATATTTCTAATGAGTTTAAATACTAAATTGGATGTAAATTCGTTTTGTTGTAATAGTAAGCTGGTCACTCAACAGCAGAAGGCAATTTCATTGATTTCTCCTTATGAAGGTGTATAATCGCCACTACTATGGCTTACCAGCTCTTTTTCTTTCCCTCTTCTAAATTCAAATGTTCCTTGGATTCTTGGAGACAATATTTCTATTAATTAAAAAGAAAAAATGATTGATTTAAAAACGATTAAGCGAATGAATAGTACAAGTGTAGTAAAATACATTGCACTCTCTAGGGACTGTAGGTTTAGCGGGTATATATATGTATAAATTATGGTTCAGAGCTTCTCGGCATTTCAATTGTCTTTACAATACTGTTTTTATAAAAATATTTAATGAAAATACTGTTCACCAAAAGAACGGACATTTTTAAATATTAAGTCTTATCAGGAATAAACAATGTCTTGAGAAAAACTGGGTCAATTCCAGTTTAGTAGATAGTTAGTTCTAGCCGATAGAATAATATTATTTTTATTTAAATAAGTTATATTAAGAAAAAGTAGTGCGTTGTCACTCAAATAATCTTCTTTTAGTAGAACAGTGTTTCGTATATTTTTTTGCATCATGCCACCAAACTCACCGAGACTCAAAAATATTTGTGTTATCTGACAGAATAATAGTCAACCAAGTTCTAAAAAGTACATATGTTGCAGTAAAAACCCGTTTTTTAGTAAAAACATGTTCTTATTAGTTAAAACAACGCAATTCACTGAATACCTTTGTGGCAACTAGAATTTACTGATGTTGGTTGAGTTTGGTTCAAAGGTCTAGAATCTTCATTTTTGACCTTCTGCCTCATTTTGGGTGTTTATTTTCAAAAAATTTTAAACGAAAATGTCAAAAATTGCATCCTCTACAACTTTGCTTCTAATGAGGATGGTCAGAAATGAAGATTCTACACCTTTGGACCAAACTCAACCAACATCAATCAATTCTAGTTGCCACAAAGGTATGCGTGAAAGGCGTTTTAACTAGTAAGAACTCGCTCTTAGTAAAAACGGGTTTTTACTGCAACACATACATATACAGGCCCGCCCCAAGCCGCTTGAATCTGTCACAATGCCGCCCCACTTTTTTTAATTCAAAAAAAAATTAAATTTTGAAATAAGATATGTATTTTTCAGTATTATAAGCTTTATATTGACATTTATAAAGTGGGATTTCAATGAAATCAGTAGATATGAAAACAAATTTAAGTTTATTGTGTAATTATACTAAAATCAGAGTTGTAATCCATTATTAGTAATATGTAATAAACTTAAATTTTTTGTAATATCTCCTGATCCCACTCTCTAAATTTCAGGATATACCTAAAGCTTATAAAACTGCAAAAAACATGTATTTTTTCCAAAAGTGCCGCCCCCTTATAAGTATCGCCCGCGAGCGGTGGACGCCCGCTCGCGGCCGCCCTGTAAATATATATAAATAGGAGGCGTATTTAAAATAAAAGAGGAATATACCTATAAAAAAGACTTTACAACTGGATTTTATAAATTTTTTGTGAAAATAAGTTATTTAAACTGATCATGGTGATTAAATCGGTACGGTGACAGTATGAATGCGAGATTATTTCTAATTGCCCCCCAAAATATTCATATTGCCTCTATAAGGCCCTCGTGGACTAGATGGAGATGTGTTTTCATTTGGATGATTAAAAAGCAAATTCTATTTCTGATTTAAACCATTTTTTGATGTTTTTAGTCATAAAATTTCCACCCTTTATGTCCAGTCTCATTCAAAAGCTTTGGCCGCACACAAAGGCGGAAATTTCGCCCCGTGTGAACTAAGTCGTTTAGAAAGAAAAAAAAACATTAAATGAACCTGTGGTAGCTTTTATTTTTGTGATTAATTTGATTCAAATTTGAATTTTTGATGAAATCACACATAATTAATTATAATTATTTATCGAACAAGAACAAATAATACAACTACGACGTTTCGATCGCAAAATAAGTCGATAAAATCGTCGTAGTTGTATTGTATTATATGTTCTTGTTCAATAAATAATTATTAATTATGTGTGATTTCACTAAAAATTTAAATAGAATCTCAAGGTAATAATAATAATTATTTATTTATTTATATTTTGTAAAATCCGTATTAAATCTTTTATCTCGTTTATTGTACCTATATATATAAAATTATTTGTATTATTTTTATCTAAAAAATTTGTATATATAGGTATTTATTTATAAGGAAAACTATGTCTTTCTAAGCTTAAGTAAATAGGTAATTACGACGTTATCTTTATCGTGTTGGCGCCTCCCCTGGAGGATCAACGCTCGATAAAAATACCCAACCAACTAACACAGATGCACAGATGGAAGGACAGACAGATAGATTAATACACATAAATCCGGGGAAGAGATAATGTCACCGTCCCTGGACATAAACAGTCACCAAGGGAGGACATCTTTTGTCAATATTATGGAAAAATTTAGTAATAAAATCCTGAAAAAATAAATCTTCGGAAAATTATTAAAAAAATATCAATCAAGGTCTTCTTATCAAGATGTTTTTTTTATTGCAAAGCGATTAATCTTGATTGTTTGCAAAGTGTTGGGTAGTTCTATAGAATTTACAAATCCCTTGAATAGCAGGCACTAAAACAAAAACACTTGACAAGTGCGATTACACGATAAAAAGATGTACTTAATGAAATTTCGGATAAATAAATAGCGATATGAGTTAATTAAAAAATATTTATTACTCGGCACGAGCGGGAGGCTTTGCGTGCCTCCCGGGCGAGGCTAGTATTGAATTCACGAAAAATGTTTGGAAACTGGAGAAAAATCATTTATTTCATCATATTTTTTTATCTGTCTGTGTGTTTGTGTGTCCATCTGTGTGTCTAGATTCAGATTACCCACGATAACTTAAAAACGCAAAGTCGTGAAAAAGTTCATTCCTTTGCTAAAATGTTTGTATTTCCAATGCGAAGAACTGATTAGATTTTTCAGCTTTCCAGCTTCAGATCTTATGGTTAAAAAATGCAAAATTATCAAAAAATGATATTTTTTCAGATTTTAATCTGTTTTTCTATAGTATAATAATAAATAATCGAACAGGTGAATTTTGCATTATGGGACCTTCCATAAATTACGTCTCATAGTAAGGGGTGGAGGAATCTCTAATTTATGAGAAAATGTGCCAGGGGGCCCGGGGATCTTAAAAATTGTGATGTAAAATTAAAATTTTTTAAAAATTTCATGATATGAATAAAATAAAGTTAAAGTTAAAATATATTAAATACTTACCTTTAGTTGAGTTTAATTTATAAAAAAAAAACTTCTACAGTTATTAAATTAAAGGGTATAAAAGTGACGTCACAATACAGGAGGTCATTGAAAATGTGACAGAATTTGACACGGGGGGTGAGGGGTTCTAAAAATCTTGAAATTAGTGGGACAATTTATGGATAGCCCCTTTAAGGAGAGTTCATTTTTTTTAATAACTTTTTTAATATAATTTATAATGGAAGGAAAAAGTGAAACTTTTTGAACACTCGCTACGCTCTTTTCAGTTTCGTTGAATTAATAATTTTAAATGATAAATATTTAAATCTAATATTAATTTCGATTTAATATTTTCTTAGCTAAAAGTCAAAAGGCCATTTCTGAAATAATAGAAAATAATAAATTAATCTTTATTAGTTTAAAACTGGTCTGAACTTGTATTTGGCTAAAACAGGTCTCAACGTGTATTTAGCACTAGTTCTTAAGAAAGAGCGATAATTCTATCCGGGTATTTTTTAGTCAATTTTCTCTATTAAACTTTAATGAAAAAAATCGCTCACCAGCTCATTTATTAAATAACAAAAAAAAGTGAAAACTTATTTACGCTAGAGGCGCTTTTATACTGAATTAATAATAAACTTAAATTAAATTGTTAATTTATACCTATATATCACAAATACGTCGGCTTAAAATTTCAAATAAATCATTCAAAAAATCATGTTCCCAAAATATCTTAAATTTTCGATGGCAAAGAGAGAATATTTTAGCCGAAAATTAATTCATCAGTTGTTAAAAATAATAATTAAAAATAGTTTTTGAAAATTTCGACAAAAATTAGTTTTTAAAAATCTAGTCGAATCTGAGAAATTATATACAAACCTTATTTATGATTACAATAAAAGGTCCAAGGAGGACTTATCTTTACTTAGACTTTGTTTATTTTTATTATTTTTTAAGTGATAATAGGTACAGGGGTAAGTGAAAGTCATGTTCTTTCGCGCAATAATCTACTAAAGTACTATCGGATTATTATTTTTAGTAAGATTAATTATAAACATTTAAAATCTTTTTTTTAAATTATTTTTATATTAATTCTTTGGGTGGGGGAGGGGGGGTTCTGGACCCCATTCAACCCTCTCGACTAAGGGGCATATCCAAAATAACTAGATGGTTAGATAAGAAATAGGATTTATTATTTAGATTTTCAATTTAAAGGTATTTTTTGAAAATATTGAAAAATCCCCCTCCATACTTCCCTTCTTTAGTTGCAATATAAGGAGAGGGATCAGGGCAGGCGAGCCATTTGTGCTCCGACTTTCTTATTGTAAACATCTTTGGAAATTGTTCTTTACTAGGGAATAGTGAAATATTTCCCGCCCTTATTAAATATAATCAACCCTTACATCATTTAACGACGTTTTGAATAAAATTAAGTGACTTTTTCATTAATTATCTTTAAGGACCTTTTTATAATCTTAATCCCAATTGAACCAAATTTTATTTTTATCTATTTAACAACATTTTGAATAAAATTAAGTGACTTTTTCATTAATTATCCTTAAGGACCTTTTTACAATCTTCATCCAAATTGAACCAAATTTTAGTTTTAGCTATTTAACAACATTTTGAATAAAATTAAGTGACTTTTTCATTAATTATCCTTAAGGACCTTTTTATAATCTTCATCCAAATTGAACCAAATTTTAGTTTTAGCTATTTAACAACATTTTGAATAAAATTAAGTGACTTTTTTATTAATTATCCTTAAGGACATTTTTATAATCTTCATCCAAATTGAACCAAATTTTAGTTTTCGCTATTTAACAACATTTTTAATAAAATTAAGTGACTTTTTCATTAATTATCCTTAAGGATCTTTTTTATAATCTTTATTCAAATTGAACCAAATTTTAGATTTAGCTTTTCATAATGTTCTGTATAAAATTAAGTGACTTTTTTATTTTTTATTATTAAGGTTCTTTTGAAATTTTTCTATCAAAATTCAAGTATTTTCTAATTTTAAATAATTTATTTCTTATTAAATAAATGATCAAATTAATTCCTTAATATTTGTATTGATAAAGTTATTTTGTTTTCCGTTCAGTTAATTTTTCTCAGTGTCATCTCTCTTAAAATTCTCATTGTAAATGTTAATATGAAATTCTATAACATCCTATGTCTAATATTGTCAATTTTCTGAAAAAACTTTTTATAAAATAAGTGGAAAACAAATTTTGATTGTTCTTTCTGGCTACAAGAGGCTGTAAACCTGATTTCAGAATTAAGGCGGGAGGGTAAGTTCATTCAATGTTATCTAATAACTAAACCGTCCCAACTGATTGATCTCCATTTAAAAAAAAATAATATAATTTTTAGAATATATTAAATAATTTTTACACCCTTACTATCCATATGCCTATCTATTTTTATATTTTAAAATAAATACTTTTAATAAACACTAAAGAATTCATATTCAATTTTTACTTTCATTTAAATCTATAGCCAGGTGCAAGATCAAGTTTCTAAACCCCCACACAAAAACTTTAATTTTACTAAAACAAATTTCAATAGTAATCCATCCCCTTGGCTAGCAAGAAGCCCGCCGAAGGCGGACGTAGCAGCTAGTATTATAATAATCGAATACTATTTAGCTATCTTTAGTTTTTCTCTTCCCATCTCTCTAATTCCTACTCTATTATATAAATAAAAATTTTTCCAACTTTCTCGAAATTCCTGAATATATTTTCAATCTGAAAGATTTGTTAGTATATTCGTATAAATATAAAGTAGCTACAAAATGTATCGTTTATCAAATATTAGAAATTTGATCTTGTTCCATGTAGAACTAAAATTATAGGATACCTATATAGATTTATATGTATTTTAGGATATAAATATATTATAAAGTAAAAAAAAAATCCAACCTAAATGAGTTATCGTTATGAATATCATTTCTGTTAGATCGTTTATTTTTTTCACGTTTAAATTAACATATAAACTATAATGAATATTATTTTAAATATAATCTGACACTTTTATTGTGAATTATTAATAACTATTTAGATTCGAGATTTAAATAAAAAAAAGATGGAAATTTCGAAAGTTTACGAAATGAAAATTTTTCGTTTGTTTTGTGTCTTTTTTTATAATTGAAACGAAGATCGCGTGATTTGTCACTTGTAAAGAAAAAAATATTATTAATATTTATAATATTAAAGTGTTGCAATGGGAATGGGGATCGGGTTAGGCCCGAGTGGGCCGGAGAAAGAGGCACGCCAGCTGATTATCACTAGTAATTATTATTCGACTGGCTGGCTGCCTCGACGTTTGTCAAAATATTTATTTAACTTATTTTATTAGGCTTTAATCGCATTTTTCATTTCCTTGCGTGATTCATGTTAACTTTTAAATCCCCACTCATATTTAGAATAGAATTAGAATTCTAAGCTGTTTAAGCCATAAACCAGTGAGTTAGCACTAGTTGATTATATCAGGAAAATTGTTTCGGCTGAAACCACTTAGATTACACATTTTGAGCAGATAAACCTATCATAAGGCACGACGTTGCGATACTTATTTTTGGAGACATTTTAGGGCGCCGCGACGCTCCTACTTTACACCCTGTTCCTTTATTTCAATCGGATTAAAAATTTGACACAACTAATAACTCATGACACTTGATAAATACCCTAACGTTAGAGTCGTTTTTGAGAAAATAAAAAAAAACGAAAAATCTTCCATGTAAATGCCCACTGTCGGACTTCCGATTCCAACCAAAAGCTTGATGTACTCCTTCTAGGCTATATCAAGCTTAAACGTCGAATTTGGTAGCTCTGAGACTTATGGTTGCAAAACACAGGGGGGGGGGTACAGTTACCTACATACGTACTCACCGACCAATGAATTTTTGGCCACTTGTTGGCCTCTAGGGATCCCAATTTCCGGTTTTATGTCCTAAATCCGGTTTCCAACTATTAAAGGCATCGATTCCTTCCAACTAGAAGTTACAAAATTAAATTAACTTTTTTCATCTCTGAGATACAAGCTCTCAAAGAGTCAGTACCCAGACAAGTCATCGCAATACTTCCCCATAATATTCTATGAATATAAATGTGAAAGTAAAAAGTACTGGAATAAAATACTAGTGTTTTTGGCCCGATGTGTACCAAAAACTAATCAGCGCTTTATTTTGTTAATGTAATGGTAGGTTTACTAATTTCATTTCAATCGGTTGAACGGTGTGGAAAACATGGGGGGCCTTATTTTGCAAGGTAGTCAAATACTTAACAGATCTGCTAATTCAGTTGTCTATATCGTACAGGGGCTCGCATTATACGAGGTGTGGTTATTAAATGATGGGGCTGACGACGACGAAAAAGAGACTTGGGCCTGTCCACATTGATCGCCTAATCCCCAAAACTTCTCAGGGGTAGAATATTTACGGCAGCAATGCTGAGAAAGTGCGTTCAAATCAGATAATAATAATAAATTAAACTTGCCTTTCTAGATTTAAATCACCTCATTTTCTCATGACTTATTTGAAAAACTAGCTTTTGTGAATTTTTGGTCATTTTTGGTCCAGAGTTTTGACAAATTTTAAATTGTTTTGAAAAATTTCGAGTAGAGTTTTGAGATCTCTATTGATAAATTCGTTTGAACTTGCGAAGAAGAGAATTGAATGGCCAATTGACTGCTGACATCGATGACTTGTGATTTGTCAAACGGCGATACATCGCTTGCTTGCCCCTGGGGAGCACAGTAGTGTAACTTTGTAGTTAGTCCTGTTTGTTCCCGTGTGGCTGATGTCTATCTAGTCAATTGAAGAAAGCCTTTTTTGATGACTAATACTGATAGTTGTTGTATTCTATGAAATGGCTTTAAATTGTTCGGATGCTTGACAGTTCATAAATTAAAATCGGCTGTCAAATGGACAAAGCGACGAGTGAACGAGAAGAACTCATCTGCAACTGCAGCTTTTTCAATTATTCATTTGCCACATTCACTTTAATGCCTCTGTCAACACCTTTTCCCATCCACTAACTCATCAGAATTGTTTTTTTTAATTTCCATCCTATATATTAACTTTCAAGTTACAATCATTCATTAGTTATGCAATAACAAGTATAGTATTCAATTGACGCATACATTATCGAGAATTGTTATATGTAATATCAAAAGATAAGCACAGAATTAAATTCCTATTATATAAAAAGTTCGCCGTTTAGAAAAAGAGCAAATTCCATAAGATATTTATTAAATATGATCGCAAAACGAATCCAACGCGATTGATGAAAATCGGGTTTATTTTTCTTTGTGGCTGGTAATTGGGTACTTGGACTTGAAATAAAATTAGAAGTTAAATTTTCAAATTGTGTCTACGTTTCGAGTTTAAGTTCAAATATTGCCCGAGGGAAGCAGAAAAATATACTGCGAAACGTAGCAACAATTTAAAAATTTAACTTATTTTATTTCAAGTCCAAGTACCTAATAACCAGCGACAAAGAAAAATATTCATCATGGACGATAACAACACCAATTTAATCGGGTGTATTTTTCGCAATAAAAAGCTTCTTTGCCAATTTATTTTCGAGCGATGTAGTATTTTCTTCATAATACTATGGTACTAGAGGATCACTTTTATGATGGTTCAATCCGGGTCGGTTATTTCCTTATTTCAACAAATAAAACAAATACAAAATTATTTTTATTGTTTACCAAAAACTATTTCTCAATTTTGATTAAATAATTTAGAATATTATCAAATTATTTTAATAAATGCCCTGCGGGTTGGGTGGAGAATAGACCCGCAGTACTCCTGCTTGTCGTAAGAGGCGACTAATAGGGAAAAGGAAGCAATGCAGCAATTCGAAACTCTGTAGACTTTATCCTTATGATAGTAGCTATCCTTCAGAATTTTTATATATTTTTAGCTATTATAATTTTGGAGTTACTGCTAGATAAAATACTGTTATATCTTAGTGTTAGTAATCATGTTTATGGAGATAGGTGTTGGTTCTAGGTGAAACATTTTTATATAATAATAAAAACTGGGTAAAATTGCGATGTACATTTCGCAAAAAAATTAAAAATGAATGAAATAATGAAATCAAAATGAAAAATTGTTTCTCTGACTCCTGAAGATGGGCTGTCAACCCGAAATATGTCGAATTCAATTATAAAGTCATTTTTGTTTCATTTCATTTTTTTGCAAAACCTACCTCGCAATTTTACCCAGTTTTTATTATTTGTTTTAGCAAGTTATAGACTGCAAACTTATAATAGATAAAATTCCTGAAGGATATCTAGTATTATAAGGATAAAGTCTACAGAGTTTCAAATTTTTTGAACGATTACTTTAGACGGAATAAAAAATTGATCTTTCAATGGCAAAAACCCCATGTTATTTAGATGGGAAACTTGTATCGCTGTTAAAATTGAGATAAAAACTTAAAACTTGGGAGACATTTTTTTTAATTTATTTTGAACTTTATGAGCCTCTGTCAGCTTAAAAATTTGAAGATACCCAAAATAAGGATCACCCTAATGTATATACGTATATGTTTATTTGCATCAAGCGTAGGACAACCTCATTGATTTCTCCGTTTGATTTTTACCAAATTATTCTATTTAATTTTTAAAATATAAATCTAAAAATATATTTAGCTCATTTATTAGTAATTATATAGTAATATTTTCAGGCATACAGAGGGCCTGGAATTAATTACTTAACGGTGTATTAGCTTAAAAAAATCCCTTGAATATTTCTATTTTTGATTCATCCATTTCGTTCTTATTTCTGAATGAAGATGATTGATGATAAGACACTACTAGGATTTTGACATTCCCACGAATTTTTCCTAAAATATTTTTCTTCATATAAAAAAAAATCGACACGAAAACGAGAAAGAGAGAGGAAGTGTTTCTTCATTTTCTATTTGACTTTTGAAAGAAATCTAATGTGGTTCATTGATAAGATAAATAAATAAATACACTCACTGGCTTGGTTGCTTCACTTCACTCTCTTCGGATCTGTTTGCCTTACAAGTGCTAATGTCGGCATAGGAAGAATAATAAATCATTTAATCGGATTTTTATTTTTGATCCGATTAATTTTCTATTCAATATTCTACTATTTTATCTATCGGAATTGAAATTCAAACTTGTTTCAATATTTAACGTCTGGGTGATTTTTCGATTTTTTTCTATATTTCCGAATTATTGAAACCTGTGAGTGAATTGCCATGTAATGTAATGGAAAAATTCGAAACAACATCTGAATACTATAATCTAAACAGAAAAATCTTATATTATTTAATGAGCAATACTTGTATAATATATAGACTCGGTTTCTCGAAAACGGCTTCAAAAAACATCAAAATTCTCAAGAGCATTAAACTCAAATCTCTGCTGGGAATTTACTGGTACAGACATTTTTATAATTTTATTTTTTCCCCAAAAAAAGGGTCCGTCCATAAATTATGTCACACAAATTCCAAGATTACCCCCCCCCCCCTGTGTCACAGCCTATTACATTTTCATTGAGCCCCCCCCCTGTATTGTTTCGTCACACTATCACTTTTAAACCCTATAATTTAACTTAATTTTATTTATTTTCTTAGAAAGACGGACTGTTAAGCGAGATAAGTAGGTTATAATGAAAGTCAGTCCATAATTTTATTCAAATTCCGACGTTTCGGAGACTTTTTTATCTTCTTCTTCAGGAGTATTGAATAGTTATTGATGGTTGAGTATTATTGCTATAATTGAAAGGAGAGACAAATGGGAACCGAGTTATACTCACCCACCATTAACTATTCAATACCCTGAAGAAGGAGAGAAAAAGTCTCCGAAACGTCAGGAATTTGAATAAAATTTAAATAATTTATGGACTGCCTTTCATTATAACCTACCTATAATTTAACAATTGTAGAAATTTGACTTTTGTGTCAACACTATTTTTAAGATCCCTGGGCCCCCTATCACATTTTCTCACAAATATTAGATGCCCCCTTTACTTTGTGACGTGATTTATAAAATTATTTTAATTGGCAATACTTCTAAATCATAAAATTTGACATTTTAATTCTTTAGCAATGCATCCAAAACCATTCGAACATATATTCATTCATTTTACTGAATTTAAATGCATAGTAAATAAAACTTTAACTTATTTATTTAATTTATTTTAAATGATTCGCGTCTATCAATTTGAAAAATCTTAAATAAGATCTTTATTAGGACTTCCAAATTGGATTTAATAAATACATTTTCTACTCTGTTATTATATAGGTATTTATAGGTAATTCTAAATAATGATAATACTAAATAAATTGGTGATCTCGCGTTTTCTGAGATCTTATAATTAATTAAACTATGATTATTGGATAAAAATACTTGGTAGGTTTCACATTAAGATATAAAAAAATAAAACGAATTTATTTTTAGAGAATCTTTAATCTCGAAATATATATATTTTAATGTGAAACCTACCAAGTATTTTTATCCAATAATTTTAAAAAATGTTTCTACCAAGTACCAACACCAAATTCCTTAAAAAAAAAAAAAAAAAAAAAAAAAACAATTAAACTATGATTGAAAATATTTTATTTTGCCGAGAGTAGCACAGAGTTGTTGAATTATAAAGAAAAATCATTGAGTTTGTCCTTTGCTTGATACAAATAAACATGTATATATTTATATTCGTTTTATATAATACATATGTAGGTAAATGCACCAAGCAGAAGACCACCTTATTGATTTCTCTTCATAACTAAATTCCCTGTAATTTATATTATTAAATAAATACCTCATAAATAATTTAAACCATCCTTAGACCAGGTCTCTTACTAGTTTTTTATAGTAGTATTGTGAAATTTTTTTTGAATTTTCTCATAATATGTTAAACGAATGAATTGATGATCAATCGGACGAATTACTATCTATTCAAAAGCGTGTCTGTTTTTATTTCACACTCCCTTATTATTGCTCGTTATGACCCCGCCTTTGGTTAATTGGGATCTGGTCCAGTGCTTTCTTCTTCTTCAGTTTATTTTATCAAAATTTTCAGATTGAATTTCTCTTGCTCATCGATCAAAGCAAAAGTAGAGAAAAAAAATGCAAAGTTGAGTTTTGACACTAATAAATAAGCATATTATTGCAACATAATCGTTGTCTAATCGATGTAAAATTGATATCACCTTTGAATTTGACATCAAATTAAAAAAGTTTAAAAAAAAAACTGAAAAAATGGAGCATTGAACGTTTCAATCCCTTCCTTATTAATTTTTGAAATTCTGTTTTTAATTAAATTATTGTAAATAAATAAATAAATAAATATTCGTACAATCAAATTTGAATCAATTAAAAAACATATAGGATTTGAATGTTTGCCGGACGGGACCCCCCCCCCCCTCCCCCCCGATGAATTGAATTGGATAGAAATATTGAATTCACACTATTTTTTTATTGCTTATTGTGTTTAAAAATGTGCAAAACGTGGAGTCGTTTTCAAGAGCAGATTTTTTTTTTATTCATATGACGGAGAAAAACTGGCTAAGAAAACGTGTAAATAAAATAAAACGTCGAGTCAAACATCTGAAACTATAATCTTTGAAAAATATATTATATACCTATATATACCATACATATTTATATTCGTTATTGGAATATGTGTAAATGTATATGTTTATTTGCATCAAGCAGAGGACAACTTCATTCATATTTCTCTTTATGAACTCTATAGTGGGGCCGCTTAACGCCGAATTTTCGAATTTTTACGATGAAGACCTCTTAATAGTTGCCAATTGACTAAATAATGGGATTAGCAACGTTTCTGCTTACTTAGATAAAGGACAGTAAGCAATAAGGGGATCCTCCAGTAAAATAAGCTGACGTGTTTTGATGTTGCCATTCACTTGACTTTACCATACAACCTGGTCCCCTCATTTATATATAATAAAATTATTTATAATCACGTAAGGGAGGGGTTAGTTTTTGCATTTTTAGACTCCTGGGGGCCCCTTGATTATGTATACAAAATTTGATTGAGTTTGGTACAAGAGCCTAGATTTTCAATTTTTGACCCCCTCCTCTCCCCCTCCCCATTTTGGGCGGTTAGTTTTTGCATTTTTAGATTTCTGGGGTCCCACTGATTATGTATAAAAAAATTGGTTGAGTTTTCTCAAATGGCCTAGATTTTTAATTTTTAACCCACACCCTCCCCCTCCACCCACCTTAATTTTGGGTCGATTTTCACCAAAATCTAATCAGCTCTTAATCTCAATGGACCAAAACTACGTGTGAAATTTGGTTTCAATATTCAAACTAGTTTTTGAGCTAGCACGTCCACATAAATTTGGTAACACACAGACTAACGGACAACCAGACAGACAGACTAACTAACTAACTAACAGACATTTTGACAAAACAATTATTATCTCGAAAAATATAATTTTTTTGATGTTTACTTATTAAGCGTAGAGGGAAATGCCATGGTTTCGCTCAATTTTTTTAATCAAAATAGTTTCAGCCATTTTTGAGATATTTCGAAAAAAAGAAGGAAAAAAACACTTTTTCCATCCACGATTACAATACTTGACCATACCCTGTATGGTAAAGTAAAAATTATGAATAGATTGCAGATTTAAAGCTTTGTTAAAAAAGACAGAAAGCAATAAGTGGATCCTCCAGTAAAAAAATATGAATAGATTGCAGATTTAAAGCTTTGTTGGTTGATATGTTTATCAAAAGAGAATTTTTGGCTTAAACAATTTAGATACATAGTTAATTTTTGATGTGATAAATCCATGCATGACGTTTCAACATCATGTTCTGAAGTCGTTTGCAACTGCAGATTTTTATTCATATTTGAGAGAAAAACTGGCTGCGAAAACGTGGAAATATGTAAATATACAAGTAATAAATAACATACTTGTTCAACTTTTTATAATAATATCAATTTCTAAAATATTCCTGAGAAAATTTGAAAAACTTCACTTTCTTATCCAGATAATTAGGTCAAAAGATAATTTTACCTAATTTATAAGACATTCTTCTCATTTAATGTTAATATAAAATTCATCCACTAATATATAATAACTCATTTAAAAAATAGATCGATTAGAAAAATTAGAAAATTAGAAAAAAATTGTCTAATAACGATTTTTTTTTAATCCGGTCTCTACGGTAAATGAATAAGTCGTTTAATTTCACCTTTGCCTATATATTAATAATAAAATATTATAATTAAATGGTTGTAAGGGCCGCCATTAACGACATAATCATCCTCAAGCAGAGTAGAGAAACGTTCTCTTAATAGAGCAATTAAAAAACATTCTCACCCTTAAAACTCATTTTAAAATCATCAACTATCATTAAATTGGATAAAGATTAATGAAAAAAAAAGGAAAATAATATTAATAATTGAGAGAAGAAAGGATATATTAATTTGTCTTTGAGTTAACCGCCTGGATGGCTCAATTCCTGTTTTTTTTTAAATCTATCACGATCACTAAATTTTCTATCTAACCGATTACTTGATTCTATTTTATTAGCAGGAGCTATACTATAAAATAAAAAGGGTGAATTGTCATATTAATAAATTCATTTTTTATAGAACAATCTAGAAACGTTTATTAAAAATTCAGACGTTTCAGGAGAAATTTGTAATTTAAAAAAAAATAAACTTATGTGACCATCCACATGACTTTACCATACACCTGGGTTATCTTCTTATATTAAATATTGAATTAAAATAATGTATAATTTTTTTGGAAAGAATTTTGGGTCCATTATCAATTAACAATATCTCCTTTTAATTATGAGACTAATTAGTCTCATAATTAAATTAAATTTACTAGAAATATCACCTTTCTTCGATTTTTGTTTGAAAATATTTTTACTACACCCCCCCCCTCCCCCTTTTTTTTGTCACTATCAATTTCGCATAGTGAGTCATTTCCATAAGGTTATATAGGGTGCATATGTGAAATTTCGTACAAATCGATTTAAGGGTCTACAACTTATATTGATCGTTTTATTTTTTTGAACCCCCCTCCCCCCCAATGTCGACCCCCGAAGAAAATAATCACTCTCTTTTTACTCGCACATTTATATTCTATAGAATATAGTAATGTGAAGTATTGCAATCGCCTGTCTGGGTCCTGACACTTTGAGAGCTTCTATATCAGAGATGAAAAAAGTTAATTTTTAATTTTGTAACTTCTATGTGGAAGGAATCAATGCCCTTAATAGTTGGAAACCGGATTTGGGATTTAAAACGGAATATTGTGGTCCTCAGAAGCCCAAAAGGGGCCAAAAATCCATTGCCCCTGCGTTTCGCAACCATAGCTACGAAATTCGAAAATCGGAGCACCGGAAGTTGACATTTATATAAAAGATCTTTCGATTTTTTTTTTATTTTCTCAAAAACGACACTAACGGTTTTTTTTTTAATTGTCATGTGTCATGAGTTATTAGTTGTGTATAAATTTTAATACGATTGAAATAAATGAAGGGGGTGTAAATTAGGAGTGTCGCGATTTCAAATAAGTGAGAATGTGAAAGTCGTGTGGTGACCACACCAGTTGATTTACGAAATTTCTTACTTTCTACCAATAATTGCTAATTGTAAAAAAAAGTATTGCACACTGAGACCCCTATGGACCGGGGATAGTATAGGTCCATAGTATCCTCTGCTTGTCGTAAAAGGCGACTAAAAGGGGTGGACGTGAGGCTAACAAGCTCACTCCGTAAAAAAACCTCCCATTCAACAGGGAGAAGAATATTAAGACACCTAGATAAAACAAAAATAATAACAGAAAAAAAGGAGTACATTTCTTCTTTGAGGAAGGTTCTCGTATAAGGAAACTTGGATTATATGTTTACTTGGCTGCTTCGCTTGCTTGTAGTTATATATATTAAATCAATAAAACATTTTTCGAAATTGTTATACGTATAAAAAAGGGATTTTGGTCAGATTGCGAGAGACTGAAACGAAACAGTAGCTTTCCGATAAGAGAGAATTTCAGCCATAAACTCCATGTCACGATTTTTTCCTTTTTATTTATGTTAAGGAAAAAATCTGACCACACATCTCGTGATTATTAAACATTTCAAAACATGTAAAATATTTCTTTTCTTTTTTCTAAACATACGAGAGCACATGTATAAACCAAGAGAATATTATTATTTTTATTATCAGAGATTAAAACCTAGGTGAGAAAAAAGATTTTGCAAAATATATCGAATAACTTGCGGTATTTGATAGGATTTCTATGTAGAAAAGAAATAGAAAAGTAAAAGAGCGATTTGATAGAGTTATTCGATATATTTTGCAAAATATTTTCTCACCTAGGATTTAATCCCTGATAATAATAATAATAATCTCTCGGCTAGATATTTGAGATCAATTTCAGAGGTGAATGAAGGAAATCAGGCGATAAGAACCTAACCTAGGTAATATGCAATTGCACTCGTTTGATAAAGTCTCAATACATCTAAAGTTTTTGAAAATGGATTCATAGCTACCCAAATATAGGCCAAAATATTGTGGCTAGTAAAGAAATTAATGTTTAAATTAATTTTCTACTATAAGCAGACTCAACTGACGTATCATATACCTGCAACATATGAAAGGGAAAACCCTCTCAGGTTTCTGTCAGAAGAGTTTAAAATAACAATTAAAATTTCCTAATTTTGATAAATTTTATTTGTCATGAATTATTAGTGGATTTTAAAATAAATAAATTTAAATTTCCTAATTTTAATAAATTTTAGGTATTAAATGAAAAGCTTATTATTTTTCAGCAGTTTTTAGGTAGGTTTCGAAGTTATATACCTATTGCGCTCACTCTCATGGTGCGACTTCCGGAAAATTTCATCATAGTTTTTTCGATCATGGCCTTAGACCCCAAAACCAACATCCATTCACAAGTTTATATATATGGGTATGTGGGGGGTATGTGTCGCAATTTTGTGGGTGCGCTGCAGACCGCAAAGTTCAACCGATTGCAATAAAAACAGAAAATTTATTCTTGATGTAAACGAGAAGAGATTAATTTTTGGTGACTTCAGCCCCAAGGGGGTTGAAGTCTTAAAAAATGCATAACAACTTTAATATGAATGATACCAGTTTGGTTTCAAATGGCTAATATTCTACTAATTATCCTCTACAACTTGGGTTTGAAAAGGTTTTGATAGGAGCACTCTAAAGGGGGGTATAGAGCCCCTTCGAAATATATCTCTTCCTACGGCCTGGCGCAGGGATTTTTAATTTTTAATGGGGTTTTTTTTTTTTTTTATTTATTTAATGTCACCGGGAACAAAGCCCATTTAGACAGCACATAAGTAGTGTTAGTAGGGTTAGTGAGGGAGCCGAGTTTTCAGCAAGTAGAAATTTTTATTTGCCAGCCAGGATCGAACCCCGGACCTCCACTCCAACATCGTCATAATCGATCGATGCCGAAGAGAGGCCAGTGCGTTAGCTGACTGAGCTACCCGACTCCCGTATTTTTTTTAATTTATCCAAATATTTCGGAATATTGTACAAAATTTCCGAAATATTTGGATAAATTAAAAAAAGAAAACATCTTTTAATATTAAAAAACTGCTGAAAAATAAGCTTTTCATTTAATACCTATAAGAATCCTCAGCATTACCGCAGCGTGAATAGAGTCAATAAATTTTATTTGTCATGTAAATTATAATTAAAAAAAATATTTTCTCCTTTTTTGAGATATTTCGGCCTTTCTAGCAATAAGCCATTTACGATACTATTCATTTTACTCAGACACGTCACTACCCCGGGGTCAGATTTTAGCCGGATGCCACGAGTCAGTTCGAACCCGGGTCCACTGGTTAGCAGGATGATACGCTATCGTTTAGCTTATCCCATTTTCATGAAAATGATGAGAGAAGGAGTTACACCAAAAAGGTGCAACCCCTAAAGGCCTGCGTTGGACCCTCCATCGTGAAAAGAAGAAGAAAGAATTTTATGGGCTGGGCAGGGGTCGAAGGTATCTGTGGATACGGGTCTTAAATAGCTGAAGGTTATAAGTCGCGGGAAAGATGGTGGCAGGGAGCGAGTTCCAGTCTCTGGAGGTCATAGGGATAAAAGAGTTGGCGAAAGCGCTTGTTCGACTTTTATCCAATTTGACAGCGAAGGGGTGCTGAGCGTTCGAAAACCGCGTGTTTCTCGTAAAGAGGGCATTAGGGGGGGGGATAATTGATTTCAGCTCAACTGAACAGACACCGTGATAGTATCTGTAGTACAGGAAAAGGGCAGAACGGTTCTTCGGTGAGCCAGGGAGTCGAGTGAGTTGGTTAGAGCCGGGTCTCCTATTAGTTTAATTGCTCGCTTCTGAATCGCATCCAGTGTAGCAAGAGAATGCTTGGAGGCACCCATCCACAGATGAGAGCCATATTCGTGAAGAGTCTCTTTTCAAAAGCAGTAAAAATAATCACTTATCCAATGTATCAGTGAATATTTAAATCTTTAATTAAATTCAGTATATCTTAATTTAAACAAGAAAATTCATTGAATGTTCTATTAAAGCCGAATTAAATTTTTTTCCAAGGGATTGAAATTTTTCAGTTCCAGTCATCATAGAAATTAACTGATCAAAACAGTTCAAAGACCTCTTTAGTATTAAAATGAAAATAGGTTAATAGGGTGTGAAGAGATCCTTGACTAATATATAAGAAAAAAAAAACTTGTTTTAAATAAATAAGCACTAAAAGACACCATTTATTAAAAAATTAAGATTCAAATTTGCTTCGGTCAAGTTTTGGTTTCGATACTGTATTTGGAATCAATGGAATGAAATCATACAAAACACACACACATGCATATATGTATATACTTCAGAATAAAATCTCTATACGTAATATTCCTTGTATTATAATAAAGATAAGTAAAGAATTTATTAAGAATAAGAAAAATTCCAATGTCATCGAATTCCTTCGATTTTTTTCCTAAACAATTTCAAATGCTTTTCATTTTTGCGCATAGCCAGCGTGGCAAATTAGTTAAAAAGAGAGGAAAAAAATCCAGTGATTATCAGTAAAACACGTTGTGGAATGCATTAAAATAAGATTGATTAGGTACTAATATTTATTATTCATAATATCATGATTATATAATAGCATACAGTGTATATAATAAAAAGAAGGTGCGAAATTTATATATATAGGTATATATACACCATACTAGTAAATAAATACAAAGCTTTTATATAACAATCTAGAAATCTTTATTAATTAAAAATCCAGACATTTCAGTAGAAATTATCCCTTTATCAATGAAAAGTTGAAATTTTTGAGAAAATAATCAGCTCTTAATCTCAATACACCAAAACTACGTGTGAAATTTGGTTTTAATATTCACACTAGATTTTGAGCTAGCTCGTCCACAAAATTTGGTAACCCACAAACTAACAGACTTTTCGATAAAACAGTTATTATCTCGAAAAATGTAATTTTTTCGATGTTCACTTATTAGAGCTTTTTTGTAGACCGAAATGTAATGGTTTCGCCCAATTTTTTTAATTAAAATAGTTTCAGCCGTTTTTGAGTCTACAAAAAAGCCCTTATAAGTGAAGATCGAAAAAAATTATATTTTTCGAGATAATAACTGTTTTTTCAAAATGTCTATTAGTCTGTTAGTTCTGTGTGTTATCAAATTTTTGTGGACGAGCTAGCTCAAAAACTAGTGGGAATATCAAATCGCAATTTCATATGTAGTTTTGGTGAATTGAGATTAAGAGCTGATTAGATTTTGGTGTATATCGAGCCAAAAGGGGAGGGGGGTTAAAATTTAAAATTATAATATTTTGAAACTAAAAAATAAATTGACACGTTCTGATGTGGCCATCCACTTGACTTTACCATACACTTCTGGTTGAGTTTGGTACAAGGGCCTAGATTTTCATTTTTTGACCCCTTCCTTCCCCCCTCCCCCATTTTGGACGTTTTAGTTTTGAATTTTTAGTGTTCTTGTGGCCCACTGATTATGTATACAAAATTTGGTTGAGTTTCCTCAAATGGCCTAGATTTTTATTTTTGACCCCCCCCCCTTCAAATTTGGCCCCAGAAAAAAAAATATTTTCGTTATTATAGGTTCATTTTATAGTATATTTCATTTTTCTTGTTTTTTTAGTATTGATAATTTTAAATTTTAACCCCTCTACGTACGAAATTTTGTTTTGATATTCACACTAGTTTTTGAGCTAGCTAGCCCACAAAAATATGGTAACGCACGTAGGTACTAACTAACAGAATAACAGACTAACAGACATTTTGACAAAACAGTTATTATCTCAAAAAATATAATTTTTTCGATGTTCACTTATTGGAACTTTATTGTAGACCGAAATGCCATGGTTTCGCCCAATTTTGTTTATCAAATTAGTTTCAGCCGTTTTTTAGATATTTCGAATAAAAGAAGCAAAAAACAACTTTTTTCGCGCACCATTACAATACTTGACCATACATAATCAAGGGGCGCCCAGAAGACTAAAAATGCAAAAACTAACCCTCCAAAATGGGGGGGGGTGCCAGGTTAAAAAATGAAAATATAGTTTATTTTCTATTAATATTATAATTTCATTTACTCGTGTATATTTTACAAAGCTATTATTTCCAATAAGCAGAGAAAGCTATCGTATATAAAATATTTATTAAAAGGTAATTTTTTTAATCTATTTGTATTTTAGTTCGAGCTTACATTTATTAAGATAGATTTAGTTTTATTAGCAAGAGGAATCGAAAACAAGCTCAGACTTGTTTGATCAAATTGGAATAGATTTTTCTATCGGATACTTATAAGAGTTCCCTTTTAACTATTAAGTGTTTCTACAATAACTATATATTACAATTATTTATTGCAGGGTCCAAGGTCCACATCCTATGATTCTTTGGGCCCGCGCTACTGCGGATGAGAGTCTCGGCAACCCAAAATCGACACTCTCCAGCAAGGATTCGCTCCAGTCAGCACGTTACAGAGATAGCGCTCTCACCCACGCGTCTTCCAGGTTAGATTTTTGGTATTTTATTAAATATTAAATACAAAGCCCTCTCTTATGCCAGGTGCATGGTAAAGTCTTGTGGATGGTCACATCAGTTTATTTTAATATACCATTTAAGTTTCGAAAGCATTTTCTTCAACTTGAGACGTTTTATTGTAAATATATATATTTTTTATATTGAGCTTTAATTAAATACCTGTTCAGGTATAAATAGAGGTAGGAGTAGTAGTACAGTGAAACCCCTCAAATCCGAACTAATTGGGGCTGTAGCCTGTTCGGATTAGCCGAAAAACAGCTTCGATAATTGAAGATAACTATCAAGTGAAAGATTAAGTGATATTTTGTGTTTTCTATTATTATTTCATTGTTTTTGCAAAGTGATTAACCTAAAGAATTTCAATAACTTTTTTCAATTCTGGATGACATAAGTACCTAGACACACATTTACACTTTGTTAGGTATCCTAACGGTACTTTTTTTGTTAATTTTTCAACTAATTAGTAAAATAAAGTTATTATGTATAATATATACATAATTGTTTTATGACTAAATAAATAAGTTTCTCTTTTTTGCATTCGGATTTCCCGGGATTTCGGATTTCCGGGGTTAGGATTTGAGGGGTTTTCACTGTATACCTTATCTCTTATGCATCAGCTCTATTCATATCCTAACAACTATTTGATTACGGCTTTATGCTCATACAAAAATATATAAATTAATAAATAAAAATAGCCTTTATTTAATATTTAAATTAAAATACATGTAACTTGTGAATTATGAGGGAAAAAATTTATCTTATTTATATATAATATATATATTGAATAAAAAAGGAGTTAGATAGATCGAAGAAATGGAATTGCAAATTATCGGAAAAGAGGTTTTTTTATTTAACTAGTTTTTTCTCTTATTAAAAAACAAGGACTAAAAAGATGATCAAGGACAGTCGATGGTGGAGAAGTTATCTCCGAAGTCGAAGCTCAAATACAATATATACATTAATTCATGTAGAATAATTGGTTCAATAAAAAAATTGAATAAAAAAACTGATGAAGATGAGAGCACAACGTTCGAAACAAGAGCTTCTGTTAAATCGAAATCAAATAGGAAATGTGACAAATTTGTAAGCGTTTTGTTTTTGTGAAAGGCAGACACAATGATTATCAATTTTTCTGCAGAGTTTCAGCCCATTTGCTAAAACTCTAAACTGCACTCTTTATTCGGAAATTCTAAGGCTAAATATACCAAAATGTATAATAATTAATTTATTTTAGAAGTACAGATATTTTGGCACCAGAATGAACTTTCTACGGCTTTCCATTTTTATTTTATTTTTGAGTTATTATGTGTATCGAAATCTTTATTGCGTTATTTTTTACTTAAAAAATTATAAATTATATAAAATGAAGAAGATAATTTTATGGAAAATTTAATTCCGAATAGTTTTTTGTTGGCATTCCTAATGTAAGAGCATTATTATCATAAGGAACTTGCGAATGCCATGTGGACCCGTGTCCTACAACGAATTCCATTCTAGCAGATTACGAGTCAAGTGATTTATACACTCTGTGCGAATTTCCACCCAGGTTACCAATATGGAAATTACGTTTGCATATCTTAAATACTTTTCGAGATATTCATATGACTTTAAATAACTAAGAGAAAAAAGTATGTCACTATTCTAAGGATTAAATGTGGAATTTTTCCCAAGATTCGAGCCACGTTTCGGTTTTTTTTTTTAATATTTTTGAACTTATATCACTTTGAATGACGAGATAATTCCTTTAACTCTCTTTTTGGCAGGAACAATAAATAAATTATAGTAAATTAATGCAAAATTTTCAAATGGGTGAATCATGTTTTGGTTTTTCAAATACTTTTCGAATTATATGACTTTAAATTTACCCAAATACATACTTCTATCAATCTCTATTTATGGTAACAATAAGAAACAATTAATAAATGAATTTTTTTTTTTTTTTGGCTTTTCGGCCTTTCTAGCCATAAGCCCAATTACGATACTAGCTATATTTTTAAAATTTGTCTCTACCCCCGGGGGTCAGATTTTAGCTGGCTGCCTCGAGTCGGATTCGAACCCGGGTCCCTGGTTAGCTCGCTGTCACGCTACCGCCTAGCCTACCGACCCCCCCAATAAAATGAAATTAATTTTTAAATTTAGTTAAATAATAAAAATGAAAAGAACGTTTCGATACATCTAAGATTTTTCTAAATATCAATTTTCTGACTAGATCTTTGATTCATTAATAATGAATTTTTCTAATTAGGAGATTTCAAAAAAAAAAAAATATTAAATTGAGGTTTGTTTTTTTAGAATATTTATTCAGTACTTTTATATTTTTATAAATGGAAACCCTTCTTCTCGACGAGCTAGCGAATCGAGAAAGTCGCTGATACAAAGAGTCGAAACGTCCCTATTGACAATATTTTTAAATAATATACTTAACCTGTGTTATGTTTCTTACAAAAAGTAAAAAATGAGAGCCATTTCTTGAAAATATATCCTCGAAAACTTATAAAATAACACTCGACAAAAATTTCTTTCGTAAATGGATTCCAGTAGAGTTTTATAAGCTGATTATCATGCAATTTCCCGATTTTTTACAACACGTCAGAGTTTTGAGATATTATCGGTCAAAATGACGAAAAAGGCCATTTTGACCTATTTTCGAGTCTCATTAGATATGTATAAACAGCAATATTTGAAATCAAAATATTTTGTTGACGTAATAGAAAACAGCTTCCTCTTTGATTTTCAAATTACCACTTGTTTTTAGCTCAATTAGAACTCGAGTTATAACTAAAAAACTAAGACCTTATGTTTTTATCTAGGTTTATTATCCTTTATAATATAGTTTTGGTTTTTTAGTCATAACTCTAGCTATAATTGAGCTAAAAACAAGTGGTAGTTTGAAAATCAAAGAGGAAGCTTTTTCTATTACGTCAACAAAATATTTTTATTTCAAATATTGCTGTTTAATATTTAATGGAACTCGAAAATAGGTTAAAATGGGATTTTTCGTCCTTTTGACCGATAATATTTCAAAACTCTGACGTAAAAAATCAGGAAATTGCATGATAATCAGCGTTAAAAACTCTACTGGAATCCATTTTTAGATTTAAGGGGAGACATTTTTGTTTAGTAGTGTAATTAATTTGTGTTGTTATCGTCAATGTTGAATAATTTTCTTTGTGTCTGTGATTACTGGGTACTTGAACGAAATAATTAGAAGTTAAATTTTCAAAATGTTGCTACGTTTCGCAGTATATTTTTCTGCTTCCTCAGGCAATTTACAAAACAATAACAATTTTAATCATATGAAACCATTAAACAAAACACGTGTAATGAACTACCACATATATTACTTATTACGAGGAGGTTAAGTTTAAAAGTAAATCTTGTAAAAGAGGAAATTTTAGTTATGTTTTGTATGATTACAATTGTTGTTATTGTTTTGTAAATTGCCTGAGGAAGCAGAAAAATATACTTCGAAACGTAGCAACATTTTGAAAATTTAACTTCTAATTTATTTCAAGTCCAAGAATCCAATAACCAGCCATAAGAAAAATAATAATTAATATTAAAAAATTCTCAAATCAAGTTTTATGATTCTTATAGGTGTTAAATGAAAGGCTTATTTTTCAGCAGGTTTTTAATTTTAAATGGTTTTTTTTTTCGATATATCCAAATATTTCGGAAATTTTGTACAATATTCCTTCTTCAGTGGACCTTTTTTGTGGAAATACAATAATAAAATGTTAGTTATGGTGATTTTTAGGTGAGGTAATATATAACAAACATCACAACAATATAATATATTTAAAAATAATTATTTTACTTAATTTAATGTCTAACCATACCTAACATTCTATTATTGTATTTGGACAAAAAAAGGTCCACTGAAGAAGGAATATTGTACAAAATTTTTCAAAATATTTAGATAAATTAAAAAACCACTATTTAAAATTAAAAAAACTGCTGAAAAATAAGCCTTTCATTTAACACTTATTATATTAATAGTACCTGGAGCCACCGAGCGAGGCACGGTAACCCCTGAACCCCCCAGAAACCACACACCTCGCCCCACCACTGCACCTCAACTCCGCCCCACCCCACTCCAACCGTGCCTCCCACCCCCGGATCCTCCACAACTACACCCCACCTCCTGCACCTCCCACATCCACCCCACCCCGCACCCAGTTTTTGCATTTCTAGCTTTCTAGTGGTCCATATAAATAAATAGGAAAATAATAATAAAAAATAATCGTATAGGATCTGAAATAAAAACATAAAATTAAATAAGATTTGTTTCCAAGTTATAACATATAAAAAAAGCCACTTCAACCACTTTATTTGTAAACACACCTGTTTTGTTATGATTTAGAAACCTGTTAATTAAAAACAAATAAAAAATTTCTAATTTTACTATATATATTAATATTTGCTATAACCTATTTTTGGGTTTTAAAATTAAAAAAACAATTAAAAATAAAAGATAATTGAAAAAATGTAAACAAACTTTTTTATTGAGATTTTCATTTATCAATAATTACTTTAATTAAGAAAAGATCAATTTAGATTAAATTTGTCGAGGTCCAGACCTAGCCAGATCGTTTTCTCATCCTCAAAACTTGTTAATAGAATTTGTTTTATCAAAATCGGTATAGCCGTTTTCAAAATAGAACTAAGATACAAATATACATATAAATAAATATATATATAAGCAATTTTTGCTCGTTTAATAAGAGTAGATTACATTCTTATATTTTATTTTTGTTTTGTTTTTTAATTAAATACAATTTTAATGGTCGTATAAATTTGTTTATAATTAAAAAATATTTGAATGGTAAAAGTGAGCGAACTAGCTAGAATTTTTTATCATGAGTCTTGAGGCACGAAAATTCTCGAATGTTGTGATTTATCCTAAACGCATATTATGCACGCCTGTTTGGCTTTTCCTTCAACTTGTTGTTAGTTGAATGGCCTCGTGAAACTGTCACCTGTACATTTACATAGATGTAAAAAGGTATTCCTATGCAACTAGTGGCATATGTTCAGAAAATAGAACATTATAGCCAATGGGTAAAGGAAAACAAAAACAAAAACCCCATTAAACGAGGGTTTAAGAAAAAGGATATTTAATTGCAAAGGAAACTGATCCTTTTTGCTGGGATTTAGTGTTTTGTTTTGACTAATATTGTGTCTGTCTGTCTGTCTGAGGAGGTGGATGTCCCAGGCAAGTCTCTTCGGCTCTACTGCTGCTGCTGCTGCTCAAGCAAACATTGGCGGACAAAGCAGGCCATTGTCATACATTTTATGATTATACATATAAGAAGAATTCTCTTTGTTAACCACAAGGATACAATACAACCCACTAAACGTTTAGGGGTTACGCACACGCACATGATAGACTAGACTCAACACCAGACCAACAGATTTATTAATTAACATTCTCATCCACTTTCAGCTTCAATTTAGATAATTATTATTCGACAAATTGATATATAATGTAAACAGGGCGGATTTTAAGATTTGAGATGGACCCTCGGTTATTTGTAAGGATAGAAGAAAGATAGCCTTATCATCCAACAGTATTTATTTATTAACTGGAAGATCCTTTCGATTTAGACCAGCTATATTTTAGACATATAACTTTTTAACCGACTTAAAAAAGGAGGAGGTTCTCAATTCGAGTGAATTTATTTATTTATTTTGTATCTATGTTACTCGATTTCTTCGCCAATTGTGAACCGATTTTCATGATTTTTTTTTTGCATTGGGTTCAGTATAGCTTCCGATTGGTACCATATAAATTTCATTGATATTGGACCTTTTTTGTTATGTACCTATGTTCACGCATAACTTCTTTGTTTATGAAGCGATTTTAATGATACTTTCTGCGTTTGGATCAATATAGCTCCAAGATAGTCAAGATACCTAACTATTTATCATCAATTTTACTTAGGGAAAGTGATGTAGGTTTTTTAGGTGAAACATGATATTAATTAATAAAGTAAAGGGTGTGTAGTTTTCACAGTGAATGAAATAAACCTCTTTGAGTTTTATTTCATTCACTGTGAAACTACACACCCTTTACTTTATTAATTATTTATCATCATTTAGCGAGAACTTTTTGCCATGATTCTTTTTTAGGGGCTACCTTAGGGGTGGGCCCATATTAATTTGGTCAAGTTCTGATGATATGATCAATGACAATAAATAACGGAAATCTCCAATTCTGTATGAGCAAATAATCAAAATTATAATAAATAAAATCTTTTATAAAAATAAAACAATCTTAAAAGGTTCATTTAAAACCCGCTAACGTTTCTTAATTAATAAATGTGAGGAGGAGATTCTTTCGTTAAAATCCGATCGAGGAAAATAACTAAAAAGGGTTTGGATAGAATGATCTAATTGAAAAGTTTTTGTTTTGCCGAGAGTAGCAGAGTTGTTGATTCACAAAGAGAAACAAAGAGATTGTCTTCTGCTTGATGCAAATAAACATATACACATATATATCAAGATGATATATCTGTATATATATATTATTTATTTGTTTGAAACAAATAAATAATATATATATACAGATATATCATCTTGATATATATGTGTATATGTTTATTTGCATCAAGCAGAAGACAATCTCTTTGTTTCTCTTTGAGAATGATCTAACTTCACAACAACCTTTATAGCGAAGGAAATACAAGTCAAGACCTGTTTAGACTATTAAAGATTCAATTTTTAATTTCTATTATTCTAGGAATGGCCTTTTACTCTTGGATCATAATTATACTCGTTATAGAGAGACCAAAAATTTAATTGAACTTCAGTAAAATTCAGACAATAATGTGAAAAAAATACTTGTTCTAACTGGCAAACGTACTGGGTCGTGAAAAAGATTTACTTTTTTCTTCATTTTTATCATTCAATAGAAAAATTAAATTCATAAAAATTCTTAGAAAGTTTGTTCTGTGGCAAAATTTTTTGTATTTTCAATGAGAAGAACTATTTAGATTTTGGGCTCTCTAATCCAGTGTTTCTCAACCAGTGTGGCGCGAGCGTTTTTGACAAATAATTAAAATTGCATGGATTTTGTAACTTTGAAATAGAATTTGTAATTACTTCATTTTTTCGTATCATACAAATAATAATTGAAAAGTTTTTATTTTATTTTTTATTTCTCTTTATGATACAAATTTTACATTTTTTTTTAAATTCGGGTGTGCCGCAATATTTTTAGTGTGCCGTCAAACACTGTTTTAACAAATTTAGAAGGGAAAATTAAATGATCATAGTTCTAATTGGTAAATTATTCCTTACTCTGTCCATATCACGAGATCTACTTAATTCAAGTGAGCTAAGTATGCCAAGTCGTCTTATCTTAATCCTTCTTAAAAGTATGAACCATTTTTTTCACTAATATTAACTGATTAGATTGTTTTATAATATAAATAGAAATTAATCCAAGATATTGAAGATTCAGATGTAACGAGGAGGCCCGTCTTGATATACGCACTTGTCATAATTTGAGTTGAACGAGAACTAAAATTGAGGGGTTTTAATATTCCACATGGGAGAGTCGGGTTGGCCGAGCTGGCTAAGGCGCTGGCTCCGCTTGAGCATCGTTGATGACGGTGTTCAATCGGTAGACCCGGGTTCGAGCCTGGCTAGCATATAAAATTTCTTCCGGCTAAAACTCGGCTCCCTTACTAACCCTACTAATACTTTACTGATGTGCTGTCTAAATGGGCTTTGTTCCCGATGACAATAAATAAATAGAAAAAAAAATATTCCACATGAAATCAACTTGTTGCAATAGGAATAGGGCGCGCGAATTAGAAAATTCAACTTAAAAACACTTTGAAAATGTACATTTGAAAAAAATAATTAAAATAAAAAATGATACTGATTATAATAGTTTTTTGTTACCCGATGTGGGAATATTTCGTTAAATATTAAATTCATCTTAGAGCGCCATAACCGAAAAGGGCGTAGGGGGCCTCTCCTCATATACCTGTGCTGAGTGTGTTTCGAGTGTAGGTCGAAAACTTGGATTTTGCGCTTGACCCTGATCAGTTGGTCAGAGAAAAAACCTAAATAATGAAATTTGTAGGAAATTTTATTTACTTTCATTTTGAATAGGAAGTTTATTTAGGAAATGTTGATAGTTTTTGAGTTATAACCAAAAAACCGCCAAAAATGGAAATTTTCACATTTTTTTGCATTTTCTACAAAGTTGCGTTATGAAATTTTGGTGGGAGACCTAAGATTTGGATTCACCCCCCCCCCCCCCCCAGGAAAAAAATATATATACAAAAAATTAGAACTACCACAAAACTTTCCACATAATAGGGGCCGATTTGAGCACAATTTGACTGGACTAAGACTACAAAACGTATTTCATATGAACATTCGACTTCGATTTGGTAATAAGATTTTTTTAGGCCTTTTTAACCTAATAATTTATATGTACGAAAAAAGAAAATATTCTTAATTTAGCGAAAAATAAATTTCATATATCCGAATTAATCATATTCGATATAGATCCATCCAACCTATCACTTTAGTACTATTTCCAATATAATAGAACCAAAGGTAAAAGATGCATTTAATCTTCACTTTAATTCTTCTCCACTCCAATCTCTCTCTTTCTCTCTATTATACTTATAAAGGAATTCTCTCTCTCGTTCACTTTCTTAGGATGCAACTAAATATCCACAAAGATATTTAAAAAAATATAAAATGTAAATAATCTTATCTGAGCTCCTCGGAGGGAAATAAATATTTGAAAGGTCCAATTAGATTGATACTTATCTCTGTTTAAATAGTGAAAATCGATTAATCATATCGTTAAATAGAAATGAATTAAAAAGATGAGATATTTAAAAAAAAAGATGTACATTTGTCATCCTATGGATACAGGCACTTATTTGCACTTTTCCATACTTTACGTAGTACCCTCTGCCCTCCTAGGCATTATCGTGGCCTAGCATACTATATATTTTTTACCAAAATGTGTTGTGATATTTTTATTCTTGATGTATAAATATTAGTTTAGTTTTTGACATTATGATAATCCAATAAATAAAATGAAAAAAAAGTTAATTAATTAAAATGAGATGAATTTAATTTTTACGTTTTTTACTTATATGTTAGAACGTATAAATTGAAAGATCTAATGAATTTGAAATGATTTAAAATATAAATGGGAAACCGAGAGCGAGATTTCGGATTTGGAAGCAAGAGGCTCGAGTTCAAGTATTATACACTTTAAAATTTGAATAGCTATAGGTACTGTGTGTTAAACATAGAGGCAGCAATACTGCCGAAGGTAACGCTCTCTTGTGTTTATTTATTCAAATAATTTGGGAGAATTGGGGGCAAATATTGTATTATATTATATAGTATATAGATAAAAGAGTCCACGGAGCCTAGGGGCCGTGAGTCTCTTTGTCTTGGAAGTTTAATAAATCATCCCCCAAAGCTTACATTTTCGTCGCCAGTTGGCGCTAAAGTCGTTACGCACGGTCTCTATAATGCTTCACTAATTTCCACTGAAGTTAAATTTAAATTTATTTTTCTTTAGACCATAAACTAAAGGTCGTGTAACTGAGTTTTGGGGTTGCGAAACATAAGGGCAACAATGGTATTTTTGAAATTGAATTTCTAATAATTTATGAAATTGGCATTTTGTATCAGATATATTTATTTAATATGTTAAGCGACGTTCTCAGCATTGGCGATTATAAAATCAAAGATAATGTTGACCGAGTGGAGAGAGTAAATTAAAAAAAATATATATTATACATGGAAAAATAATATTTATAATACATTTTTTTTTTTTTTTATTGCCACCGGGAACAAAAGCAATTTAGACAGCACATCAGTCATGTGTTAGTAGGGTTAGTGAGGGAGCTGAGTTTTAACCGGTAGAAATTTTATATGCTAACCAGGATCGAACCCCGGCCTCCCGCTTGAACATCGTCATCAACGATGCTGAAGCGGAGCCAGCGCGTTAGCCAGCTCGGCCAACCCGACTCCCCAAAATAAAAAATGATAAAAAATAAAATAATAATAAAAAAGACACACATTTTTCAATTCTAAATGATATTTTAATAATCAAGTACTTAATTTTAATCAATTATCATTATTTACTGAACTGTTGGTAAATTGATCAGATAAATAATGATAATTGATTAAAATTACTCTATTTATTTATTTTTATGTGACTAAGTAAACCGTTTAATTTATAAAATTTAAATTCTTCATAAGTCACTTAAGTTTTGAAAGAATCTTAATAATTTTATTAAATATTGACTCGTCCCATAAACAATGGGGGCGGGTCAATATTTTATTTAAAGAATAATTTTATTAGATCCTTGGTGTGCCGCCAAATCTTTTAAATCATTAAAAGTGTTCCATGAGGAAAAAAAAGATTAAGAATCACTGCGTTAGATAGACAGTAATATTTATTTAAATGATTGAGAAAAAAGGACAAGTGTCTTTCGGCTATTCATTCTTTTTTTTACTTGTGGGTGGCAAACGGTACTTTTTTCTTCCTTCGACATTTTCCAATGGATTACAATTCAGGGGGAATCAAATAACTGAGAAAAAAACGATAAAAAAGAGGCTAGGCTGAGATTTTCCACTGTTGTTGACATTACACGAAGGACTTTGGTGTGTCCTGTATGCTTTTTATTTTCCCTTGTCCTATTTTGAAAGTGACCCTCTCTCCAAAAAAGACAATTTCCATATTTATACCATTTGAAAAGAATCTATTACTCTATTAATATCGAATTTATAATCAACCTTATCAGAATTGATGGCAGCTTCTTCTTGAGGTGCACTTTCTATAAACAGTTCATTCATATCTCGGGTTAAATATCAGAGTAATGCAATCGAGACAAGGCCACCTTTGCTTATTTTGATCTGTGGTTTGCGATGCACTTCTTTTTCCGCCACTTCATTTATTTATTTACACTATTCGTTAAGTAACTATCCCATTTCACAGTAATATAATATTGAATGTAGTGGAATTCATTTTTAATTCGTTGGTTTTTCAATTATTGAAGGTTATACTTGAACGGAGAGATTGTTTGTTGAGACACTTTTTGAACTGTCGCGGTGCAAAAAAATCAACTTTCCTTATATTTACAAATCATTAAGGAACCTTAATATGTTGCCTATATTGTGTCCTGAGTCCTCCTCCGTAATGAATCTTCGATTAATTAGCTAATTCATAAGTGAGTATAGAAATGTATTTATTTTTTATTTTAATACACTATGATTGATATTAAGGTAGTTGTTTGACCATATGGGTTTTCTTAGGATTTTTTTGAAATTTAGAAAGATTATTATTTAAATACTTCTGCATCGATTGTTGTCAAAACGAAATCTATGATCAATATAGTTCCGGAGATATTAAATTTCAAAAAATCGAGTTTTTCAATCTCTTATACATTGCACTATACGGGATATCGGAAAGTTTACATACATATTTAATTATAATTAAGTGGGAGATAAATTTAAAAAACCTAATTTATCGATCGGAGAATTTACCACTGCTCGAAGCCTCTAAAAACTTAGTGAATCGGATATTGAATTGTATCTAAGTTTCTAAGATTTGGCTCGTGATCCCGGCTTCTTTCCTTCTACTGTTATTTTCACGATGGAGGGGCCATCCCATACAGGCCTTTAGGGGATGCACCTTCTGGTCTATCTCCTTCTCTCATCAATATCATTAAAAAAAATTCATAAGAAAATGCATATAATTTTAGATAGAGCGCTGAGCCAACAAAGAAAAACTTTTTAAAATTTTTAATCGCACTAAATTATAACATATGGATAAGACTTTCATTATAAGTCATAGAACAGTTATATTTTCAAAGAATTTCTTTGGACAAAGCCAGAAATACGAAGAATTTATAACATGAAAATCGCATTATTCAAAAGATGTGATCTTTACGATGTTTGAAAGCGTGTATCTTTAATTTGCGTGATAAATCTGTTGCAATTCCAAGGCTAAAACTTGCTTTAATATAATAAGAATATCATATCAAAATTTTGTTACGATTGGAAAAAGTTTAATTTTTAGATTTAGATCACGTTTTTCGGATTCTAAACCACTGTGCGTCGGCCCACGCAGCAAGGGTGGTGAGTTGGTGGCCTCGCAACAGGCGTTAACTCGGTAGGGGCGCCCGCCAGCCGGGAAAAGGTAACAGCCGGCTCTAGTGGGAAAATACAGCTTGCTATTTCTTGTAAAAACCACGAACTAACTAGAAATATTGGAGTTCTCAGCTAGACCTAACTCTGCCTTTACAAAAAGAAATCAATGACGAATATAAATATGTACTTATATACAGGTTTTACACTTCAAATTGAACATTTTACAAATCAAACGAACAATTTTTATATCTTTTAATTTTTAATTTTAATGTGAAATAAGTGACCTAGTATCCTTAACTCATAGTAAATCAATATTAAATATAATATTTATTTACTCTTATCTTTATTAAAGATGTTTCACCTTGCACCAACACCACAATCTCTACTAATTAAATTAAAAAAAGTACAAATATATATAGTAAATCCCTCCTGGACCCCCACCGAAACCATGTACCTTGCCTCTTACCACTGCTCCCCCAATCTGGCCCTCCTACCCCCGGATCCTCCACAACTGCACCTCCAATATCCACCCCACCCCGCGGCCAGTTTTTGCATTTCTAGCTTTATTGTGGTCCACATATTATGTGTTTATTTGTTTACTTGTACACCAATCTGCCCACACTTGTTCATATTGATAAACATTATAAAAAATAAATAGGAAAATAATAATAATAATAAAATAATCGTATAGGATCTGAAACAAAAACATAAAATTAAATAAGATTTGTTTCCAAGTATTATAAAAAAAAACCACTTCAACTACTTTATTTGTAAACACACCTGTTTTGTTATGAATCCACATGTAATGTTATGATTTAGACAGCTGTTAATTTAAAAAAATCCTAATTTTAATATAATATAATAATATTTGTTATAACCTATTAGTGGGTTTTGAAAATGAAAAAACCAAGCTTTCTTGAATTTTTGCATTTGTGAAAGAACTACCTTAAAAAAAATTAAAACAAATTAAAATGCGAATTATATTGAGAGAGTTGCCTAAGCCCCTTTTCTTCTCTATAAAGCTCACTCAACCTATTTAAGGATATCGTTAATGAATTATCATTCTAAGTAATACAATTATTTTACTGTTCGATTGAAAAATAATTAAGTGAATGTTTATTTATTTATTTATTTTTGTATATAACTTAAGAACGGTTTCTATTTTATACCCGGCGCCAAAGTTAAAATTTATTTTATTATTCGAATGTGAATCATAGGATAAATAAATAAATAAATAAAGTGTTGGACTATATAGATGAGTACGTTATCAGAAAGTCTCACACTCTCACTTTGTATGTATATATATATAGTGTGTGTGTGTGTTATCGTGTTTGGTTGGCTCCTCTGAGACTGGGTGTTGGTGACTCATCAGTGCTCAGAGTCAAGTTATTCAACACCGAATCATTCGAAAAAAGTCAGATCGAATTGCCCAAGGGAGCCCACAAAACCACATAGCGAGGGGGTTTCTCTCTTATCCTTCGCATTTGCAATCCACATATTATATTGTATCTGAGTTGTTCTCACAAATAAAAAAGAACAAGAGAACATAAAAAATGATGGACAACCAAAGATAAGTAGTACATTTAGATGTAAAGGGAAAACTATTTTGCAAAGAAAATAAAAACATTAAATTAAATTGAAAGTTTCTTTTTGCCGAGAGTAGCAGAATTTTTATAAATTGAAGGAGACAATAAAAGAATGTCTTCTGTTGGAAAAATAAATTTTTAATTTATTTATAACGAGACTATAGTTCGAGGCTTTGCCCTCTTCATCAGTCTATTACAAACGATTCACAGGAATTAATGTATAAATTAAAAATTTATTTTTCCAGCAGAAGACACTATTTTATTGTCTCCTTCAAAAACATTAAAGATCAAAAACGTATCTATTGAAATTTTTTTTTATTGTTTCGTGCATAAATAAATACAAATCTTATATAAAAAACACTCTGAAAACGTTTGCTTGAAATCCAAAGGTTTTAGGAGAAATTCTCTCTTTTTCAATGAAAATTTTGAGATATTTGAAAAAAGTATTGAAAAAGGAATCTAGTTACTATAAACAAATAATTCAGGTATATTTTCAGGGTCAGGTTTTAGCCGGATGCCTCGAGTCAGATTCGAACCCGGGTGGACCCCACTTGCTTAGCAGGCTGACATGCTAGCCCCTAGCCTATCCAACCCCCACCTGTTAATTAAAAAAAAATTCCTAATTTTAATATAATATAATAATATTTGTTATAACCTATATTAGGGGGTTTTAAAATTAAAAAAACAAACTAATAAATAAAAGTTAAGTAAGTAATTGAAAAAATGTAAACAAACTTTTTTATTGAGATTTTCATCTATAAATAATTACTTTAATTAAGAAAAGGTCAATTAAGATGAAATTTGTCAAGGTCCAGACCTAGCCAGATAGTTTTTTCACCCTCAAAACTTGTTAATAGAATTGGTTTCATCAAAATCGGTAGAGCCATTTTCAAAATAGAAAAAATATACAAATCTATATATATAAGATTAAGGTTTTGTCTGTATATTGCTCCAAATCACGCCAAATTTTGGTTGCACACATTTCAAGCAAAGTTATGAACTAAAACACCCTCAAAAAATTTCCTGTCTGTATGTCTGTCTGTTTCAGAGGTTTCTGCGAAAAGTTGCTCACGATTCACGTCAAAACGGCTGAAGGGATTATTATGAAATTTCATATTTGTATGATGTCTTCTAACTTACGTTTTTATCTATATAACGTTTTGATATTTTGACACCAAAAGGTGGTTTGGGGGCGCACAAATGAAAATTATCAAATAACTCCTAAACTATTAACTCTACGGAAAATTTGATAATGAGCAATGTTGTAGGGGATGTTTTTTGACAACTTTTGTTTAAAAAAAATTCTCCAAAAAACCACCCAAAAAAGGTGGGGAGGGTGAAAAATATCTAAATTCTTGCCCTTGAAGCAAACTCAACCAAATTTTGTATACATAATATGTGGCCCTCTAGAGAGCTAGATATGCAAAAACTAACCACCCAAAATGGGAGGGAGGGTCAAAAAATTAAAATTCTTGGACCAAATTCAACCAAATTTTGTATACATAATCTGTGGCTCATTAGAAGGCTAGAAATGCAAAAACTGGGTGCGGAAGGTGGGTGGGGGTGGAGTGAGGGAGTAAGGCGGAGTAGGGGGATGCAGGGAGGTGGAGTGGGGGGTCCAGGAGGCTAGGCGGGGATGTCTGGCACGGGGGGTGCGGGGGTGATGCTGCAGGGTTGGTGGAGTGGAGGGTTCAGGTGAGGGTCTAGTGGCGTAGTGGGGTGGTACAGGGGTGGCGGTCCGAGGTGGGTGGGCTTCAGGGTGGGGTGTTGGGGGTTGGGTGGGCACGGGTGCATAGTGCAGGGGGTACGGGTGCCTGGTGGGTTTCAGGGGGTGTGGTGGGTGGGAGTGGAGTGTAAGGGTTGGGTTCGTGGGTTGGGGGTTCGGGGGGCGTGCCCCCTAGCTAGCAAGAGGGCCGCCGAAGGCGAGAACCTGCAGCCTAGTTTGTCTATAAATTTTGAAATTAATTTTAAAATGCATGTGAGAATTAAAATAAGAAAATATTTAAGAAAAAATAAAATGATGATTGGCAAGACGCGTGTGAAGGTCACCAGAGACTGGGAAAGAGAACCCAATGGAATTCCATCCACTTTTATCTTAACAGTTTCTCTCTCTTTCTCTCTTCACCCATCCAGAGATTTTTTTTCTTTTTAATTTTATTCATTTGCTTATCATTCTTTTTTTTCAATTAGAAAGGACGGAGACAAAAACTAATTATCACAATGTTAATTTCGAAGAGATAACAAATGATTTAATGTTCTTCGACAGCAGTTCGAGACAGAAGTATTATGGATCTCGATGGTAATAGCTATGATAGTTTGATGTTTCATTTATTTGGAACCTTAAAGCAGTTATTCTCAACCTTTTCTCCATCGCGGATCATTTTTAATGATTTAAAAATTTACATATATATATAGTATATATATCAGTGGCGTGCGGTCCATGGATGCTGTGGTTGCGGCGCATCCCTGAAATTTCATAACATTATAATTAATTTCATACAGTGTCGTTAAATTTGAAAAATAAAGAAAAATTGTATGTATTTATATATAATATATAGGCATAAATGAACAATTGATATTTAAGTTTATTATAAATTTGGGATAAAAGCGCCTCTAGCGTAAATAAGTTTTCACTTTTTTTGTTATTTAATAAATGTGGTGGTGAGCGATTTTTTCATTAAAGTTTAATCGATAAAATTGACTAAAAAATACCCGGATAGAATGATCGCTTTTTCTTTAGGACTAGGGCTAAATACACCGTTTCAGCCAAATACAAGGTCAGACCTATTTCAGAATTGTAAAGTTTAATTTCTTATCTTCCATAATTCCAGAAATGACCTTTTTGACTTTAGGTAAGAAAATATTAAATCGAAATTAATATTAGATTTAAATATTTCTCATTTAAAATTATTAATTCAACGAAACTGAGTCTTGAATTAGTTTCACTTTTTCCTTCCATTATAAATTATATTAAAAAAAGTTATTTAAAAAAATGGACTCTCTCTATAAGGGCCGTCCATAAATTATATCACACAAATTTCAAGATTTTTAGACCCCATTTTCATTGGATTTGGATTTCAGTCCATGTTTGTACAATTGAAAAAACTTATTTTCAGAATAATACAAATCAGTTCATTTTTTGTTTTATTTTATTTATTATTTTTTTTTTTCCAGAAAAGCTCCTCAGTGTGATATCTTCTGTGGGTTTGGCCTGTCCAGAATGCAGAACTCCGAAGATAAGCTCAGAAGACCAGATTCAAAGGTTTCTATTCTATTCCTTTTCGTTTATTTTACATCAGCGTTAAAATACCATAATAAATACTAAAAGGGTTAAATCAATTAATTTCAATTCATCTTTTCTAAAATTTCAGAAAATATCACAGAAGGGAGCACAACTAGGGGCCAACCATCTATGCAGCTTGGTGAGTCAGATTTATTTTTATATAAAAAAAAGGGTCAAAAATAAAATTATTTTCAAAATTTCTTTAAGCTTAAATTTTTTTTTAATTTGAATTATTTGCCATTAATGTTAAGCATTTCATTTATTTGGTTTCCAAAGAAGACTCATTTTTTTAACATCACAATTTAAACAAAAAAGTTTTCATGACAAGTATAGATATTAATAAATAAAAATAACCAACATTAAAAATTTTTAGATACTATTTAGAAACATTTTGAATTTAACTATCTATTAATTGCTGCTGTGAGCGCAATTTTTATTTCTTTTTTAAATCAACAAAAACGAAGATTACGAAAATGAAAAATACTAAGAAAGAGGTTCTAGTATAAAATGTAATTGATGTTATTCTTAAATTAATTAATCAAAGTATTTATTATGGTGTTAAAGTAGACAAGAAGGAAAATTGTTACATGTTTCCATCATGGATCCTATGAACCCTGAAGAAGGAGAGAAGATCCTCAGAAACGTCGGTTCAAAAGGGTAAAATCAAAAGATTCAAATAAATCTTCTTTTATTGGGAATCATCATTTTTTTAATTTAATCTTGGACTGTCTTCCATTCAACCCTCAGTTATAAAACTATGAGTCCGTCTCCGCGAAAATAAATCTAACATATGGTACAAAATATTATAACTAATTGCATGGTGGTTCCTTCCATATTTTACCGTGTATAGCAGTGAAATTCGCAACTAAATCGTTAGTTTTTGTGTAATTCTGTTGTTTGCTTGACAGTTTACTTAATAATTTTTAACCGACTTCAAAAAAGGAGCAGGTTCTCAATTCGACTCAATTCTTTTTTTAATTGGAAATTCTTGAAGATTTTTGGTATTTTGCAATTTCGTTTTTTTTTTCCGGTTTTCTCAAAACGGCTTGGGGGAAATGAAGAAATTATTAGAAAATAGAAAGTCGTGTGGTGACCACACCAGTTGATTTACGAAATTTTCCGACAAAATAAGTAAATTTCACTTTGTGACTTCTAGGTGGAATGAATCAATGCCCTTAATAATTTGAAACTGAATTTAGAACAAAAAAACGGATGTTGTGGTCCCCAGAGGTCAAAAAGTGAGCAAAATCCCATTGGTGTATTATATGTAAGTTGACATTTAGATTAAAGATTTTTCGTTTTTTATGATTTTCTTTAAAATTGGTGTACTTATAATGTGTTATAAATTGTTGGTCATGTATAAATTTTAATCCTATTGAAATGAAGGAAGAGTGTCACAAAATAAATATTTTAATCGTACATAGGTAAGCTAAGTTGCAGAGCTTTAAGATTTGAAAATTAGAGTCTAGAAAAGTACCTCAAGATTTTGGCTAAAATCGAAGAATCGGAAGTACACATGTTTACTTGAAGATTTTTGGTATTTTGCAATTTCGTCTTTTTTCCGGTTTTCTCAAAACGTCTTGGGGCAAACCCAAATTGAAGTAATTAGAATGAAGAAAATTGGTATGATGATTTCAAATAAGAGAGAAATTAATGGGGGTCGTGTGGCGCCCATATCAGTTGATTTTCTTTAATTGTATTCATTGGCTTATAGCTTATCACTTATCAGTCGCAATTTTTTCTATTTTTCAATTAGAAGGGACGGAGATTAAAATTAATTGTCAGAATGTGTTAATTTCGAAGAGACAACAAATTATTTAAATAATTTAATGCTCCATGATATCGGTATCAGTAACACTCGGGTCCCCCCTCCAGGCCCCGTTTTGTCTATCTCTATGCTGACTGCTGTTCGCTGATCAACTCAATCGTAAATTAAGTTAAACTGAGAGATATAGATATGACAGAGATAGAAAAAAAACGGAATTCTTTTTTTCTCTTATCTCAATCAAATTATTTCCTAATGGGGAGGGGGGTAGAGGGGGGATGATGCTTCATTTTATCAGCGAGCCATCCAAGCAAACCAAAACACTTAATCATATTTCCCAAAACATATTATTATTTTTTTCTTTAAGTCTTCTAGATAGAGGCTGGGTTATTATTAATATACGCGAGTGCTCAGGTGAATGTAGTATAAGACGATGCCGTAACCTTGCTTGTTGGGTGTTTCTCAATTTACGCCGTGCTATAAACTATATTTTTTGTATTATAATCAGAGAAAAAATAATTTGAGAGGCAAATTAATTCATAATAATATTTACCTAAAAATTTATTTTATTTTATTTAACAAAATTAAGATTAAAGGTTAATTATGTAAATAAGTTTTTAATGAACCTTACAAGTGGACTGTTTTATTTAAATGAATTTTTATTAAAATGATTTTTAATTGAAATTAAAGGTTATTATTAAATTAATCAAGTACGTTTGCAAGTATTTGGACAGGAAAGTGTAAATCAAAAAATTGTCATTGATTTTTGCGACGTTTCGCCAACTTTATTTTGGCTTCATTAGGCTTCTAAAAAATATACAAAAAATTATTATTATTATTATTAAACTCCATCGCATCCATATTATTTAGTGGATTAAGTATGTTAGCAAGTATTTGGACGGGAAAGTAAATCAAACAATTCTCATCGATTTACGCAACGTTTCGCCAAATTTATTTCGGCTTCATCAGGCGTCTCAATAATTATAATTTAAGATATAACAGATATGCACTGCACATATTATTTAAATAAATATTAATAATAATCCAGTCATTTAAAGGTTTCTTATATATGAATTTAATAATTGTTCAGGCCATAATATATAGAGCCAAAGACAAAAGAATTAGTCAAAATATACTATAAAAAAATTCAGGGACAATTGAGTTAATTCAGAAATATGTGCATATCTGTTATATCTTATAATTAAATTACCATATAATTATTGAGACGCCTGATGAATCCGAAATAAAATTGGCGAAACATTGCGTAAATCAATGAGAATTGTTTGATTTTCTAATATACCGTCCAAATACTTGCTAACATAATTAATTAATATTAAAGTTATGTTTGAACAGTTGTTTAATTTTATAATGAGACTTTTTGTTGGATAAGTAATACACAACATCTATATATCGATAACCTTTAGGGAAAGTGGTGTTGGTTTATAGTGAAACATATTAAACACAGGAATTATTTGACGGATTATAGTGGTGTTTCACAAAAAGGAATATATCGTTTTAGAATAAACGTGCGGAAAAGTAGAGAGAGCTGTAAAGAAAGGCGGAACTTTACGCACATTGTACGAGAAAAGTATATGTGATATGAGTCAATTTACCCCCACCAAACGTCCCTCGAAAATCGAACTTTCTCAGCTTGTGTTACAAAAAGATTTTGTATCCGATAGTTATTGGCAATATAATGATGATAATTATTTAGACCATATAATTTTTTTGATGATAAATTCCCTATTTTAGTACTTGTGTCGCGTTTGTTTGTTATATACCTAGTCTTTATTGGTTGGCGTCGCAATGCAGCCTTTCGCGATCGACACGCGAAATGTCGTGACAAATATTGAAAAAAAAGTACGACAAAATAATAAAAGCGGTTACACGTGGACATATACGTAGTAAACTCATAAAAATACATTGTTTTTTTTTGCTTTTAGAAAAATACTAAGTTTGCTTGCTATTGGCGAAATTCACTTTAAGGGGTGACATCTATTTGAGTTAGAAAGAATTGATAATTAGATGAAATGGTATAGCGAATTCACCCCTTCTGATATCTGGTGGTAGAAAGTTATCGGAGGAAATAATGTCTATTCTTTCATAAAGGGCCGTCCATAAATTACGTCACACAGTAAAGCACAGAGCTTGTACCTTTTTGGTGCAACTTCTTCTTTAATTTAAAAGTTTTTGTTTTGCCGAGAGTAGCAGAGTTGTTGATTCACAAAGAGAAACAAAGAGGTTGTCCTCTGCTTGATGCAAATAAACATACACACATATATACAGATATATCATCTGGATATATATGTGTGTATGTTTATTTGCATCAAGCAGAGGACAACCTCTTTGTTTCTCTTTGGGAATCTACTTCTTCTTGTATCAATATCAATATAAAAAAAAGAGGGGGCATCTCAGATTTGTGACAGAGGGTCCCGGGGATCTTAAAAATTGTGATGTCACAAAAGTCAAAAATTTTAAAATATATTTTTTAGATTCTAGGTTATTATTATTCAAACCTGAAAATAATAGGGTATAAAAGTGATAATGTGACGTCACAATACAGGGGGGGGGGGGGGTTCAATGAAAATGTGACAGAATGTAATACATGGGGGGGGGGGTCTAAAAATCTTTAAATTCGTGTGATGTAATTTATGGACGGCCCTTAAGAACACTTCATTTACTTCCCTGTTAACTTGCTAGAGCATCAGATTATTTTTGAAAACCTTAAATTACGCGTTTTTAATTAATATGCTATCGAAATTTGATAAACATTATTCTAGTGAACTGAGAATTAAATTAAATTATCTATCTAGAAAAACAAAAAGTACTTACAAATGATCTATATAGTAATTTAAAAATAGTGAGCCTATAAGGGATGAATTCTCATTACGAAATGATTAAATATTGATTATATTAAATAAATATGTCGCATAAGAAAAAGTCGTAAAGTATAATAACTTCAAATTAAATTGAGAGTTTCTCTTTGCCGAGAGTAGCAGAATTTTTATAAATTGAAGGAGACAATAAAAGAGTGTGTCTTCTGATGGAAAAATAAATTTTTAATTTATTTATAATAAGGTAAAAGACTGATGAACATGGAAAAGCCCTTGAAACTATAGTCTCGTTATAAATAAATTATTTTTCCATCAGAAGACACTCTTTTTATGTCTCCTTCAATTTATAATAATTTCGTGAATCTTATATCCAATAACATTTTTGTTTTTGATCCAAATCGTTGAAGCCATTTTTTTTTAATTTTTGAATAATTAGTACCTACTGAAATAATATACCCTACAAAAGTAATTTTAAAAATTGTTCTTATAAAAACTTTTTAGACAAAACCACTAAATTTTCTATAATTGTTAGCTCGAAGGCTGGTTGTATTTAAAATTGTTAGCATACATACACACTCGCAGAGCAGATATATCTATCAAAAATTCAAATTTTTTAAATTTACAGATGTTTTACGTTTCAAATAAAGATAAATTCAAAAAAAAAAAAACTAGTTTTTAGAAAATTCTGTGTTTTGAAAACCTTTAGCCCTGATTTTATGACTTTTTTTTAAATCAAAATCGATGGAGCAGAATTTGAGAAAATTTGAAAAAAAATATATAAAAAAAGGACTTATTAATACTCAAAAACTTTCATTATTTAACTAAACTATAATAAATTCCATTTAAAAAATAAGGTGATAAATCGATTTCATTGAAAAATGTTGAAGAAGTTTCACTTCTGTCGTCAACGCACCCGTGATTTTTAAAACATTTTTCTATTTTTTCTTTTTTTCAGAAATTTTAATTTTAACATATATTTTTTTTTTTTTATATTTTAATTGTCCTTGAAGTTTTCTACATAGTTAGCCAATTCCTCCTCCATATATGTACATTTGATGGTTGTAAATGTAGTGATTGGGGCAGTTTGGAGAGCAAATGGTGAAGGTGTCCGAGGCCACAGGTCAAAAGGACCTCCCTCACTCATTAGCCGATTTCAAGTCAATGTCTATTAGAGCCAGAATGACGATAGGTGCAATTATATTCCTCCGGGCTAGAGATAAAGTTGAGTTTGAGCACAGCGGGGTTATCAAAAGGTCGCAATCTCGCATACTTCAATTCGAGACATCATTTGTTAATCAAGGAAAGCTAAACAAGCAATTAAAGAACCCATTCAATGACTACGACTTTTTCTTTTGCCAACTCTTCCCCCTCTCAACTCGGCGGCTTCTATTAAATTTCGCTGATTTTTTTTTTGCTATATTTGGATTTAAATTTTAAACATAAGAATATTTAAAAAAGAGTAAATACAAACAATTTTTTTATACGTTAACTTTTTTTTTTATTTATTTATTGTCACCGGGAACAAAGCCCATTTAGACAGCACATAAGTAAAGTGTTAGTAGGGTTAGTGAGGGAGCCGAGTTTTAGCCGGTAGAAATTTTATATGCCAGCCAGGATCGAACCCCGACACTCATCTCCAACATCGTCATCATCGATACCGAAGCGGGGCTAGCGCGTTAGCCAGCTCGGCTAACCCGACTCCCCTACGTAAACTTGAAACAGTGCAAAACTTTTTTGAAATTTCCAAATAAACAAATCTATTTTCGATAACGGTCAAAGCCCAAGTACTACGACGTTTTGAGTTTCTCGTTGTTATACTTGAGAACATTCGGAGAAAAAGCCGATCGAAACGTCGTGGTTATATTGTATCATTTGTTCTTGTGTTTAATAAATTGTTATCTATAATTAATTATGTGTGATTTTAAGGAAAATTTAATTAAACTCCTTAGTTTCTTCAGATATTTTTTCTTTAAATTAAGTATTCAATTATGGTACATTTTTTTAAACATATTTTAGAATATTTATTAGTAATGAAGCTGTTGAAGCTTTTATTTTTGTGATTAATTTGATTAAAGTTTGAATTTTTATTTGTGATTTAAATAAAAATTCAAACTTTAATATTTTAGAATAGTATACATTTATGAAATTAGATGATAAAGGATTAAATATTGTGAGGCTGAAAAAATGTTAAGCAGGATCTATGAACGAAATCATTTGGGTCGGTTTTTATCTAATTTGTTTCTAAAAAAATCAGCCTTTTATAAAAAATAAGGCTTTTTAGAAGGAATTAGAAATTTTATTTTATTGAAACATTCTTTTTTATTAAGTGTTAATGAGAATATTTTTGAAGCCAAATGAACCGTTCCAGGTCCCTATCTTTTGATAAATACTTTTACTGAAAATTTGAAATTATACAATAAGTTCACACTGTCAAATTAGAATAATTTTATCTTTATATATTATTAATTTTTTGCTGTTTTAAAAAATCAGAAACATAGAAATCGTTGGCATGTTGTGCTAGATATTTCTGCCATCCTCAGAATTCGAAACGGGGAGATACATCATCTGCCAAAATGTAACAACGTTTTAAATAAATATTTACTAAGCAAGCTGGAGCTTTCTATTTGCTAGTGTAAACTAGTGGTATTGACCCAGGGGGCTCTTAGTTTCATTTTTTTCTAGAACGAACTTGTATTTTCAATTTCTAGCGTAGGTATACTAAAAATGCAGCTGTGCTCTTTAAAAGCCAATAATGTATTGTTGCTATAACTACGAGCTAATTTATTTTTAACGAAATTATGTATACAATGAGAAATCAATGAGGCTGTCTTCTGCTTGATGCAAACAAACAGATATATACAACCGAGGGGTGATCCGCGAATGGAAGTAGGTGTACACCTCTTTGGAAGTATTTTGGAAGTACTTGGGAATATTTGGAAGTACTTGGAAATATTTGTAAGTACTTGGAAATATTAGAATTACTTGAAAATATTTGGAATACTTGACAATATTTGGAATTAATTGGAAATATTTGGAATACTTGAAAATATTTGGAAGTACTTGGAAATATTTGGAAGTACAAGTGAAAGTAGGTGTAAACATATTAGGTCGCAGTTCACCCCTCGTATAAAACGTACATAAATATGAAAATATAATTTAATTGTTAGAAAATGTAGTTTCAAAAGTTTGACCTTCATCTTCAGTCTTTTTAATTAGAAATATTTTATTTTTTATTTCTCACGGGTTCAAATACCCAATTGGATATAAACAAATTCGTTTTGTTGTTATAGCAAGCTGGTAACATATCATACGATTCTATAACAGCTTGCTATTACAACAAAACTAATTCATCTATATACAAACGTGTATTTGAATCCATGAGAAATAATAGATAAGATTTTTCAAACTAATAATTTAAAAAAAAATCGACTTCAAAAAAATTAAATGCAACAAATAAAATAATATTAACTTAAAAATAAAATAAAATACACTAAAAGGTATAAAATAATTATCTTATTTAGTTACAACTAAACGACGAAATATTAACATGAAATCACTTTTTGAAGTCGGTGCCAAACACACTATACCTATAAGCGAGCGTACTCGCCAAACTTACTAAGTAAGATCCATCGAGTGCGATTCATAAAATGTTTTGCACCGACTTCAAAAAGTGATTTCATGTTAATATTTCGTCGTTTAGTTGTAACTAAATAAGATAATTATTTTATACCTTTTAGTGTATTTTATTTTATTTTTAAGTTAATATTATTTTATTTGTTGCATTTAATTTTTGAAGTCGATTTTTTAATTATTTTTATTTTTCTCTTTTTACTGATGTTATTAATAGTGACTTAATATAATACCTTGCATGCATCTCGTAAGGGAAAGCGTTGGACGAATGAATCAGAAAATGATAATAAAATTCAATTAATAAGTATAGAAATTCTCTCGAAACGTTTGCGGGTTTTAAATGAATGTTTTAAGATTTTTTTTATAAAAGATTTTATTTATTATAATTTCAATTATTTGGTCATAAGAATTGGAGATTTACGTTATTTCGTCATTGATCATATCTTCAGAACTTGACCAAATTAACATCATGGCACCATCCCTAAGATACCCCCTTTCCAATAAAAAAAGAATCATCGAAATCGGTTCATAAACAAAGAAGTTAGGCCTGAACAAACCTAACAAAAAGGTCTAATACCAATGAAAAGAAACGGGGGCAATCGGAAGCTAGACTGAACCCAATGCAAAAAAATGATCAAAACCAGTTCACAATTGGCGGAGATATGAGGTAACATAGACACAAAAAAAATTCAGTCGAATAAAGAACCTCCTCCTTTTTTGAAGTCGGTTAAAAAGACTGATGATGGTCAAACCTACGAAACTATAGTTTCTATCAAATAAATAATATTTATACATATATTTATATTTAAGATATATATTTATTAATATTCAGTAAGTTTAATAAAAATATAACCTTTAATAAATTCAATCCCAAAAATAAATGCTTTAACAGCTACATATCTAATTGACCGAGAAGTATAAAGAAATGCTTTGTGTGAGGTTTTTGAGAATATAAAATAAGATTCGGTCGTTAATATTTTATTTTCGGTATTCTCATTCCAGCAAACGTGTGTGGTATAAAAAAAAAAGTATCCATAAAAGTATATAAGCGTGAAATGTTTTCCAAAATTCATTAGAGGATTTCTGCAGAATTTGGACGAACACAAAAGAAATTAATTTCACGATTCATTAAAAATATTATATAGGTATATTTAATTTCTTTTTCTTGAAACGAAAAAGAAAAGTCAGAAAAAAATATATTCATTTATTTTTATTTTTGTTCTTTGAACAAAATTAATATGGAAGCTCACGTATTTGCATTTGAGTCGAATATATATATATATATATATAGATATATTATATTCGTGTGTGTAGGTATATATATATATATATATATATATATATATATATATATATATATATATATATATATATATATATATGGTCAAAGGGGCAGGTGTTAATTTAGTGAATGGCCACCAGACGGCATGGCTTTCTTAGAAATTGACTTCACACGTTGCAGACCGAAAACAGAGGAACTGATTCGAAGACGGTGAAGAGGCTTGAAGAGCGAAAGAGATGGAGATAGAAGAGGCCAAAGGCTACTTGCAGTTCAAGCTGGACGAAAATAAAAAAAAAATAAAAAGCCAAGGTATAAAAAAGGAAACGAAACGAAAGGAGACGAGCGAGTGAGTGACTTGTCTATTCTGTTCCGAAAACAAACTTAGTTATTAGAGTTATGGTTTTTAGTGCGATGCAGAGAATTCTTTCGGGTCCTGGAAAAAGAACTCTTCGAACTGGCTGGGTGGCTAAAATGAGCGAGAGAGGAGAATCAGACAAACTCTTTTAAGAGGTTTTAAACATAAGTTGAACCAGAGGGAAATTCTTTAATCATTGATGGTTCGATTCATTTAGTAACAGAGTATTTGGAACTAGACTTGAGGATTCTGAAAAATTCTTTAGAAATTAAAATTTTTTGGCAACCATTTTGGGTATATTCTGGCCAGTTAAGGGTATATTATTGGAATATTCTGTCCAGAAATAAATAGACCATTCAAACCGGCCATAATATTCAAATTCTGGCCAGATCTTAGAGCAGAGGTGGTTATTAGAATTTTATTTGGGTTATTGATTGATCTACCTATAAAATTATCATAGGACATTCTGCATCCTGTAAAATGTTATTACCTTTTCAGTTCAAATGATCAAATAAATATTTGGATTAAATGTAGTGTTAATTAATAAAGAAATGTAAAAAAAATTCAATTCGGGAGGGACCACTGCCTAGTAGAGGCGGCACACTTCAAGAATCTCGCGGCACACTAAAGTTCTGTGGCACAGTGGTCGATAATCACTGCACTAGTAAAATAAATATTTTTTAATGATTTCATTTTTTTTATTTGATTCCTATTTATTTATTTATTATATTTCATTTTTAGTGTTAGGTATATATTTCATTACAATGTGCGTTTAGTATATCATTATTATTATATTATCTATGTTTACAATGTAAGAATAATAATAACTCATTATCTTTCAATTTTTCACTCCAAAAAATGCCTATAGTGGGTCTAAATCTAACATGGGATAACATAATTCTATATGTGGCCCGCGGAGTTATGATGCGATTCCAAAGTGGCCCACAAGATCATTTGGGTTGGCCACCCATGTCTTAGGGCCGGTTGTATGTCGCAAAGTAAATGCTTTTTACCACTAACAAACGGTAGATGGTAAATGGAGCCACTGGGATGGCCAATCTGAAAGTGCCTGTCATCTGATTGGCCACCCCAGTGACTCCGTTTACCATCTACCGTTTGTTAGTGCTAAAAGCATTTACTTTGCGACATACAACCGGCCAGTAAACAGAAAATGTGCCATTTTTCTGGCCAATGTCTGTTCAATTTTTCTACCTGTAAATTATTATTATTATTATAGAGGGTGTTTTAGAGCTAGGGTGGCCGTATCCCGTATTCTAAGCGCCAATCGCCTTCTGTCTAAGACAGTACTTCTTAAAGTGTTAGTTACGACCCCATGTGGGTCGAGTAACTGAATTTTAGGGTCGCAAAACATAGGGCGACAATGAAACAATAAACAATGAAAAAATTAAGTGTAAAGTGTAGTGAATTGGAGATATATCTGTCATTAAATTTCCATTAAATTGTGAAAAAACCATTTTGTATTAGATATTTATTTATATGTAAGTACCTCATGTTATTTTTTCAATTTCATGGAAATCGTTAGAGCTGTTTTAGAGAAACTTCTAATATTTTAAATAAATATTAAAATTTCAAAAATAGCAATTTATAAAAGATCATTTCTACTATTTTTAAATATCGCTTCAATGCATACCTGAATTATTATATTTTACTAAGAGATGATTAAAAACAAGTCCTATCTTGTTTATTCGAAATGGAATAAAAATGTTCCAATTGGGTTATTATAAGAATTCCCTTATAACGATATTAAGAATAGGTACAATAACTGTTACTTTATTAATTTTTGCAGGGTTCAGAGTCCAGTCTCCACCAGCAGGCCAGCGACCCCACTGGGCCCGTGAGACTTGACATGTGAGCCCCGGCAAAGTCGAAACGACGCTCTCAGGAGAGAAACCACTTTAGCGCCAGTAGCAACTTGCCAGGGACAGCCCTTGCACCCACGCATCTTACAGGTAAGATTTATTAGATTTTTTTCAATATTCTTATTCTTTACATTGCCTATTTATTATTTATACATTTATTTCACAGTTTAAAAATAAATAATCTCACTATTAATATTTCAATTTCTTTCCTTTTTCACAAATATGCAAATATTAACATTTAATTACTCATATTGTAAGCGAATTACATTATATATATACACAAGAATTGCTAATTTAATAATATAAGATTCTTCATTTGAACTCATGTAGATATTAAAAACAAAACTAAGAAAATGAACTCAGTAATCTTACAAATGAACAATTCTTTCGACTGCTTTTATCATAATTTAAAGTATGTTATTTATGACACATTAATTAATCACTTAGTGGTAAAAGAGGAAGAGGAAATTAATATATCAGATAAAACAATTAACTTATTTTTGAAGTAAAATAGTACAGGCAAGTAGTTCTAATTGATTAAGTTTCATTAACGCTATTAAATGAAAGATTCTCGTCATTAACGGATGAAATAATTATTAAAATAATATATATAACAAGATTAAGGAAATATATCAACAAAAATAACAAGTATAAAATAAATAATTATTATTTTATTCAGCTCTTAAGCCATCTGTGAGAAAAATTCCACCCAAATAAATGATAAAATAATATTTTAGAAAAATGTAATATTTAAAAAAATACACAATTTTGAAAAACATAAGTTGAAATGATAATTAAATAATCGTTTTAGTAAAATAAAGATATTAAAATAATAATAATACGTAAAGAAACGAAATAAAACAGAGCCCGTTGTTTTGGTTGCCTAACTTGTAGGGGTTCCCGTCTTTTAGCTCGAGTTTCTTCTTAACTCAGTTTTACTTTCTTTAACCTTCAAAATAAAATAAGAAATAATCCTAAATTTATATTATTGTATAATATTTATTTTTTAATATATAAATAATTAAATTAATATATAAATAAATATAATTTAATTCTTCATATGCGATACTAGATTCAGAACAAAGTTCTTATTCTCTATATTAATTTTACTGGAGAAAATATTCACGTAGAGCATTAATAAATTGATTAAATTAATTATTTCAATTTGATCGTTCTTTTAGAGAAAATGGTATTTATTATAATAATTAACCCGAAGGTTTGAGTATCTTTTTTTGGAAAATTAGATGGATTTTTTAAAATACAATATTCTTCTAAATTCTTAGATTTTTGACCTTAATTAAAGTCTTTCTTGATATATTAGGTTTTCACTGTGAGTTGTATTTTTTTAATAAAAATTTTAAAATACAACTCACGGTGAAAACCAAATATATCAAGAAAGAATCTAAGATTTTAGTAGAATATTTTTACATTGTATGTCAGGGGCTTCGTCCCCTCAGGAGTTGAACTGCAACACACTTGCCGGGTTTGTTAGTTCGACCCTCGAGGCAAAGCCTGGCAGGCGTGTTTAATACTCGGGTTCAACTCCTGAGGGGACGAAGCCCTCTGATATGCAATGTAAAAATATTCTAATAAAATCTTAGATTTTTAACCTTAATTAAATTCTTTCTTGATGAATTTATTATATTAGTATAATGTTCGAAATTGGAGAAAAAAGTTGGAATTATTTCAATTATTCTATCTCTATCTCTTAATGATGATATTTTATTTAACAAATTTAATAGTGGTATTTATTAGCTGATTTAAAAAATGTTTAATCTTTTAAAAAATTAAATGCCCGGAATACTAGTTTCTCCATCTAGAAACTACGTGGTAATCCTCCGTAGGGGCTTATTCCATGGATTCTTTCTCTTTTCACTTTTACTCCAACCTAAAATCTCTCTTCTAATTATTTATCTATTTCCATTTCTTTTCCTTTCATAAAATTTTTCCATCATAGTAGGCGGGTTCTCTTTTACTATCCTAGTCAGGGAAAAATTTACTACTTGCGTGATCTTTTACTCCTTTCACATCCTATTTTCAAGAGAAGTATGTCACAACCTGTACTCCATTTATACTAAATTATCTTTTATATCTTTATCTTCCCTGATAGAGTTACACTTTATGACTCGGGGAAAAACTATTGGTTCAAAAATCGACATCCTAAAATGGGCGAGTGGGGGCTAGGGGGAACGACAATTGAGACAAAAGTAAATTTTGATTGTCAATTATTTTTAATTTCTGAATTAAATATCATCGATAAAAAATTTATTTTTGCATTTAACTAAGTTGGCTTACTCGAATATATTTTTGCAATATATTTCTACACTATGAGTAGTGTACATGAACATGTACATTCGGTTTCAGTGGTTTTATCTATTATAAATTTTGAATAAAATTGAATAGAATATTATGTAAAATGTACATGTTCGTGTTTAATGGGTCTGAAAGGGTTAAAAGAGAATATGTTTTAGAATCAAATCTCACTAAAAATTAACAAATTTTAATTAAGTGATTTTTAGATTAATTTGTTTAAATCTCTCACACTTTTTGCATTGTGTTCTTATATGGACTTACCCACTCTTTTAAATAAAGGCTTCTTTAAAAAAAAAAATTACTAGGAAGGATTTACAAATAAAAGACAAATTGCTTGTGAGCAAGACTATAATATATATATTTCGGGTTACGAACCTATCTTCAGGAGTTCAAATAGAAAAAAGCTTCTTTCTGTCTTACTAAAGTTCTACCATCTTCAGTTTCTGAGATTTTAAATATAATAATTTAATTAAAAGAATTTACTTTATTTACGGTCGAATCTAAGATTTTAGTAGAAATTATTTTTACAATGTTTCGCTGACTGCCCGGAAAACAAGTTAGAGCTTGGGTTCGATCCCTGAGGGGGCGAATCCCTCTGATATGCAATGTAAAAATGACTATGTTATTTCGAAAAGGGCACATGTCTGAAAATTGAAAATGTTTAGGAATGAAAAAAAAACTAAGTATTTTCTAATGTGGTGTAAAATTTATTTTTGAGTTAGATTTTGGGAGCAGTAAAATTAATACCAGAGTTGTGCCTTTTTCGAGAGGGAAGCTTTTAAATTACATTTATATGAAAAAGTGTATTTGATGTCAAAATATTCGAGATGTGCCCATTTCGAAATTGCTTATTCAAATAGTTTCTACTAAAATCCTAGATTAGACCCTAAATAAAGTAAATTCTCTTTAATATAATTGTGGTTAATTTACCGGGGTTGTATTTTTGAAAAATTCCATTTTCTTTTTCAAAAAAAGATACCATAAAAAGATGCTTAAAAATCTTTACATTACTTATTTTAATAATTTAAATTTTTTGACTGAAGATAAGAACAGCGTCCGCAGGGCCTAGGTGTTGACCGGAGTACGAAACGATAAGGAACACCTAATAAGTAAATAAATATTTATTATAAAATTCTTCCAAATTCTTAATTGAAAGACAATAATTTATTGATTTATTTTATTGATTCACCATAAAGTTTCGGCTACCTCTGGTTGACCATCTTCAGTAGTACTAAAAAATGGAAAAATGAAACATTTTTAAAATTTTTTTAAACAATTACTCAACACAAAAAATATAGAAGTTTGAATTTACATACAATTTCGTTCAAGATCTAGAATCAATAAAATAAATAATAATAATATACTGAAATTATTAATCTTTAAAGAATTAGGTGTCGGTTCTAGGTGAAACATTTTAATAGATAATAAGTAAAAATATATTTTCTCAGGTAGGTTTCACAAATAAAACAAATATATGTTTTGAGTTTTTAATCTCGATATATATTTCGGGTTATGAGCCCATCATCAGGAGTTAGTTTTCTTTTGTAACTCCTGATGATGGGCTCATAACCCGAAATATATCGAGATTAAAAACTCAAAACATATATTTGTTTTATTTGTGAAACCCACCTAGAAAAATATATTTTTACTTATTATCTACTGAAATTATTGTCTTTTATTAGTTTGTGACTAAAAAAACCTTTCAATTTAAAAATAATAAATAAATATTTCAAAAATAATGATAACATATGAAACGTCTACTATTATTAAAAATAATTTCAAAAAAGAAAATTTTATCGTATTTAAACAAATTGAATGGCAAGTTTTTGCGGGGTAATAGGGTTACCCTTGAAGAATCGGTTGGCCAATAAGATCAAATTAATCTCTGTAGTAAAGTTTTGATTCATTGATTGGTCACATCATCATCATCATCATCCAAACGATTTCAGCATAATTGAATCGATATGTAATTTTTTTAATGGATGATTATTATTATCCACCGCGTGAGATATATTAAGCGGCGATTTATTTATTATTTTGAAATGAGTATGAAGTAATCAGCGAAGCAAGCAAGCAAGCGGACGATTAAATTAAACGATCGACACGAATTGAAATCATTCAAAGTCAACACCTCCGTCGTGAATCCAGCCTCTCGTCCTCTGTGGTTTTACTTAATTAGAATTCAATTTTTTGCTTTTAAGGGCAAGGTGGGTGGCAAGGGGGATCAGGAAGAAGAGAACCCAGAGTCACGATCGCGTTGGCCATGAACACTCCACGAAAATTATATATTTATTTATTAAAAAAATTCATAACGTATTAATAATAATTTGTTATAATATTCTAATCTATGAGATAAAAATTTATTCTAGGCGTTGAACATTCGCTCTCACTCCCACTATAATATAGCAAACCCATTGGGACATTTATTTCCTATAAGATGCACACACACACACAGTCGGTTGTAAGGAATTAATCAAAAATCACATAAATAGATAGGTAGGTGGGTGGATATGGATGGCAAACAGACAGACAGACAGACAGACAGACAAGCATTCACTTGGAAAAATTTCCATGGGAAATTCATAAAATAATTATTAAAAAAAATATTATTTATTATGAGTTATTCACTAGGTCACTTGTTTCATATGTAAGAAATAAAAGAGAGTTTTCTCAATATATATATATATATATATATTCGGGGTTTCAACCCATCATTTGGAGATATAGAAAATAACTAACTTAACTTTAGAATGTATATATGTGTACAGAAGGCACAAATTTTATTTATAAGTTAACGAAATTTTTTAACATGTCAATATCTACTTCTTGGAGGTATAGAATTTTATTTTACAAAGGAAAACATTTTTAAAGGATTCCTTTGAAATCAAATTGGCAATATTTCGATTATTAATTCTTGAGTCGTCATACAAATGATTATTATTTTTTTTTAAATTATAATATAAAAAATATTCTTGATTTAAAAAAAAACTAAATGAATATCAGACGTTTCATGTAAAACGTTTCTTTTAATCGGTACGCCTGGGAAGCAGGCAAGCCTACTACTGAATTCACTACCAAAAATTTTCAATTTTTTTTTGTTCATTGTGGTGAAAATTATCTGGAACGTGAAGAAAAATCATTTTCAACCATGATTTTTTCTGTCCGTGTGTCTAGATTCGAATACTCACCATAATGTGGAGGCAATTCAAATAAATAAATAAATAAATACTCTTAGAGCAAAATGTCGAAGCAAGTTTGTTCTTGTGCTAAAATGTTTATATTTATAATGCGGAGAACTGAGTTGATTTTGGGCTTTCTAGCTCCAGATCTTCCGATTATAATAATGCAAAATTGTTCAAATAACAACATTTGTTTTAATAATTTTTTGATATTTAAATCCTTTTCTATAGTACAAAATATTAATTAATCGAACAGGTGTGTTTTTAATTACTTATTTAAACACACATATATGTATATATATATATATATTATTTATTTGTTTGAGACTATATTTTCAAAGGCTTGGCCTTAATCATCAGTCTTTTTTTAATTATAAATATTATTTTTCATGGGGTCAATTTCACGTGAATATTGAAAATTTTTTGCTCTTACTCAGCCGAGAAGCCAGTTAGAAAAATAAAAATAAAAACTTTTCAATTAAAAAAAGATCAATGAATATAATATGATCTTTTGGTTTATAGAAAAAACGGTTTTGACAAAGAGTGATAAAATGAACCACTGAGGAAGTCAAAATAAATTGACGAAACGTCTGGCTCACTTCATAAATACTCTTTGTTTCGATTTATCCGATTCCCTGCGATTCTTTCTATAAAATGCAATATGGATACGAGTAATGTAACATTATAAAATTGTACTTTTTTATTGAAATTATCAATTCTGTTGGCTAGGTGTTGCAATTTTTGCCCTCTTATCATTTAGATTATCAAAGAAGATAAATTAAATGTACCAGATGGGCCGAATTAGTTCATTAGAAATGAGCAGGTAAATGAATGAAAAGATGAATAAGATCGGAACCTGCAAAGAGAGTGGCTCGTTTTCGATTCTTGTTTTGGCATCAGCTTTGACCGCACTGAAGAAGGGATTCCACTTTAGTATCGGCTGCCATTGATTGGTTTCAATGGATTTTCGCGGTGGGGACCATTAGCGATGGCTGGACACCTCTCCGAGTGTTATCAGCAAGTGTTAAAAGCCTCGTGTATATAAAAATGATTGCAGCTCCGGAATTATTACTCCTTTCTAATGGACGGAGCCGAGGATTGTAGAAACAGGTGGCGAGACAGAGACAGGACACATGGGTCCACCAATCAAAGGGCAAATATCTGAAATTCTTTTGAATATTTATGAATATCGAAATGGGAAGATAAGTTTTTTTTAATACTTTCTTTAATAGAGATATTAAAGTCAAGTTTTATAATTTGTAAATAAAGTGGAACCTCGGTTAACGTATGTAATCCGTTTCGTGACTCTGTTCATTAACCGAATTGTTCATTAATTGAAGCAATTTTTCCGATAGAAATTAATGCAAATAGAATTTATCCGTAGCCTTCGAATTTTTTATAAAATGGGGTTTCTTTGATGAAAATGTTAATCTATCATTAGAGAAATAAATTTAGAAACTTAATTTATTAAAATATTCTAGCACTTGGCAAATTATAGCTTCACTAACAAGCAAGTTTTCATTGATCCATATTTACAGCAGTTTTACAACTTTATCTAAACCAGTGGTTCTCAACCACTGTACCGCGGCACTCTAGTGTGACATCAAACCTTTGACAATGTGCCGCTAAAAATTAAGAGTATGCTGTTTTTCTGAAGGTACTTTAGTTATAATTTATTTGAATATAAATATTTCTGTACCTTTGTCCATGCTTATTAGTTGTTTAATTTTTCTACAATAAATTGGTAAATCCCTTTTATAAAACTACATTTATTATGTCAGTCACGGTGTATTTTTCGAATTTAATTCAGTATATTTTTCTTTATTGAGTCTAAGCTTATGTAAACTACAATTGTGTTAAATCCTTAGATGTGACACCAAATTTTTATTTCATTAATAGTGTTCCGCGAGGATAAAAGGGTTGAGAATCACTGATCTAAACGTCTCAATCTTTGTTGGGGCCAAGTGTTGGCCAGCCCTTAAATGCTTATTTGATTTTAATAATCGTAAAGATTTTGCTATATTGTATTCTTTATCGGCCTGTGATTGCGTTCCTTATCCGAATTTCGGTCGATATCCGAGAGAAAATTGTTGCAAAATAAAAGTTCGTTAACTGATTTGGTCGTTAACTAAAGGGGCCTATACATTAGTCAAACAAATTGCGCAACAAAGCGATGCGCAACATTGTACAAAAGATTTCAAACATTTTGAAACTAGTCAAACAATTGTGAAACTCATCAAACACTGCCATACATTGTCAAACAAATTGCGAAAATTTTTAAAATATTAGTCCTGGATTCTATTGGCGTGGATGTATTTGCTACAATGTATAAGAATTTTGTCTTGATTAGAACCTTTTTCTGGAGAAATTACGCATCGTACGGTCATCTTAATTTTCACTTAAATGATACTTGTAATGTTATAATAACTCAAGAAAGAACGATCGTAGAAAGTCTGCTCTGATTACAAAATTTTTATGTTGGAAATGAAAAACATTCAAGGGCTTTAGAGCTTCTGAATTTCCGGATGAAAAAAATGCAGAAAACCAGCAAAAAATTCAATTGTTATATATACCTACATTTTGAATGATATTTTGGCACAAAAATATGTAATAAATAGAGAATAAACAATTCAGCAAGGTGTCAACTTTCTATCTCAATCCGATCGCCGACGAAAAATTGCCTATCACCAAAATTTATAGTGAATACCGAGTCTTGAAAAAGATTTCAATCTTTCCTCCAATTTCCTAAGTTTATTTTTCCTAATCCTTATCTGCATGTAGGGTTAGCCGGGATTGTCCCGGAATTTAAGTTGCTGTCCAGAATCCCGGTTGAATTTTAAACTGTCCCGGAATTTTGACCATCACCTACACTCCAAAATAGTTCTTACTATTGCACATGACGACATGACTTCGGGTCCATCCATTGAACGTCCATCAAGAAATACTATTGGAAAACTCATAACAATATACATTAATTTAAGTTAAATTGAAAGTTTTTGCGGAGAGTAGCAGAATTTTTATATATTGAAGGAGACAATAAAAGAGTGTGTCTTCTGCTGGAATTATAAATTTTATTTATTTATAACGAGACTATAGTTTCGAGGGCTCTGCCCTCTTCATCAGTCTATTACAATTGATTCACAGGAATTAATTTATGAATGAAAGGTTAAAATTTTTCATGTGCCTAGGTTAATTGTAATACACTGATGAAGAGGGCAAAGCCCTCGAAACTATAGTCTCGTTATAAATAAATAAAATTTATAATTCCAGCAGAAGACACACTCTTTTATTGTCTCCTTCAACATTAATTTAAGACTTATTATTATTTGATTCTTGAATTAGATTTATTGTTATGTATTCAAGAGAATTAGTATAATAATCAAAATTAGAGAAACAACACAAAAAACCTGTATTATTATTTTTTATTATTATAAACAAAGTTGAGAAAATTAGGTATGTTATGTTTAGTGGTTTTTTATTGGAGAATATTTTGAAATTATTTTATATTTCAGTTTCGGGCACTATGTCCCGGTATTATATTTTTTTTACTTATATTTATTATTTTCTCCCATTGCTATTTTTTTAATTGATTTTCAATCCACGGAACTCGATTTAAAATCTTTCACCCTAATAATTAACTCCCACAGTATTTTTATACCGTTCTGCTGTGGCCACACTCAGAGCCACTCACCCGGTGTGGGAGGATCGGACGGCTATAAGGAGAGATATGAGGGCCCTACTATTAAAAAATTATCCCAGAAAAAGTTGGCTACCCGTTATCTAGATGCCGTTTATAAATATCTACATACGTCCAATTCCAAAGGCATTAATTTCATTGAAACTGTTGATCCTGATATCTTAACTCGGTCTAATATTTATTTATGTACTTTTTTATTTCCCCACTCGTCTATAAAACAAATTGTTTAATGGTAAATTTATTTTTATTAATCTCTTAATGAGTAATTTAATTGAATGGAATTGACTCCAAAGTAAGATTGAGAATTCGTTATCAGAGTATATAAAATATTTCAACTGAATTCCCTCTCACTTTAAGTAATTGGCACTCAATTAGTTCCAATTTAAATTGCCTCCACTAAATCGAACCCAAGGAAGATAGACGAGAGACTGAGAGGAATATATAGTTCTCTGTTATTACTCTCCACCTCTTCTAATTTGCTCTGACACGTGTATAGTATAATTCAGCACGGTTATTGTCTCTGATAATGTATTCTGGCCATTTGGAACATGCGTCTGCTGATAGAACAGATAGAACAGCCTCCGTCGATTCAAATTGTGACACCCTCCAGGATTTGAAAATTAAATTACAATTTAGGATATCGTAAATTTGTCTTTTATTGAGGAGGAAGACAACAGGAGCCTTTCTCTTTTAATTTAGCAAACAATAAATAGATAAATACCACTCAGCGGTTCTCCATTCCTATCTATATCTAACTATCTATCCATCCTCTCTATCTCATTCTCTTCTATTTTATTCTCTCTAACATTTGGAGTGAATCAAGTGGACATTTAAATAAAAGAAAAGAACTATAACAAGTGAATTGAGGTTTATAAAACTGGGATTCTTTTTCAAATTCATTTCTACAGGTGAAGTTTTATAAAATTATAAAATACTTCATGTTTTCAAATTAAGGGCAAGGTAATAAATAAATGAAAACAAAATTGTTTTACACAGATATATGGGGCCTACTTTTTAACGCCGTTTCCGAACGGCTAGTTTGGAGAGGTTACTAGGCAATTTACTCTTGGTAGGTTGCCATTGCTTTCCAAGAAGATGCGACTACAAATATCTGATCTGCCGAGACTCAGAAAGAGGATAATAGTATCTAATTTTATTTATTTTCTTAGGAAGACGCACTGGTAAGCGAAATAAGTAGGTTATAATGAAAGGCAGTCCATAAATTATTTAAATTTTATTCAATTTCGGAGACTTTTTTCTCTCCTTCTTCAGGATATCACCTATCAATAACTATTCAATACCCTGAAAAAGGAGAGAAAAAAGTCTTCGAAAAGTCGGAAATTGAATAAAATTTAAATAATTTATGGACTGCCTTTCATTATAACCTAGTTAATAATATCTATAAATATTTTGCGCTTATGTGGTAACCAGAAATGGTATGAATGCTAATGCTAAAAGAGAGAGAAACTCACGCAGCTTAGACACCCATGGAACCCCATTCACCCCTTTCTCAAGAACAAAAAAACAAACAAATTGAAAAAAAGAGTGTTGATTATAATGTGTGATAAGCATTTTTTTTTAAATTTGTATAATAATAAATCTCTTTTATTAAAAAAAAAAATCCGCGAGAATGTAGATATATAATTTCAAAAGTAAATACAAGTTTTGTTATGCACGTGTGGGCAAAATAAAAAGCAGCCTAAGTAGAAAGGGTGGCCCTGAGAATGGAGGCAGCCAACCCGTCCTTCTCACCCCATCTACACACAATATACATATAGAGTTATAGACAGACAAACAGACATACAAAATCAACTTTTAATTCTCTTAGCCAGCTTTCAAAATACAATAAATATTCAATGAGGAAGGAAAAAACAAGAGTTAACCACACGAAGTGGTAGTTTTTCTCTTCCACTCGCACATATAGCTTCAAAACTTTCATGTCAATTGGACGAAAGGGTGTAATTTTCCCAAGATTTAGTACGCTATTACAGTTTTGGTGAATTAATAATTTTAAATATAAATTGGATATTCATTTCGGCTTAATATTTTCTTACCTAGAGTCAAAATACAGGTCCTAGAATAATAGATAGAAATTAATCTCCTGAAAAAAAGTCTGAAACAGGTCTAGATTTGTTTTTGATATCCTTGCAATGCCTTAGCTCTTAAACTATCCGACTTCTTTTTTTTTAGTAATTTTGTTCTTTATTTGTATTTGACATCCTTGAAATGACTTAGCTCTAAACTATCCGAGCCCTTTTTTAGTAATTTTCTTCGATTAGATTTTAAAGAAAGAATCGTTCAACCACACATTTAAATATAAAAAAATATATATATATTATTTTTATTTATTTACGTTATAGTCGTTCTTATATGTAAATAATAATAATAATCCTAAATATAAAATACATTGTTCATTTAAGCCTATATTATAAATAGGTACATCCCTTGCCTTAAAATCCCAATGAAATCATTTAAAAAATATATATTTTTTACTTTATTTTCATTTTTGGACCAGAAGTTCTAAAGTTATAGAAAACCCAAAATCTAATTATTTCTTCGCACATTAGAAATACATAAGCATACATTAGTTCTTTGCATTAAAAATACAAATATTTTAGCACCAGAACGAACTTTCTACGAATTTTCATCGTGTGGGTATCTGAATCTAGATACACAGTAAGACCCACCGACAGAAAAAAATCATGGTTGAAAAGTATTTTTCTCCATGTTTCATACATTTTTCAAAACAATGAGCAAAAAAATAATTTTAAACTTTTTCAGTGAATTCAATATTAGGCTTTGTCCAGTAGGAAGGTTTCCCCTGCCTCCCGTGTGTGCCGAGTAAATAAAAAAACTATCGAACAAAAATACTACCAGCTCTTATACAATCTTGGATAGTGAGATGAAATATTTGCATCATTAAAATGCATTTTTTTGCCAAGTTTCAGTTATTTGAGCTCAAACGGTTATAAAATTATCAGATGACGAGTGTACTTTTTTTGTCCAATAGGTTATGATTTTATATTATATATTATAAATTCTAGTTGGAAATGTCCATATAGAAGCGTTTTCGACACGTGATTTGCTGAATTCAACATTGGTCGCGTATTATTTGTACAAATATTCCAATTTCCCATCATTTTTATCCTCAATTCAATGAATTTCTTTGAAATTGATATTTGGTTAGAAATTCCAATAATTAACATATTTCAAATAAATGTGTCAATAAATAATTAATCGTTTTCTAAGATTCTATATCGATATTTAATTTATACAAAAAAAAGTAAAAAGAGAGAAAAAAAAGAAACGAGAAGAAAATTAAAACAGGATTTCGGTCCCTAAAGGCATCATCAACATATGTATATATCGCTCTAATTGTGTTTAATTATAGGAATAATAAAAATACTTTAATAATTATTTAATTTATATGAATCTGTGAAAAAAGCCTTCTTAGGGGATATTTATAATATCTAAAAAGACCTTTTCACCGACAAAAGAGAAATTGATTAATGATATATGGTAAATATATTATTGACCATTATTATTATTATTATATAATCCGGCATGTTGAAAGCATCCGATCCCATAAATCTAGCAAGTCAAGTGTGTTTATCGCGTGTGTTCCATGAGCCTTAAATGTATAAAATTTTGTATAGACAGAAGTTCGCTAAATACTATAATTATTCCTAATTTTTTATTTATTTTTTTTAATTGAAGATCATTTTAAAAATTTTAAAGAAAAAAAGTTAGTGGGGAGAGATGTTTTAGCCCTTCATTTTGCTGCTCTAACATTTAATGTCACTAGCCATGCCAGAAGTACAGTTTTTTGGAATGATATTGAAACGTTTTCACTATTTCCCATGTTTTTAGATAATTAAAAAGCACCGTTTCCGGGAAAATTCCAATTTACTATTAGCCTTTGACCATAATGTGGTTAGACACTTTTCTACTATTGGAAAATCCACAGAAGAAAAAACAATTATTGTTAGTACAACTATTGAGTTTCGAACTGTAGGGATAGATCTCTCAAAACTAAGATTTAAAATTAAAACACTCTGGTATTTTGCAAAAGGTAGTCTAGCATACTTTTTATTTTAATTTATAATTGGAGGAAAACTTTTTCAAGATTCAGAACGCTGTTTACAGTTTTGGTGAATTAAAAAAATAATTCATTTATTAAATAGTAATTCAAAACACACCAGGATCGCCCGGGAGGCAGGAAGGGATTTGTGTTTGGGAATTAAAACCCATAAGAGACTGAAAATTTATATAGAGAAAATTGGAAATTTTAAAATTATTAAGTTTATGGTGAAAATTAACAAGAAGGGACCTATATAAGTATCAATATCTTGAAAATAATAAATCCGAAATAAATGTAATTGAAAATGCAAGTACAAGCTAAAGGTATTATTATATCATTATATTAAGTTCACAATGGGGAAGGCAGGGCAAAACTCAGAGGGCAGATGGCGCCACCGAAATAGGGGCTAATCATTTGAAAAGAGATTAGATTAATATACATACGGTTGACTGAGAAATTAATTATTTTAATAATATTTAAATTTAAAAAAAATGTATATTTATATGTATTTAATTGTATTAAAAAAAAAAAAAAAAATTGTGATGATTTTGATTGTAATGATGGCCAAATCCCAATTTAATTTATTACAGAACCTGAAGAAGGGGGAATAAGCCTCCGAAACGTCGGTTTATGAATAAAACAATAGTCTCAAATTATCTTCTTTTTTGGACTGCCTCATCAATATCCACTCAATTTAAATTAAATTTATTTATTATTTATATTAATTTATAATATATATTTATTTTATTCTTTTTAATCAGTTTTTGAAATATTTCAAATAAATGAGGCAAAAAAACCCTAATTTCGGTGGAGCATCTGGTGGCAAAAGTTTGCATCGGCACTCCTCATAGGATGGAAATATTGGGGAGAGGGTTTTGAAAAAGGTCCGTAAAGTTCTATTTGAATCATCTAAGTCTAAGCCAAGACTTAAATTCCATTTACTAGGTACTTAACATTTTTAGGATTTTTACTGCAATAGGGACAGTGTGTTAAGCATAGAGGCAACACTACTGCCGAAGGTAGCGCTCTCTTGTGTTAATTTATTCAAATAATTTAGGAGAATTGGGGCAAATATTGTATTATAGTATATATCATATTAAAAAAAGTGCACGGAGCCTAGGGGGCCGTGAGCGAGTCTCTTTTTCTTGGACGTTTAATTAATCATCCCCCAAAGCTTACATTTTCGTCGCCAGTTGACGCTAAAGTCGTGACGCATTCAAATGAAGAGATGACGACCAGAGAGATGAATGAGTGTTCAAATTATGAAAGGAAAAAGAAAAAAGTAGCCTAATTTGTAAATGAAATCTATTAGGATGTTCGATTCCTGGGAGGTCTTCATTGATTATTTATCCGTGTCTCCAATTAATAATCCGTCTAATTAATCGAGGGCGTAGCTCGATTATTATTTTTTAATAAGGCCCAGGAAGTGGAAGATATTTTCCCATAAAAAGAAAATATGAATTAATTGAAAAGTAGAAAGGCCGGGTTTGGAAGGGGGTTGAACCGAGCGGGTCAGCAACCCTTTCAGATCTAGCAGAATGCTTGAAATTATAAAAAAGGGTTACCGGGGTATTGTCTCGGGGCTGTGTTAATGTGGGGAGGAACGCCGAAAACCCTCCCTGTGTCAAGGTGTGTGCTCTGCGCCCGCTCAGGAGGGCCTACGGTACAAGGGCAGCAGACACAAGAAAAAATAACTTTGGTTTCGTTTAGCTCAATAATAACTCAACTGACAAAATGGACGCAGGGACAAATAGAAATGTCCGGCCAAAGGGACGACCATATATCAAGAGAGCCGCGACATGGCAACTGCCCCTACAAAAGACACCCCCACCGGCCAGGCTTACTTTTTTAACGATAATTCTTGGCCAAATTTCGTTGATGATTTAATTTAACTTAAATAGAATAAGTGAAGCATTTATAAAAAGTATTGGAAAGTATCTCTGAAATTGTATTTTTTGAAGTCTTCGAGTTTTACGTTTTTAATACTGAATTGAAGACAAAAAAGAGACTCGGGTTTGCAGGTTCGGTGAATTTAAATTTAGTTTAATATCTTAATTCACGGCGGTGTTGAGAATTCGTATAGGTGTTAAATAAAAAGGCTTATGTTTCAACAATTTAAATGGTGGTTTTTAATTAATCCAAATATTTCAGAAATTTTCACAATATTCCTTCTTCAGTGGACCTTTTTTGAGCAAATACAATAAATAGAATGATAGTTAAAGTTACATATTAAAAATAAAACTGATGAAAAATAAGCCTTCTTATTTAATTTAATTATAAATACATCGCCTTAAAATCTCGATAAAATTATTCAAAAAATATTTTTTGCATTTTTGAACCAGAAGTTATAAATCTAGAAAGCCGCCAAAATACAATCAGTTCTCCGTATTGGACAAAAATTTAGCACTAGAACAAACTTTCTACGGCCTTTTGTTCTTAAGTCATTGTGGGGTTAACTGAATCCAGCAGACAGGCAGAAAAAATAATGGTTGAAAATGATTTTACTCCAGGATCTAGAAATTTTTCAGCACAAGGAATAAATTTTTTTTTTGAAATTTTTTGCAAGAATTCAATAAATACTAGGCTCGCCCGGGAGGCATAGAAAGCCTGCCTCCCGGGAGTTCCGAGTAATGGAAGTATAAAAGAGCTTGTATATAATCAAGGTAAGAGTTTTGATCACGTTGTGGTCTCCATAGTCATTGATCTGTTTTGTCTGTGGCAACTATAACTCTTTTATCGGCTCTAGAATCTAGATAGTACAATAAGATTTTGGCTCAAATCGGCCAACAGGAAGTACCGTTTTTTTTAAGTTTTCTTCATTTAATAAAAAAATCACTTTTAAGATTTTTTAATTTTTAATTTTCAGTAATTTATTAAAAATCTCATATCTTATAATATTTTTATTAAAAATCAAGAATCACTATTTAACAATAAATAATTAACGAAATATAAGGAAAAAAAATATTTTAATGTGATTGCAATTTGGTATCTTGTGTTTGTTTCACTTACATATAAAAGACGTCTCTGGTGATGGCGTTTTTGTTTTAACTTGAAACCATCTTCAAATGTTAATTCCTTAAGTTAAACTCGAAAAGCCTTAGCCAGTAGCATGAAGGCTCTCAGTTCGATGATTTAAGCAACAATTATAGCCATTATTTCAAAAATAATTAAATAGTTCTCGATATGTAGAATTAACTATCAGACTATTAAATAAAATTATTTAAAAATATCGCGGTTCACTTGAATCTCTAACCTCGAAGATGGCCTAGTTTAAGGGTTCAAACCGTTTTAATACAATAAAATTTTAATAAATTTCCAAAATTCACCCCTTCGGATTGTTGTTTGTTTTGCTTCCAAGGGTACTGCAATCATTTACAGTCACTAATCATGTCTCTAATAATATCGGGAGCAGAACGAGAAAAGAAAAGGGGTGGACAGGATAGCGGGCAAATGAACCGTGCAAATAGAGAATAATAAATCGAAATGGGGGGTTCTCGAAGGGTTCTACGACATGTTTCGGCTTGTCAACTTTAATTAGAGCTATTCGAAAGAAAAAATATGAATCGGGCAGACAGAAACGTTTGCACAATGCATATTTGCCCGAATAAATCAGAATCGAAAATAGGGCGGAAAAAATACGAGACGCATCAATGTCACCCGAATAATTCGACTAAATACCCTTGGACGTGGATGAGCAGACACGAAAGACCCTTAGGTCACAGTGGGGAAAGGAAATACGCAACAATTATTTGGCAATAAAAAAATGGAAGAAACTGATTTCCGGGTTATTTATTGAGTGGACTGTAAATGCGAAGTTGTTCTATTTGCGACTATATAAGTCATTAAATAGAAATTATTACCTATTTTACGAGAGCATGCGATTGAATAGGTACTAATGAGCGTTAAAACATCCTTAGCCGTTAAAGTTGAATTGACATTTAGGAAAGGAGTTTTATCGGTTTCGACTAAATACCAGCATTGTACTTGAATAAAAAGAAATTCCATTATTTAAGAGCTGATCATTTTTAAACTAGGGTGTTTTTTTCTTTTAATAACGATCCAACATACTTATTGTATAATTCATTGTAGTTATTGTAGTTTATTAACTTTCAATTAAACTACAGGGATATCGTTAATTGACTAGCAAAGCATGTGTATAGTTATAACAAAAAACCGCAAAATCGCAGTTATTTTGAAGGCTATATTGAAGAAATAAAGTAAAACTTTTTCAAATCGGTACGGCTGTTTGCAGTTTCGATGAATAATGCAAAACAAACCTTATTGATTGTTTATTATTTTTTACTATAGAAACAGATTGAAATCTAATAACAGACATTTTGAAAAAACAGTTATTATCTCAAAAATATAATTTTTTCGATGTTCACTTGTAAGGGCTCTTTGTAGACCGAAATGCCATGGTTTCGTCCAATTTTTTTAAATCAAACATAGATTCAGTCGTTTTTGAGATATTTCGAAAAAAACGAAGCAAAAAAATCCCACTTTTTTCATGCACAATTTAATATACTTTTGAAGTAAATGAAAATTTTTTAATTTTTGAATCAGAAGTTCTAAAGCTAAAAAGCTTAACATGTGATCAGTTCTTCGCATTGGAAACACAAGCATTTTAGCACACGACTTTACGACTTTTCGTTGTTGTTTTTTATAAGCATCGTGGCGATCTGGATCCAGACACCCATTCAGAAATAGAATTATGGTAGAAATTTTTTATTTGTTATTTCTCATGTATTCATTGAGGTATTGAGGGTATTTAAACCCATGAGAAATAACAAATACAATATTTCTAATTAAAAATACGGATGATGGTCCCATATTTGAAACTATAGTCTCTAAAAAATGAATTGTATACTAGATTCGTTATATGCTAAATATATACGATATGTATAGGTTTATTTGTATCAAGCAGAGGAGCATTGATTTCTCTCTATTAACAACTATTTTACAAATACAAGTACTTTAAATTTTTTTAGACAAATTAGCATTTTTTTAAACATAAGTTTTAATTTTTCTTTAAATAATTGAACTTCGAATGTTAATGTAATATATTCAATAGGGAACGTGCGCTAAACATAGAGGCAGCACTACTGCCGAAGGAAGCGCTCTCTTGTGTTTATTTATTCAAATAATTTGGGAAATTATGGGAAATACAAATATTGTTTTGTTTTTGTTTTTATTTATGTATCCTGGAAATATTGTATTATACACAATAATATATATTTTTAAATAAATAAATAATAATAAAAATAGTAAACAAAAAATGACATATTAACAGTCAATAAATACCCCTATTATGTTTAAATTTTGGTCGCCAGTTGGCGCTAAAGTCGTGACGCACGCTCCCCATAATTTCCTATGCTAATTCTACATAATATTTAGAAATTATTATTTTTATTATTTATTATTTTTTTTTTTGAAAAGCAAAAATGAAATTGAGCACCCGACGGGATTCGAACCCGTGTCTCTCTCCTATAGCCGAAGAGTGCCTTACCAACTAAAATAATAAAATAACTTCTAAATATGTAGTATAGGGACCGTGCGTCACGACTTTAGCGCTAACTTAAGATTTGGGGGTTCATTTATTAAACGTCCAAAACAAAGAGACTCGCTCACGGCTCCGTGCACTCTTTTATCTATGATATACTATAATAATACAATATTTTCTCCAATTCTCCAAAATTATTTGAATTAATAAACACGCTACCTTCAGCAATAGTTCTGCCTCTATGTTTAACGCACGGTCCATATTAACATAAGAAATTATTGAATATTTTATTTAACTTTCGCGATTCAATTACTTCAAGTACTTTAAATATTTCTAGTAGAGGTGACATGAAAATTAGAGGAAAATTCAGGGACATTCTAATATTTCTAAAATTTAACCTACTCTAAGGAAGTGCGCAATTTTCTTTTCCATTTAAAGTGGCTGCCCAAATTCGCTAGATATCGCATCCTCAAAGTGAATGGCGCTTCTCTCTATCAAATTAATAAGTGATTATTTAATTAGAGTGCTACTCAGCATTTTTTGAATTTATAGCAAAGTTGCGTGCTAAATGCGGGGGGGGGGGTGTCGGCTCCACTTTCCACAAGATGATGGTTATTCTTTTTTCTACTTTTTCCTTTAAAGAGGGGCCGCCTGTTATTAACCCCCTGGCTCCTGAGCCGCGCCCCTCAGGTGGGGCGCGCGTGCAGACGGGGCGGCAAAAACCACTTTCAACTTTCAACAGACGCTCTCCTTTCCGACTTATCGATGAAAACCAAAAAAAGAAAAAAAAATGTTTTATAATTACTAACCGGCAATATTTCTCGGACCTTTTTAGCTATTGTTTAATAAGTAATCGGAGTTTAATATACAGAAAAAAAAACGGAAACAATTCAATCAATAGTCCCTATAACCTTTTAGGACTGAATATCTAAAAAAAGATTAAAAATTTAGTTAAAGGGTATATATTTTTTTAATAGATCAATCTAAATTGTAAAGAATTGGATAATTGATAATATTATTCGTATGAAAATTGTCAACTGGTTTTAAATCATTTAAAATTGAAGTTAATCAACATGTGGTGGTGGTAGTTCATGGGTAGTTAACCGTGCACATTGGCTTAATTTATCATTTATTATTCTAATTTCTATTATTTAAAGAAATTGTAAATTTAACCGTTCAAAAACTCACTATAAATCGCGAACTAGTGATTCTTGCTTTAAATTTATAGTAATAAAATTTTGTTCAGATGACCATATAAACCAGAGCTTTTCAAAATTTCTGATTCGACGACCCCATTTTATCTGAAAATTATAAAATATTAAAAACGAAAAAAATGTGTCAATTTAAAATCTTGCGAGCCCCCCCCCCAAAAAAAAAAAAAAATCACAATTTACACTTTAAATAGCTCTGATCTAAACTATCAAATGTGCACCCCTCATTTAATTTAGCTAATCTTAATATAAAATATTATACATTTTAAAATTTTATGTGTGAATTAATTTTATTAGATAATTTTCAATATTTTGTAAATTTCAAATTTTGTAATATAAATTCTTCCCTACCTGGGGTTTACATTCCGAGCACGGGCTTGAAGACCATATGATGGCTTTTGGCATGTTTAAATCAGTACCAAAAATGTTAATTTGAAAAAAAAATTTAGTTTGGTCCGTTCATGGGCAAATTAAAAAGTTTTAAAAAAATTCCTAAAATATAATTTAAACGGTTTAAGAAAAGTAGAACGTGATAAACCAGAAAATTTGAAAAAAAAAATTCTAAGTCATCAACATGACTACTAAAGTCTCAACAAGAAAATACAAACGGAGTATTGGGTGATGAAACCCCTATTTTATTTATTTATTTTTTATTTTAATAATGATATTAATACAAGAAGAAGTTGCACCAAAAGGGTACATGTAGATCTTGCATCGTGAAAAGAAGTCTCTAGAAGTCATAGGGATAAATTAATTAGCGAATGCGTTTTGTTCGGTTAATATTTCCGAAAAAATCACAACAGCCATTTTAGAGTAATTGTGATAATTACATTTTGATTTATAATATAACAGAAAATAGTAAACTATTTAAAAAAAAAATAATAATAAATAAATCATTTCAATAAATAGACAAAATTTTCGATCTTTTATTGGGTAGATTAACGAAAATCGAATGGCAAATTTTATTCAAAAAATAAAGATATTTTAAATTTCTAACAGGGTTAGCAGAGAATTGGATAAAAATTAAAAACAGAGTTTTTATTAAATAGGCCAGACGTTTCGTCAATTTATTTTGACTTCCTCAGAGGCCCATTTTATTACCCATTGTCAAAAAACAATTTCACTATATTTGACAGAGTATTCCACTGAAGAAGTCAAAATAAATTGACGAAACGTCTGGCCCATTTAATAAAAACTCTTGTGTTTTTAATTTATAATGGAAGCGAATGATACAACATGATATTTCAAATTTTTAGGGGTAGTCTATAAATTACATCACACGATTTTCAAGATTTTTAGATCCCCCTCCTCCTGTGTCAGATTCTGTCACATTTTCATTGAGTCCTCACTCTATATTGTGACGTCACACTATCGCTGTTACGCCCTATAATTTAATAATTGTAGAAAATTTGTGTTTTTTGCTAAAAATTGTTTGCTTACAATTTTTTGTCTAGATTTTTTTACCAACATTTTCAGGTTGGAAAATAATAAAAAATCTAAAAAATATATTTGAAAATTTTTTAAAAATTTTAATTCGACTTTTGTGACATCAGAATTTTTAAGATCTCCGGCCCGTTAGAGATTTTGTAGCTTAAGAGTTTTGTTATATTTTAAAATTTTCAAGAATGTGTAAAAAAATAGATCAATTCATTTTTATATTACCTTTAGCTGCAAGGTCCGCCTTCGGCGGCCCTCTTGCTAGCCAGGCGCTCGGCCCTGGACCCCTCCCCTCGAACCCCACTTCCTTCCCCGAAACCCACCCAGCACCCACACCCAGATCACCACCCCATTGTACAGACAAAACCTTAATTTTATATATTTAGATAATTTCATTTAAATTGCTAACCATGACGACTGTTTTTGTTGAGAGACGGACATAGATTCATAGATTCATAGATACATACAGAGGCAGGCACAAATGCTCTTTAGTAGTATAGGATTATTATTTAATTATTATCGCAAAAAATTAAATGAAAATTACCTTTTTTTACTTCTATCATAATAATTCTTCTTCCATTGTTTTTGTTTCCAATGCAATTTAATTAATAAATATAAAAGAGACAATCACTAGGCCTTAACAGGAAGGTCTGTCTTATTAGATATTTAGGACAGCATACAAAGAAAATTGCAGATTATCTTGCAAGAAGGAGAAAGAGAGATAGAGTGTCTTCTTTCTTTCTCTTTCATGTGTAATGAATACAAAATAAATTTAAATAAAAACAATCAATTAAATAGATAAATTAATCATTGAAAATAATAATAATAATTAAAGATTACCATTAAATATAGTATATATATATATATATATATATATATATATATATATATATATATATATTGTGATATTTAATTTTAATCATTTATGTTTTAAATAATAAAATATGCCAATGTCTTCCACAAGTCTCTATTGATAATAATATTTTATTTAATTAAAATTCAATCGAGTGATGAACATTATTTATAGACACGAACGAATTCATAATGCAAAATTTTTCTTTCCGCTGATCATTTTGGAGCATTTCCAATTATTAAATAATATTTCTCTATGTCTCAATCCATGTTGATTGTGCTATGGTTATTAAATTCATAAAAAAAATCATGTCAAGTTGGTGGAATGTCGTCGACTTTTTAAATTATCATATATTAAGAAAGTCTAATTAATATGTTGAGATTAATTGTGAAGTTTTAATTTTTTTATTTTTTTTTGTAATTATAATAAGAGCTAGTAGTGAACCTTTTTCCAAAGTGGGACTCGTCAACATGATTTATGTATGGTATGTTTAAAGGGCTCGAGGGAATTATTTATTCATTGAGTTACCAATTTTAAAATAACGATCGAGTGCGAAATCAGGTTTTTCACCCTACATAAATTCATATACAGTCCATTAAAAATAAATAAATAATGATCCAGAAAGTAAGATTTTCAATATTTAAAGTGGTATTTGGGCTATTATTATCATGTAATATAAGGTCATTGTAAATTTTAGTTCATTGGACCATATTTATTTGACAATGATCATTTAAGTTAAGACACACTCAACCTCGTACCAAAATTTTTATTGAAATGAAAACGAATATTCAATTTAATCGAAAGAATATTTTACCAAGTGATAAATGTGACCTCAAAAATGTCTGATTCAAACACCAATCATCTCAGAATTCGCTTCTCCATTTAATGAAGTACTTCAAATGGAATACAATTGTTTGTTTGTTCTAAAATGAGGGTTAAAATTTCAAGACTTTTTAATCTGTAATACACTAAAATTCCGAGGGAGAAAAATATTTCTACATAAAAAGGAGTTTTCTTCTAATCATAATGTAATTTAGATAGTTTTCAATTTCATTTCAATCGGTTGAACAGTGTGGAAAAAATGGAGAATGGTTTTCGCCTTTTTGTGCAAGGTAGACATATCCTTAACATATCTGCTAATTCAGTTGTCTATATATCAGGGCTCCCATTGTACGAAATGTGGCTATTAAATGACCGGGCTGATGCTGATACTGGTAAACGTGCCGCAACAGGATTGAACATGCGGTATGATGAAATGTTGTAATCGAGCATTAATTTTTTTTGTTTTCTATTTTTGAAATATCTCAAAAACGGCTGAAATTATTTATTATTTCCCCTATTAGTTATTTATGTAAAAAAAAAAACTTGAAACGTGAAAAAACGTTGTGGACGAAGTAATTTGGGCTCAGTGCATATAAAAGCGCCAATCAGTATTTCGAACGACGGCACAAAAGAGACTTGACGCGTCTCTGTTCATACAGTAGATTATAAGTCTACCACTTTTATTTCTTCTCTGCTTTCCCGACAGCTCGGTAGCCATCAATGCCTCCGAGGAAGCAAAATCATTGGCCTCCTTTGCTTACCATACATAATGTACATAATATATGTATAAAAATCGAGTCTCTGATATCCACTCATTTGATTTCGAATGTTAAGCAAATGTTAGTTCTTAGAGCTGTGACAGCTAAAATAAACTGTCCTCAGTACAGCCACCATTGAGGAGTAAAGTCTGAATTAATTTCAAATTAGTTATGTATAGTTTCAAAGATGTTCTAGACATTGAAAATGGAAGCTAATTAAAAACAAACCCTCTTCTGATATAATAGTAGCTTGTTCAAATTTTACTAGATATATATTAGAGTGTTCAGCTCTTGCGAAAATGAGAAGTAAATATGTTGAGAAAGATTATAATTGGAAGAAAACCTAAATTGGGAGGAGACAATCTGATGATATATGGTACAGGTTAAATAAATAGTAGACAAATTGCACAAATACATTTAAATAATCATATATGGTAAATTGTATTAAATTTACTCAAAAACTTCAAGCGAGGATAATCTCTCTACATATACCTACACTTCTCTACTTATGAATCGACATAAGAATGATAGATAAATCTCTAGTTCAATTTTTTTGTGGGTCGTTTGGACATTTTTCGAATTTTTTTGTCTTGGTCCGTTCATCCCGTTATCTGTCTCCCTTCCTCCCTAAACAGTATTTTAATTAGTCCATTTTTATATTCCTACTCATTTACATTCACACATCGATCAAATATGAAATAACACTTACACACACAGACACAAATACACTCACAAACACATGCACACACACAAAAAACTATCACTTTTAAACAAGTTTATTTAAATCGAATTGTATATTTCAACTTAACCTTGATGTAATTTTGAATATTTTTTTTTAGTCAGTTTAATCATTGATTTATTAATTAAATAATTTAAAATTTGACATGGAATTTTAAAGATAAAAAAAATATACAGAGCTAATTAGAAATGTATTTGGGTGGAATCCGAAAACGGAACAGAGGTAACAATTGAAATGATCAGATTTACCATAGAATTAAGAAACGTTTAAGTTAGAAAATTGTAAAGAAGGAGTTTCGTCAAAGAATTAATATTAAATTATTATATGTCAACAATCAAGGTCTTATCGCGTCAATGATTGCAGCAATTAGGACTTTAGGGTTTTCAAATTTGAAGCACAGATTTGCGGGAAATTGATAATGGGGGCTTAAAAAAGCGGGACCCAGCAAAATTTTTGCCCATAAGAAGGCACTAGTTTTTGGTACCGTTCGTTAAACATAGAGGCAGCACTACTGCCGAAGAAAGCGCTCTCTTGTGTTTATTTATTCAAATAATTTAGGATAATTGGGGAAAATATTGTATTATAGTATATACCATAGATATTACAGTGCACTGTGAGCCTAGGGGGCTTGGGCGTTTAATAAATCATCCCCCAAAGCTTACAGTTTCGTCGCCAGTTGGCACTAAAGTCGTGACGAACGGCCTCTATAGATTTGTAAATCTTTATTTAGTAGACCAATTGCAAGTACCAAATTAAATTTTCGCCATCTCATATAACGGGACAATTAGAGGCTCGTCTTCAAGGGCCGTAGAAACGGGACGTTACTTCTCTCGCGGGACGATTTTTTTGGTGCCAAGGCCCTTAATGAAATAACTATATTTTTTGAGAATCAAGTTTAGTCACTTTTTGCAACTTAGTTTTAATTTTGAACAATTCTTTTTACGATTATTTTTTTTCTCTAGTGTTTCGATATGATCTCATAGTAAATCAGAAATAGATAGCTATAGAAAATAAACTAATGGTACGTTTTCAATTTCATTTCAATCGGTGCAACGGTGTGGAAAAAATCGTGGGCCAAAAAAGCGATAACAGACATCCATACAGACATCCATACATCCATCCATACATACATACATCCGCACGCACTAAATGAAAAAATCGCACTTTTTGGCCTCTCGACGAGACCCCTTGTAATTTTTGGCAAAACCGTCACGTGCTAAAATTCAACCGAATTGAATACTACAATTTGTGACTTTAATTGAGTCCATGGGTTCCGTAGTCTTTACCTGAGGACCCTTTGAAGCCACGCTTGCTCCGAGAGCGATTACAATACTTTACCCGTGCTTTGCATTGGATAAAGTAAAAAGAAAGTTTTAAAAATGAAAAATTCAAAAATCCCTGTCAGAAGAATTAAACAAATTGAGGTGAAGTGTAGTTGTTAAAGATTGGAAAAGTATAGAAGATGTATACTAGATAAAATGGTCTATGAATTTGAAGAAAAATAAAGAATAATAAAATATAGAATTTTCCAGGTAAATTGCTTATTTTTTAAATATTTATTTAAAAACCTCAAATCTGAAAGAAAAAAATATAGATATATTAAATAAATTGTATTTTAAAAATATTTGCACACAAATTCGTCTACTAACAATTTGAACTCTGAAATTTCCAAAATTTTCAATATTTTCGTGATGGTTCATCCTCCCCCCTCCCAAAAAAAAAGAAAACGAAACCCTATAGAGCCATTTAAATGTGTGTCTGTCTGTCAGAGTAGTGTAGCTCATAACTTCATAACCTAGGGTACACTACGCTCTAGACCAGGCTTGTTTTTTACTTTATTTTTTTAGTTATTTTCTTTCTTTTTTTTTACTCCGCCAAAAATCATTCACTTTTTTTATAAAAAAATTGCTCTTGAATTCAAAAATCCAAAATTCAACGTTTCGATTCATAATCAAGATATTTGAGAAAAATTGAATTTGGACCTCAAAGAAAACACAAGTTTCGAATAATTAAGATAGAATTAATTATTCTATTAAAGAAAATCAAGGTTTTTTTAAATTTATATTAAAAACTTAAGAATTCCTTATAGTTTTATAAAACGATTCTCATTCAATTTACTTTTTTCAATAATTTATTTATGAAAAATTTTGAAAAATTCGATGAAACAGGATAAGGCTTCGATTCCAAAATTTTGAAAAAATAACTTTAAAAAATAAAAAAATGAAAATAATCATGAAAAATTAACATTCATTAAAAAAATCAGAATTGGATATTCAATAAAATCAGACATTCTTTACAAGGCTAAATAAATACTGGAAAAAATTTAATTTCGCCCAAAAAAGTACAGAGCCCATAATATTCGAGAGCCCACACAAAATGAATATTCAAAAAATACAAAAATTCATCTTCTGTAATGATTAAGATAATAGAAATACGAAAGGTCGTAGGTAATAAATAAATTATAATATTTAAAAATTACGAAATGTGAAATATTTGAATATAAATATAAAATTTCGGGAGTCAGAGCCGGGCAGAAAAATAAAATTTTTTTGAAAAAATGATAATAATAACGACTCCCCCGCTTCAGGAACTGATTATCCCTGGTTCTAAAGAATGTGGAAGGCAATGGGAAACCACCGCATCATTATTTCCGAAGAATCATTATGAGAAATCGTCATGATTATGGCCAAACTCCGAAGAGAGACGGTACAATAAGATAAAATTTCAATAAAATTTCAAATAGACCAATATTAGTGATTCTTTTTGCAAAGAGAGAAACATATCTTATTATATTAAACGAGCAATTCTTGTATATAATAAATATTGAATCGGTTTCTCGAAAACGGTTATAGCGAGTTCGCTAAAAATTGGTGAACTTATCAAGTCTCATGAGTTATTAGTCGTGTATAAATTTTAATCCAATTGAAATAAAGGAAGGGGGGTGTAAATTAGTCATGTCGCAAAAAAAATATTTTAATCGTTCATATTTCGTCTTCGTAAAGTCGCAGAGGCTTGAAATTTGAAACTTAAGCTATCTAGAGGCTACAAGTTATCTAGTATCGCTCGGTGCTCCAGGCACTTTAAATAAAATAAAGAAAAATAATAAAAAAATATATCTGTGAAATTTACCTAGAATTTTAATTTTTTTATTTAGGGAAAGTGGTGTAGGTTTTAGGTGAAAGATGATATTAATTAATAAAGTAAAGGGAGTGTAGTTTTACAGTGAATGAAATAAACCTCTTTGAGTTTTATTTCATTCACTGAATCTTACACTTTACTATTAATTAAATTTTATGTTTTTAAATTTTTTAAATTTTCTTTATTATAATTAGTGATTCTGAATAAAAATGTTTATATTTTGAAATCGTATATAAAATATGCAAAAGTAATTGAAATTCATAGTAAAAATACAACTACAATCAATATTAATGATCGATAATACCATTTTATTGTATTTATAAACAAATGAATACACTTAAAAGAAATTAGATGATTATTTTTTATAATAGTAATAAAATAGAAAAAAAGTATCTAGTTAATGTCACTAGATATGATGACTTCTAGTTTATATGGGATATTTTTTAAATCTAAGCATAATAGAAAAAGTGGAATGAATGCGACAAGTATTTCCTAATAAGCAGAATACGAAAAGTTTCTCAGGCTATGAAATTGACCTCGGAAATAGATCGAATCTATTTATCAGATTAGCCTATTTAACCAATAAAGGATTGTATCCATATATACATATAAAAAATAAATTCTGATAACCACTTCCAATTTGATTGATAACCGATTGTTTGCTAATTTAATCAGAATTTATTAAATAATAATAAAAATAATACGTTTTATTTTTTAACGAAGTAATCAATAATCATTTTCAATCCGAATTTATAAAATTTCCATTAATAATATAAAAAATCCACAACACACAAATCTGGGTCTATCTTAAAAATGAAAAAAAATAAATAAATAATAACGATAACCAAAAGTGGGTTGTTTCAATGTAAATACTAAGTATGTATTTATTTTCAAATGAAACAAGATTTATTCATCCCACCTTATTTTTTTTAACATTTACTCAATTTTCGTTATTTTGTTATGGTTTTTAATTCTTTACTGTTTGTTTTTTAATATACACACATGATAATATACGATAGATAAGATAGTTCAATCGAAAAATCAATTAATATACGTATATATATATATAGTAGATGAAATAAATACAATTGTTTTATAAAACCATTAGTAAAACTTATAGTAGAACGTGAAACATTTTACGAAAAATTGTTCCCATCAATCATTATAGTATTAAAGGCGGAAGTAAATGAAATATTTTAAAAAATCTTAAAAATACTGAAAATGTCTTGTAAATAAAGATTATTTTTAAAAATATTTTTGAAAATTAATTTTTAAAAATGAAAATTTTTCTAAAGGGATCTTTATTAGATATTTTATTGAGTTTTTATTATTTAATTTTTTTTATTCTTTAAGAAGTTAGGATTAGTGAAATAGAAATTCTATACTAAATTTGTTGAATGATTGGTCCTCAATCAACCATACAAAATTTTTAATATTAATTGAATATTCGTGTGGTTAAATCCCAACAATATATTGTAGAGGTAGAACCTTTTAATATCATCTAGCTTACTCTAAATGTAAAATAAAAATTCAAAAATTTCTATACTATCTATATAAATACAAATTATTTATAAAAATCAATCTTAAAACGTTTATTTAAAATACTAACATTTCGAGAGAATTTCTCAAAGTAATTTTGAGAAACTTAAAAATACTTAATTGTTAAGAAAAAATATGAAGTTTATAGTTGCTTTATATTCTGTTAAGAGAAAATGGTGTGAGTTTTTGGTGAAACATTTTAATAAATAAAGCAAAGAACATTTTGAAAAATTTGAGAAATTTTAATAAGTTTCTTAAATTTAAACAACATTTTGAAAAATTTAAGAAACTTATTAAAATTTCTTAAATTTAAAGAACATTTTGAAAAATTTAAGAAATTTTAATAAGTTTCTTAAATTTTGAAAAATTTTCTTCTCTTTGCTTCATTCCTTATATATGTATAGTATATATTTTAAATCGAATTTAGAGAACGCGGTGTTGGTTTATAGTGAAACATTATTAAAATTATATTAGGTTGGAGTTGGTGGTGTTTCACAAGGAGAAAAAAATTAAAATACAAAGATTTTTTTAAATTTACTCTATATATTTCGAGCTTTTAACTCGTCATTAGGAGAACATCGATTGAAGATAAAATGATGAACAAAATTTATTTAATATAAAATTTTAAAAAACACAAATAAATATTAAATCTTAAGAATCATTTTTAATAAGTGAATTGAATTTGATATGACTGGATAGGAACCGATGCGTGTTTTCTGACCGTTTGGATTTCTTTTATCTTCCTTCACTTACGCTTCCTAAAGACTTTTTGAGACTATGATTTTATATACTTAATATAAAGGACAAGATTATCTTTTGCTTTGCCAATTTTCTTTAAGTTTTTTTTTAAACGGTGATTAAATTAAAATTTTATTTATTATTAACATTTTTTAATTCGTACTTGTGAATTTTTTTTTTTTTTTAATATTAAATAAATTTTGTTCATCATTTTATCTTCAGTGAATGTTCTCCTGACGATGAGTTAAGAGCTCGAAATATATAGAGTAAATTTAAAAAAATCTTTGTATTTTATTTTTTCTCCTTATGAAACACCACCAACTCCAACCTAATATCATTTTAAGTATATATTTTAATATTGTTTATAATTATTATTTTTAAAGAAATATTTTTATTATATCATATACATATGATTATACGAGGGGTGATCCGCGATTGAAAGTAGGTGTACACCTCTTTGGAAGTATTTTGGAAGTACTTAGAAAATTTGGAAGTACTTGGAAATATTTGGAAGTACTTGGAAATACTTGGAAATATTTGGAAGTACTTGGAAATATTTGAAAGCACTTGGAAATATTTGGAAGTACTTGGAAATATTTGGAAGTTCTTGGAAATATTTGGAAGTACTTGGAAATATTTGAAAGCACTTGGAAATATTTGGAAGTACTTGGAAATATTTGAAATTATTTGGAAATATTTGAAAGTACAAGTGGAAGTAGGTGTACAGCATATTAGGTCGCAGTTCACCCCTCATAATTATATATACATTTTCTAATAAAAAAAAAAAAAATTGTCCCGCTTGAAAATAATTTTTTGGGCATGTGTCTAATATATGTATGTATAGTAGAGGTATATTCTATTTCTATAAGCATATTCCGGATTATATATGAAAAGAATAAGCCTATTCAAATTCAATCACAAAACAATTAAAGGATAGTAAGTAAGTTGGCTTGTGAGTTTTCTGCAGTGATTGCATAGGTTGTTGGGGGGTTGGAAGGCAAGGAGGGAGGCCTTCTAAGTGTTGAGGGTGAGTAAGTAGGAAGGCTAGGTGCCTAAAGTAGCCTTTGAAGTTGAATTGGAAGTCTTAGGGGTGTGTGTTGTGGTACTCACGTGTACAGAGTGAGTACCATCCAGTAGCGGAGAGCAGTGGCTTAGGCGCCACACGTGGGAGCGGCCGCCACTGAGCACGACGTTAACGTCAACGTCATCGTCCCCGAGGGGACAGAACCACCCACCCCCACTCAGCACACGTGTCATATAGCGGGCATGCCACCCGACGTTTCGGATTCACAATAAAACAACAAATCAACTCGGGGGGTGCGCGGGGGCAAGATTTGCGAAAAATCACACTAACACTTGTTGAGATGACAGAACTACTCGCGGGGGTGGCCGAATTAATATGCCAAAAAAATAAAAAAAGGGAAATCACTGGGGGCACCACTCGCACTAGATTCAATTGGCAATTAGCATCGGAAGAAGGTAAGTGTCGAGACTGGCGCTCTGCGTGCGACTGGCAGCCGCCGCGAGGAGAAGCGCTGCTCTTGCCGCTCCCCTCCCGCCCCCCACCAATCCCCTATCTGCCACCCCTCCATCTCGCTTATCAACGTCGCGCGCTGATTGGCCGCCACCGGCAGCTGCCGAGCCGAGGAAAGGTAAGGGCCCTTTACCTTGCGCCAGGGGGTAAGCGAAAGCAAGAGGGATGCCCGCAACGGAGGCGCCTGCAGGTAGGCAACCCAAACGACACGCTCCTCCCTCACGACATACTCACTCGCTGATGAAACAGCCAGTCTCTCTGAACAGCCGAGAACAAACTCGGTACGCTGTCTGAACTTTCCGGGCGTCCTTAAATTACGTAAGGCGTTTAGGGGATGGAGGGGTTCGAGCCGAATCTCACCCAATCTCACGTGGGGGAGAGAGGATCTCGGCAAATATTACGTATTATTTTTTCCGCAAGTACCAGTATAAAATTGCGAGAAAACTGTGTTAAATTAAGTGAAACATGTTTCTCCACTAAAATATGGCTCCTATTTAAGTATTTTAATGTTCGATTTTCTCACTGTGATTCTAGACAACGTTCTTAGTAGTCTTAAATACTAGTGTTAACTAGTCATAAATAAAAATAATTAAGCAAATTGATTTTTAAATAAATCCAACGCAATCAAGAACAGTTTAACGAATTTACACTAAAAATACGCAATTTGAAAAATTTCAAGTAAGATTAGGGGGGGGGGGATCGAAAAATCGCCAAAATCGCCTCACGTAATTTAGGGACGCCCCCTTTCGTGGAATTAATTAAATAAATTTCTAAAACTGATATTTATTTCGATCTAATATTCGCTTACTTTAACACAATAACGAACTTTCTACAAATTTTCAAGTCAAAAGGCCATTCCTAAAAAAATAAGAGTTAGCAAAGAAATTAATCTCTATTAGTCTGAAACTGGTCTAGACTTGTATTTGGCACTCCTTGCAATGCCTTAGATCTAAAGAGGGATCATTCTACTCCATCCCTTTTTAGTCGTTTTCCTCGATTAGATTCTAATCAATAATCAAATAAAATTTATGAAAATTAGGAAAATTAAAGTATTATTTTAAAACCCACTATTAGTTCATTAAAATTATTTACCCGTAGATGTTATTGGTATATAAGGCAAAAAGTTTATCCCCTTAATAGATATATCTCTGGAATGTGAATTTTTAAAAGGGAAAAACTTAGGTAGCTAGGTACAAATAATATCTACAGGTAAAGACGTTTCACTTCCCCGTGATCTTATGTAGATGATTCTCATAAATATTTTTTTTTTCAAAAACTTATCTGGCTTCTATTTAAGAATTGCTTCTCTAAGCCATAAAAAATGGAAAAAAACGAAAAAATCAACTCATAATGTCGTAGTGTAATTTTCGATTTTAATTGTGTCGTAAGCAATTCACTTCCGCGAAAGTATTAACTTTATTCTACAATAATATCGTCAAATCATTAAACTAATATTAAAAACATATGTTCGTATAAACGTTTTCAAGTGTTTAATGCTAAATATTTAAAAAGACTTACATCAAATCAATATATATATATAATACATATTAATTCGATATTATATAAAAATATCAAGAGAGTTTGTTAATATGAAAATGGTGTTCCACACCCTGTCTGACTATTAATGTAAGACAGACGAAACGTTTAGCATGAAATATCACTTTCTAATTTGATTCTCAAGTGTTTAAAGAAATTCAAGTAAATGATTCAATCATTCTAGTTATTATTTATCTAAGAAATGTCGATTTTACCTGTTGTACATTGCGAGTGGAAATTGAACACCAGGTTCAGGTACTTCGAGCTGAACAGAGATGAAAGACTACTGTCATTTAATTATTATTAGTAGTAGTATATTCGTTCTCAGACCCCATCAGAGAAATGTGAGGCCCCAGGCAACTCATATTTGTGAGGGCCATCAAAATCAAAATAAAACTCTGAATAAGAAACAAATCAATTTTATTTTATATTTATTAGATTATAAAATTTATTTATTTCAAAGAAAATTTGGGCGCTTCAACATTAAGAAATTAAGTTATTATGGGGCCTCAAAAATTGTGAAGCCCAGGGCACATGTCCTTCTTGTTCCCCTGTCTGAGAGATCCTGTTTATTCATTCTATATAAATATTTGCGTACCAATTTTCAGCTCATCAACTAAAACCTTTCAAGATTAGCATTTTGTAATCTCAAGAAATGTTTTTCAGATAAAAAGCTAAAATTTGAAGCATTCTAAGATATTTGAGTGCCAATTTTCAGCTCATTAGCTAATACTTTTCTAAACTGACAGTTTATTTATTCGAGAAAGGTTTTCATTTAAAAAGCTAAAATTTGAAGTGCATTGCTAAGATATTTGCTTACCAATATTTCAGCTCATCAACTAAAACCTTTCAAGATTAGCATTTTGTACTCTCAGGAAACATTTTCAGGTAAAATCATCTATAATTTAATATGTAAAATATGTACGGTTTTATAGATATTCTGAATTTGATTTGAAAAAAGTCTGATTTTGATATAGAAATGTCCGAATTTTAAGTTAAAAACATATATATATATATATATATATATATATTTATATATTGTATATGTTTTATTTGCATCAAACAGAGGACAAACGCAATAATTTCTCTTTATGACTGTTATTTAAGTCGGAAAAATTTAATAACTTAGCATCATGATAGATAATCTAAAATATATCACATGATTATAAACTTAAATATGGTATAATTAAATGATTGTAATAAATTAAAAACTTAAATATTATAAATTAATATTTAATTATTTTAGAACCAAAGCAAATATTAGGTTATAATTATCGTTACCCCATTGCAAGAACTAGGCAACTCAAAAAATTCATTTTTGAGATACCTGCCTATTTCATAGCTAAAATACATTAGTATTGTTTTTCTCTGTAACAAAAATAATGTGTAGTCATATTAAGCATTTTATTTAGATAAACACTTTAAAAATTCCTGGTAGGGCATTGGTAAAACGTTTTTCACCTATTTCTCAAGAACTTGAAAAATCAAGTTACCTGGTTTTTGCAATGGGGGACTATATAAAATACCTATTTTTCATTAAATAGAAAAAATAATTTTACCCCTATGGACCGGGGGTAGAATAGGTCCATAGTATCCCCTGCTTGTCGTAAAAGGCGACTGAAAGGGGTTGGGCGTGAGGCAAACAAGCTCACCCCGTAAAAAACAATTTTTTTATGATATATTGATGTGAGAAAAAGTTACACCAAGAAGGTGCAACGCCTAAAATTGGCCCATCCATCGTGAAATGATGAAGAAATAATAAGAGTGAGTTGCAATCAAAAATAATAATTTTTTTTTTTTTTTTTACTTAGGGAAAGTGGTGTAGGTTTTAGGTGAAACATGATGATATTAATTAATAAAGTAAAGGGTGTGTAGTTTCACAGTGAATGAAATAAAACTCAAGAGAGGTTTATAAAAAATCAATATATTTCGGACTAACTTATAAACTCCGATGATGGACTAATAATCTGAAATATATTGAGTTTGTATAAACCTCTTTGAGTTTTATTTCATTCACTGTGTACACACTCTTTTTCATATCAAAAATAATTATTTGTGAATGCGGTTCTTAAAATCAGTTTTAGTTTATTTTTGTATTAAGCTAGTCTGAGGGGTTTACCGTAAGATCTAGTGCTAGAAAGCCTAAAATCTAATAAATTTTCAGCATTGGAAATAGCAAGATGTTAGCTCAAGAATGGACTTTTTACTACTTTTCATTCATAAGTTATCGCTGAATATCAGAATCCAACCAGATACACTTCCAGACAGACAGAAAAAAATCATGGTCGAAAATGATTTTTCACCACGTTCCAGAAATTTTCCAACTACAATTAGTAAAAAAAAATTTGATAAAATTTTGAGGGAATTTAGTACTATGCTCGTCCGGGAGTCAGTCAATACACGGAGTATAATGAAAGATGCCACACTTATTTATCTTGAAATAGCTTTGCATCTTTGAGAGGAAAAATGAAAGGAAATGTGAAAAAATTTTCAAGACTTGGTACACTCTCCGTATATTTTGCAGATGGTTTGGAGAGGGCTAAGCTATCGGTTAGAGTCCTATTTATAAATTTAAATATCATAAACTAATAATAAAAAACATTATTTATTCGATTTAATTAACCTGACTGAATTTAATTTTCCAATTATTTTACATGAATTAATGTGTTTCGACTTCGGATATTACTTCTCCACCATCGACTGTCCTTGATCATCTTTTTAGTCCTTGTTTTTAATAAGAAGAAAAAACTAATTAAATAAAAAACCTCTTTTCCGATAATTATTTTAATTCCATATTTCTCTTCTTCCCAATCCCCTCGAATTTAATTTTATTATTAAACCAATTATTTTACATGAATTAATGTATACATTGTATTTTAGCTTCGACTCCGGAGATTGCTTCTCCACCATCGAGTGTCCTTGATCATCTTTAGTCCTTGTTTTAATAAGAAGAAAAAACTAATTATAGAAAAAGCCTCTTTTCCGATAATTATTTCAATACCATATTGCGGAAATTAATCCATCAATCTAATCTCCAGCCTTCCATCCATCCCCCAATTTGATTTTTTTTTTTTTTTTTTTTTTTTTTTTTTTTTTTTTTTTTTTTATAAATTTTATTAAACCAATTATTTTACATTAATTAATGTAGACCTTGTATTTTAGCTTCGATTTCGGAGACTGCTTCTCCACCATCGAGTTGTCCTTATTAATCTTTAGTCCTTGTTTCTAATAAGAGGAAAAATCTAATTAGATAAAAAAACCTCTTTTCCGATAATTGTATTTCAATTCCATTATTCCCCAATCAAATCGATTGGTATCTCTCCTCCTCTCTCCCCTCTCTTTCCCCAACGTAATGTTCATAATTTTTAATATAATAAATCATTAATTATAATAAACTATAAGTGAATTTTAAAATAATTCAATTTATAATTAATTTGATAAATTAATAATCACCTGTTTTTACTTTATTTCGTTTATGCTTTTGTCATGACAACGTGTAGGTATTATAGAACTCAATAAAATCATTCAAAAAGATATTTTTTGAACAGGGAATTCTGAAATTAAAATCTAATCAAAGAAGACAATAAAAGAGTGTGTCTACTGGTGGAAAAATACATTTTTTTATTTATTCATAAAGATACTTTGCCCTCTTCATCTTCACACTTTCATACATCAATTCCTGTTAATCAATTGTAATAGACTGATGAAGAGGGGATGTATATAATATACTATTAGAATAAATTAATATTTCTTTAAACGTAAAACTTTATTTCTTAAAAAAATCCGAAAATGAAAGGTAATTACTTTAATTTTTAGGAGAGATATTAAAATAAATATTATATTCGAGCTCTGTACATAATATTCTATTAGAATAAATTAAAATTTATTTAAAAATAAAACTATATTTTCTTAGAAATTTGGTGTTTTATGAGGCTCTTGAAAACCTTGGAAACAGGTGGAATGTCTTCGTTATGAAAAAGAAATGCAAAATTTCCTTATTGTATTCTAAATATTTATTTTCACGAAAAACTTTTGAGACGTTTCAGCGGATATTCTCACGTCATCATCAGTCCTTGGCTTTTAACAACATAGTACATTTTTCTGTGCAGAATATCATTCTCTTTCCACAGTAAACGACATTATAATCAACCAAAAGCTGGTGAGTTTTTCTTAAGTTAAAATTATTATTATTAATATATGGTATGTCCATACAATTGAATATACCATATATACAATGAAATGTTTTTAAATCTTTTCCCTTAAAATTCCTTTCTTAAAAATTGCTTTGTATAATCATTCAATTAAAATTTGTATAATCTTTCAAAATATTGCTCAAATTTTGTCAAGTTAATATGACATTTCTCACACTGTTTCAGAAGTTTTCAAGAGCTCACAAAACACCAAATTTCTAATTTAAAACATTAATAGTACCCTATCTAAATTTATTTTTCTTAAAAAAATCTGAAAATGAATGGTAAGGGTCCCGGGAATTTTATGGGGGGAGGGGGAGGGCGCGATATTAAAAAAAAAATAGAAGAATATAGCAATATTTTTATTTTAGTAGGAAATTCAATTAATCTTTAACGTGACTGTACTTTTTACGCTACTATATTCTATTTATGAATGGACCGTTTACAAACCATTGATATTTTATCCTCTCCACTAAAAATAATCCCCAATTATGTTTTTTTATTTTTTTATCAAAACTACATGGTAAATAATTTCAATTTTTTTTTAATTTACTCCAAATATATTATTCTAACAAATATTAGTTTTTCATCAAAATGGTGAAAGTCCTTAAATGAAAGAAAATAAAATAATGATCATTTTCCCACCTTTCCCAATCTACCATATGTAAAAAATTTCATTTTTCAATTGCAATTAATTCATGTTTTGTGTGGTAAATCGGTCTTCAAATTTTAACAGTGTGTATATTATCCTTTTAATGACTTATATTCCAAGTTTCGAAGACTTCTTGAATTTTTGCATTTGTGAAAAAACTACCTTAAGAGAAATTAAGATTTATAAACTTGAATCGGGGAAGAACAGGATTAATTGAAATAAAGCAAAGTAAACAAGTGATAAAAGTGAGTAAATAATTAAAAGAATGCGCTTGCTCTAAATCCGGTAAAATCCCGAATCCGTTGAAACTCTTCTGAAATGGATGTCATTTGTCGGTCGGTGATGAACTTTAATTACTTCTTATTAAACAATAAATATTTCGTCATTTAATTTAATTAGCCTGCGGTTTATTTGACAGAGGATTATCTTGAAGAGAGGAAGACTGGAAAAAAAGAAAGAGAAAAACTTTCCCTAAACACACGAAACTTAGGTAGAATAGAATAACATTTATTGGTTATTTATTTAATATTAACAATAGAGAAAGCCTCTTTAGGGATTTTCAAGTGAAACGTTGAAAAAAGAAAGAAAGAGTCAGGGACGAAGGAAGAAATATATAGGTAAAAAAAGAAGAGGGGAAGTTGAATAAACACTTGCATGGTCAAGTGGGACGTCAAATTCGAAATTCTTTCCCATCTCTAGCCCCCATCCCCCACTCTCCTTTCTCTTCTCGATTTAGTAAATAAAAAATATTTGCTTTTTAAAATAGTTAAAATGCATGAAACTGAAATAGTAGAGGCAGATACAATTCCACTTAAAACATATGGACTTAGTATCAAAAAGAGTAACCATTAGAGAGAATTTAAAAACAAACATAATTCGAGACTTTTGAAAAAAAAAAGTGTCGAAATAAAATAATATATACTAGCTGTCGTGTGGATTTTTTGAAACATTTTTAAGAAATCGGGGGGGGGGGGGGGGGGGGCAAAAACATTTTGGGTATACTATTAATACTCAATATTGAGTAGGTATTTATAAAGCGTATTTACATAAAATTTTACTCGCAAGTACAATTTTTTGAATTTTCATAAAAAATTATTTTATTTTTAACCGACTTCAAAAAAGGAGGAGGTTCTCTATTCGACTGATTTTTTTTTGTGTCTATGTTACCTCATATCTCTGCCAATTGTGAACCGATTTTGAAAAAAAAATGCATTGGGTTCAGTCTAGCTTCCGATTGCCCCCGTTTCTTTTCATTGGTATTAGACCTTTTTTGTTAGGTTTGTTCAGGCCTAACTTCTTTGTTTGCTGAACCGGTTTCGATGATTCTTTTTTATTGGAAAGGGGGTATCTTAGGGATGGTGCCATGATGTTAATTTGGTCAAGTTCTGAAGATATGATCAATGACAGAAATAACGTAAATCTCCAATTCTTATGACCAAATAATTGAAATTATAATAAATAAAATCTTTTATAAAAAAAAATCTTAAAACATTCATTTAAAACCCGCAAACGTTTCGAGAGAATTTCTATACTTAGGAATTGAACTTTATTATCATTTTTTTTTTTTTTTTTTAATGCAATCGAATGCAAGAAGGGGTGCACCAGTAAAGATGCAGCCCCTATGGATCTCGAAAGACCCTTGCATTACCGAAGAGAAGAGAAAGTTGATTAAGTGAGAGCGTGTAGACGTAGGTGTCTATGCACTCGGTTTTGAAGGTTTGAAGATTATAGGTGCTGGGAAAGATAGAGGCTGGAAGAGAGTTCCAGTTCCTTGAAGTCATGGGGATATATGTATTGGCGAATGAAGTGGTCCGGCACTTTTCTAATTTCATTTTCTGATTCATTCGCCTGACGCTTTCTCTTACGAGATGCATGCAAGGTATTATATTAAGTCACTATTAATAACATCACTAAAAAAGAATATTAAAATAAATTTTTATAAAAAAAAATAAAACCGACTTCCAAAAAACTTAAATGCAACAAATAAAATAATAATAACTTAAAAATAAAATAAAATCCACTAAAAGGTATAAAATATTTATCTTATTTAGTTACAACTAAACGACGAAATATTAACATGAAATTACTTTTTGATGTCGAGTGCCAAACATATACATTTTATGAATCGCACTTGACGGATCCTTATTTAGTACGTTTGGCGTGTACGCTCGCTTATAGGTATAGTTTGTTGCACCGACTTCAAAAAGTAATTTCATATTAATATTTCGTCGTTTAGTTGTAACTAAATAAGATAATTATTTTTATACCATTTAGTGGATTTTATTTTATTTTTAAGTTATTATTATTTTTTCCTGTGAAACCTCACAATTTTATATGAATATAATTTTTTTTTATATATTTACAATTCATTTATTAATAATTTTGATTAGGAGAATGGAAAATTTATAAGACCGAGAGAACACATCGAGTTTTAATCTAGCGATAAACTAAGTTAAAATCAATGATATTAAATGATCTCATTATCTCAATGAACTTAGATTTTCTAATTTGGTACAGGCATTATTTTAGGCTTCTCAACTTCCCACAATTTTCAAGACCTTTGTTTTGGAAAGGTTTATTTTATGTTGAGTGGGTCTTAGAAATTCCTTTTATTTCCTGGTCCATTGGTGCTTTTTCTCTTTTTTTATAAAAGTGTAAGTAATTTTTGACTTATCCTCGTATATACCCAATTTAATCTATTTTCCTGGTTGGCCAAATGGACTTTAGCTCCCAAGCCCCATATTTTTTCTCTTAAAAAAAAGTCTCTTTGCTCATGCATCTATTACATACTACGAGCCCCGTCCCATCTCAATTGGCCCACCAATATTTTTTCTTTTTAAATAAAATTATGCTAATTCACGGTAAATTTAATTAAATATTTATTTTTATTATCATTTGGAACAACATATTAAACAATTTAAAACATTTTATTGTAACATTTAACTTAAAATTATTTTTTAATTGTTAAAAACAAAGAAAATATATAAAATCCAAAACCTTTACCACTGTGTGACGTCGCCTTTATTTTTAATTACGGCTTGAATTCTTTTGGGCAACGTACTTATTAAGTTTTGACACTCATCTTGAGTGAAAGTATCCCAAATATTTTGAAGTTTGTGTTTTAATTCGAATACGTTTCTAGCTGGTTGTATTCGTAATATCTTTTTCATTGTGTGCCAAAGAGTTTCTATTGGTGACAATTCGGGACTGTTTGCCACCCACTCCAAAAGTGGAACATTATGATCAGAAAGCCATTTTAAAGATTTTCTTGATGTATGGCAGGCCGCCCCGTCTTGTTGGAACGCAAAATTATTATTATTCTGCAATGCATCTGCCATTGTTGGAAGTAACGAATTTTTTTAAATCTCTAAATATTTATTGGTGTTTACAATTCCATCAATGAAGTGAAGTTTTCCAACACCTCTAGCAGACATTGAACCCCATACCATAACTGAAGCAGGAAATTTTACTTTCTTTTTTAAACAATATGAATTGAAAGCTTCATTTTCTGACGAATAACTCTGCTTTGATTGTCCCCAACATAAACTTCAAGACGAGACTCATCACTCCAATGGACACTATTCCATTCATCACTCGTCCAATTAATGTGACTTTTAGCCCATTTAAGCCGGTTTTTCTTTTGTTTTAATGTCAAGAGTGGCTTTTCTTTCGCCTAAAAAAATTAGTAAAATTATAAAAAAAAATTGGAATAAGTTGCAATAAAATTACCTTGTAAGTTTTAAAACCTAACTTAAGGGCTTCTCTATGGCATGTGGATCTGAAAAAAACTTCGCCCCACAGGATTGCTCCAAAGAACTATCTGTTCTTTCACCATAGTTCAAACTGCCTATTTTTTCTAATAATCTTCTTCAAAGCCCGTCTATCAGCATCTGATATTTTGGATTTCGACGCATACCGAGGTTTTGTAGCTATTGTACCCGTTGTTTTATAAACTCGAAATAATATTTCTGACAGTAAACTTTGATAAATTAACTAGATCGCCAATTTCCGCGTTTGATTTTCCCTTTTAAATAAATTGATAATAATTGAGCAAATTTTTTCATCAACATCAACCTTTCCACGAGTCATTTTTACTAATAATAAACAAAAATAAACTTTCTTTTGTTGGAAAAAGGCAAAGCCTACTTGATTATTTCACATATTCAAAGATTCTTAAAAAAAATAATAATAAATTCGTGAAAAGCAAAGAACTATTTTTACTTTATCCAATGCGAAGGATGGGGAAAGTATTGTAATCGGTCTGGCGGCAAGCGCGACTTCAAAGGGTCCTCAGGAAAAAACTACGGAACCCATAGTCTCAATTAAAGTCACAGATTGTAGTATTCAATTAGTTTAAATTTTAGCACGTGACGGTTTTGCCAAAAATTACATGGGGTCTCGTCGAGAGACCAAAAAGTGCGATTTTTTCATTTAGTGCGTGCGGATGTATGGATGGATGTATGGATGGATGTATATTATCGTTTTTTGGCCCACGATTTTTTCCACACCGTTGCACCGATTGAAATGAAATTGAAAACCTACCATTAGTTTAACAAAATGAAGCGCTGATTAGTTTTTGGTACATATCGGCCCACAAACATTAGTACTTTATTTCAGTACTTTTTTAGTTTTTTCTAAATATTTTGAAAATAACTTAACCAATTTTGATGAAATTTATTATCCTAATTAAGTACCTTGGGGACCACAAAAAAGGTTAAATAAAGTTTTTAGTAAAATTATATTTTAAAGTACTTTACTCAAGAGTAAGATAGTACTTTTTTTTAATTTTTATATTTTAAATTCTTTAAAATTTATTCATTGGATCGTTTTAATATAGCTCATTTAACCTTGCTTAAGTAAGAATGGATAGGCTTCTCTCTGTGAAATGCTAAAAATTTGGGAGGAAATTTTATAAGTAACCATAGCAACTGCGTTGTTTTCTTATCCGTTACCTTTGCTGAAGAGATAGAGGAATCGAGTTAAAATCAAAAATAACGATTGATTCTCATCTAGTACTTGAGGAATAACCATTATATATTGGATTTTTGACGTTTCGGTTTTTATTGGTAACCATTGCTGGAGACATAGAGGAATCGGGTTAAAATCAAAAATAGCGATTGATTCTCATCTAGTACTTGAGGAATAACCATTCTATATTGGATTTTTGACGTTTCGGTTTTTATTGGTAACCATTGCTGAAGACATAGAGGAATCGGGTTAAAATCAAAAATAGCGATTGATTCTCATCTAGTACTTGAGGAATAACCATTCTATATTGGATTTTTGACGTTTCGGTTTTTATTGGTAACCATTGCTGAAGACATAGAGGAATCGGGTTAAAATCAAAAATAGCGATTGATTCTCATCTAGTACTTGAGGAATAACCATTCTATATTGGATTTTTGACGTTTCGGTTTTTATTGTTAACCATTGCTGAAGACAGGAGAGGAATCGGATTAAAATCAAAAATAGCGATTGATTCTCATCTAGTACTTGAGGAATAACCATTCTATATTGGATTTTTGACGTTTCGGTTTTTATTGGTAACCATTGCTGAAGACATGGAGGAATCGGGTTAAAATCAAAAATAGCGATTGATTCTCATCTAGTACTTGAGGAATAACCATTCTATATTGGATTTTTGACGTTTCGGTTTTTATTGGTAACCATTGCTGAAGACATGGAGGAATCGGCTTAAAATCAAAAATAACGATCGATTCTTATCTAATACTAGAGGAATAACCTTATTGCATTCCATTTTTGATGTTTTGACTATTAATGGCAACCTCTACTGAAAACGTGGAAGAATCGACTTAAAATCAAAAAGACTAAATTCTTTTATGGTAAACAACTCAAGCTTGAGTTTTTTTTTCATTTAGTGCGTGCGGATGTCTGTATGGATGTATGTTATCGTTTTTTTGGCCCACGATTTTTTCCACACCGTTACACCGATTGAAATGAAATTAAAAACCTACCATTAGTTTAACAAAATGAAGCGCTGATTAGTTTTTGGTACATATCGGCCCACAAACATTAGTACTTTATTTCAGTACTTTTTTAGTTTTTTCTAAATATCTTGAAAATGACTTAACCAATTTTGATGAAATTTAATATCCTAATTAAGTACCTTGGGGGCCACAAAAAAGGTTAGATAAAGTTTTTAGTAAAATTATATTTTAAAGTACTTAACTCAAGAGTAAGATAGTACTTTTTTAAATTCTTTAAAATTTATTCATTTAATCGTTTTAATATAGCTCATTTAATTAACCTTGCTTAAGTAAGAATGGATAGGCTTCTCTCTGTGAAATGCTAAAAATTTGGGAGGACATTTTATAAGTAACCATAGCAACTGCGTTGTTTTCTTATCCGTTACCTTTGCTGAAGACATGGAGGAATCCACTTAAAATCAAAAATAGCGATTGATTCTCATCTAGTACATGAGGAATAACCATTCTATATTGGATTTTTGACGTTTCGCTTTTTATTGGTAACCATTGCTGAAGACATAGAGGAATCGAGTTAAAATCATAAATAGCGATTGATTCTCATTTAGTACTTGAGGAATAACCATTCTATATTGGATTTTTGACGTTTCGGTTTTTATTGGTAACCATTGCTGAAGACATGGAGGAATCCACGTGAAAGAATTGAAAGAATTGGGGTAAATATTGTACTATAGTATAGGTATACCTATCATAGGTAAACAAGTTCACAGAGCCTAGAGGGGCGTCAGCGAGTCCCTTTGTATTGGACGTTTAATAAATCATCCCCCAAAGATTACATTTTCGTCGCCAGTTGGCGCTAAAGCCGTGACGCATGGTCACTATAAGAAATAAAAAATAATAAGATAAACATAAATCTACGCACTGAGTCCACGCTCAGCCATATAAGACGATTGAAATTCAATTAAAAACTTTAGTTATATTGCCGACAATCCAGGGTAGAAAAGTGGTATTGTTTTTTGAGGCCAGTACTCTTGGTAACCAATTTTGAATTTTACTTTGAGTTCATCGTTAGAGGCGAGTGAAAGTCGAATGGTATTCAGTAAACACGGCTAAAAAATTGGTAGAGGTAAGTGAAAATTTAGTGAGAGATAGGGACAGTGAGGAGTATATAAGGAGGGAGGGAGATAGGGAGGGGTAAATGAGGGGGCGGGGGAGATAGGGACAATGGGTTCCCTGTTGCGAGGCTATATAAGGGGGAGAGAGACAGGGAGATGGTCAGTATGTGTCAGTCAGTGACGAGTGAAACATCGACTGTGAGTGTAAGGAGGGGGAATTTAGGGACAATGGGAGCCTTGTGAGGGGTATATAAAGGGGAGAAAGATAGGGAGATGGTAAATATGTGTCAGGCAGTGACGAATGAAACATCGACTGTGAGTGTTCCAATATAGCCTCCCCACCTTCATCCACCCTCTCAACTGACTCCAAACCTCACTAATAAACAACTCTTCATCCCTTATATTAATTAACTGCATAGAATCCAAGAAGCCAGTAAATATAAATTTATTTATTAAATTTGCGAACGTGAATAAAATATTAATATCTGGGTAACGGGTAGGTAGGTACTTCTATTGTTCTTATAGATAAAGATATACAGATCCACTTCAGGTGCTGACATCCCTGCCCAAATATTAAGAGAATCATGTCCTATCCCTAATCCTAACCAACTGTTTTCTATCCGTGTTTTCACAATTACTTATTCCTTCGAAGTGTTTCGCGAGTATATATTTACTTGTGCGGGAGTGTACGTAAGTGTGTTCCGTTCCTGTGGGGTCACAGTATTCCAGGTTCAGACACGAGACATTGGCTGTAAAGGTAACATATCTTTATAATACTCTATTCTTATAATTATATAAGTAAGAATTACTATAAATTTTTCAAGTACTTTTTTATAATTTTTAAAAAATAAAAAACCATTATATAAATAATATATTTAATATAATTTTATTCCGAATATTTTTTAAAAAAATACTTTCACTTCCCTATATGTTTTTACTAATAATATTTTTTTCTTTTTTCAGGTAGGTGCTCGTCCTACTAATATTAACATTTGTGGCCAGAGTATTCCAGGTCCAAGCAGGAGACTTTCTCTGTAAAGGTAAGATAACTTTATAATACTCTATTCATATATAAGTAAGAAATACTCAAAATTTTTCAAGTAATTTTTTCGATTTTTTAAAAAAAAATTTCAAATTTAATAAATAATATCTTAAATATAATTTTCTTTAGAATATTTGAATAAAAACTACTTTCACTTCCCTATATGTTTTTACTAATAATATTTTTTTCTTATTTCAGGTAGGTGCTCATCCTACTAATATTAACATTTAGAGTAAGTATTAGATTTTCTTCATTTATGGAAAATCAAATACTTTATCTTTGGGTAACGGGTAGTTGTGTACTTCTTTATTCTTATAAATAAAGATGTACAGACCTACTTCAGGGGCTGGCGTACCTGCCCACGTGAGCTTATATCCTTTCCCTAATCCTATGCAACTTCAATCCCTGTTTTCACAAATCCATATTCCTTCGAAGTGTTTCGCGAGTATTTTTTTACTTGTTCGCGAGTGTAAAGTGTGTTCCTCTGTGGCCAGAGTATTCCATGTCCAACCAGGGGACTTTCTCTCTTCTGTAAAGGTAAAATATCTTTATAATACTCTATTCATATATAAGTAACAAATACTCTAAATTTTTCAAGTAATTTTTTCGTTTTTTTTTTTTTTAAATTTCAAATTAAACAAATAATATATTTAATATAATTTTCTTTAAAATATTTGAATAAAAAATACTTGAAATTATCTATATTATTTTACTAATAATATTTTTTTTCTTATTTCAGGTAGGTGCTCATCCTACTAATATTAACATTTAGAGTAAGTATTTGATTTTCTTATTTTCTTGAAAACCAAATACTTTATCTTAGGGTAATGGGTAGTTGTGTACTTCTTTATTCTTAAAAATAAAGATGTACAGATCTACTTCAGGGGCTGGCGTACCTGCCCACGTGAGCTTATATCCTTTCCCTAATCCTATCCAACTTCATTCCGTGTTTTCACAAATCCATATTCCTTCGAAGTGTTTCGCGAATATATTTTTACTTGTGCGGGAGTGAAAAGTGTGTTCCTGTATGGCCAGAGTATTCCAGGTCCAAGCAGGAGACTTTATCTCTTCTGCAAAGGTAAAATATCTTTATAATATTCTATTCATATATGAGTAAGAAATTCTCTCAATTTTTAAAATAAATTTTTCGATTTTTTTAAAAAAAAATTTCAAATTAAATAAATAATATATTAAATATAATTTTCTTTAGAATGTTTATATAAAAAAATACTTGAAATTATCTATATTATTTTACTAATAATATTTTTTTTCTTATTTCAGGTAGGTGCTCGTCCTACTAATATTAACATTTAGAGTAAGTTTTAGATTTTCTTCATTTATGGAAAATCAAATACTTTATCTTTGGGTAACGGGTAGATGTGTACTTCTTATTGTTATAAATAAAGATGTACAGATCTACTTCAGGGGCTGGCGTCCCTGCCCACGTGAGCTTATATCCTTTCCCATATCCTATCCAAATTCAATCCTTGTTTTCACAAATCCTTATTCCTCCGAAATCGAAATGTTTCGCGAGTATATTTTTACTTGTGCGGGAGTGTAAAGTGTGTTCCTGTGTGCCCAGAGTACTCCACGTTCAAGCAGGAGACTTTTTCTGAAATGGTAAAATATCTTTATAATACTCTATTCATATATAAGTAAGAAATACTCTAAATTTTTCAAGTAATTTTTTTCGTTTTTTTTTTAAATTTCAAATTAAACAAATAATATTATATTAAATATAATTTTCTTTAAAATGTTTGAATAAAAAATACTTTAAATTTTCTATATTATTTTTACTAATAATATATTTTTTTCAGGTAGGTGCTCGTCATACTAATATTAACATTTAGAGTAAGTATTTGATTTTTCTTATTTTCTGGAAAATCAAATACTTTATCTTAGGGTAACGGGTAGATGTGTACTTCTTTATTCTTAAAAATAAAGATGTACAGATCTACTTCAGGGGCAGGCGTCCCTGCCCACGTGAGCTTATATCCTTTCCCATATCTTATCCAAATTCAATCCTTGTTTTCACAAATCCTTATTCCTCCGAAATCGAAATGTTTCGCGAGTATATTTTTAATTGTGCGCGAGTGTAATAAGAATGTTCCTGTGGGGTCAGAGTATTCCAGGTCCATGCATGAGTCTTTGGTTGTTAAGGTAACATATCTTTATAATACTCTAAATTTTTCATATTTAAATCAATTCCCGATAATACTCTGAATTTTTCAATTCTTTTTCCGAATTCAAAAAAACAATCAAATAAAATAAATAAATATAATTTTATTGGAATATTTCTATAAAAAATCTCATAATTTCACTATATAATTTTGGTAATATATTTTTTTTCTTTTTCTAGGTAGCTGCTCGTCCTACTAATACTAACATTAAAATCAAGTAGAAATAAATAAAAAAATTAAAATTATTACTTTTTTCTAAATTAAATATGAGATATTGGTTTGAAACAATATCGCTTTTATATTTTCAGTCTAATAAAATTATTTTACATGGATAGATAATATAATTTCAATTTCGGTTAAAAAAAAATAACCTTCAAAATAATTCACTTTTAAAAATAATCGTCTCTAAACTTCAATCTAATTATTTTTCTGTTTTTGATTTAATGCATGAGTCATCAATAACGAACTTTCTCTCATCATATTCAGATCTACAAATTTTTTATATTTGTGTCTTAAATACAAATACTTGATAAAATTTTTATACAAAATTTCTAATGTTTTAAGACTTTGATTCGAAACAAATTGCAGTATTGGAGACATTGTACTGGTATTTGATTCGGAAAAGGTCTTTTAACAATTACTTATCTCAAGTGTAGACGTATTTTGGTACAAATACTATGTCTCCTATTTGTTCCAAAACACGACTAGGCTTGAAATTTTCATTATTTTTGACTTTAAAATTTCAAATTGTATTTCCAAGTGATTTATACATTTGTAAATAAAGGAAATATTTAAAAGTATCACTCTATTAGTATATTTTGTAATTTGCGATCAAAATTATATTAACGATCTCCGTTTAATTATTATTTATTTATCTATCCATGTGGGGGTGGCGACAGCTGCCTTCTCGTGGTGCCCCTGTTCTCGCTAAACAGCTGTCTATGTCTCTGTATAAATTATATATCGAGACATAATCATATATAATAATTTCGTTTGCATAATTTTACATACACATTTTCCTATTAATAATAATACACATTATCGAAAACGCATATATTATAACATATTGCTACTATTGCTATTATAATTTCACTTTTGGTTTTGATTTTACAAAAATAACATACAAAATTCTTGTTTAATTTTCATAACTAAAATTCATGCAAACAATAATATATTTTATATGAAATTTGAAGTATTTATATTCGACTGAAAATATAAGGGAAATTTTCGGACGTCAATTGAATTGGTAGTATAACAAGTAATAAATACAATGGCTAAGTGCTTATTTTTTTCTAAATTAAATAGTTGTTGGGATAGAAATTTGCACAAATTATTATGATAAAAAATTTAGAGATTTTAAATATGATTATATTCCTAGATTACATGTTGCATTTTTGAAATTAATTTGAGAACGTTGCGAGGGGGTGGGGAGGGGGGTAAATGAAACTTCTGTTCAAGGGGAATTGTAAGGGTATTTCAAGGTCAACTTTTGTTTTTTTTAAATAGAAACCTATATATATATATATATATATAATGTGTCTTTCTAACCTAAGAGGTTTTTGAAATGACTATAAATGGATGTGTTGCTAAAACAGTTAATTTATTAAATTAAAATATATTTACAAATGAGATTTACAATTAATTAAAATATCTTACCTAAAACAAATCGATTTTTATAGTCAATAATTATATATAGTTTATAATATTAATATAACAATTATACAATAGTGTGTTTTGACATTTTAGAAACATTTTGTCTTGGTAAGGTTATAACATAGGTATTTGAGAATAAACAAATTAATACCAACTTTGGAATAAATCTAAATTGAGTAGAACGCGGGAAATACGAAAGTATTTTACATCTCCCCACCAGAGGGGAATTCGGAGAATTGTCCACTGTTCAATCCGGCTCCATATCGTATGGCAAGAGCTTACTGATATGGTACAACTTTGAATCAGATCTTCGGCATCCATTGTCCACTTCACATATTCTATTTGAAATTCCTCTTAATATTTTATATGAATTTGATCTGAATGGATCTAATTTGCCAAACAATTTCTTTTTTGAATTGAATTTTAGTTTTTTTGTTTGATTTTTTTTCATTTTGTTGTTTTCTTCACTAGGAATGCCAGCTATTTTTTTCTTTTTCTTCTTTTGCTTCTCTTTTGTACTAGTATTAGATTTAATTTCCAATTTCTTAGTTTCTCCTTCACCAGATTCTATTTTAACTTCATTTACTTGAGAATCAGTTTCTTTATCTTGAACTTCTAATTTCAATTTTTCTGATGGATTAATATTTGTTTCAATTGAATCAGAATTTTGTTCGCTTTTTATATTGATTTCTTCTTTGATAAGTAAATGTTTCTTTTTTGATCTTGATCGTTTTTTCTTGGCAGGCAAAGTTTCTGTTTCTTGATCCTTCAATTTTTCTAATGGATTAATATTTGTTTCATTTGGGTGTTTATTATAAACTTCACTATTAATTTTCAATTTTTCAGAATCTTCATTATTTTTAGTTGTATCCATCGGATGATCATCAATTAATAATTGATCTCTTGTATTTTCATTTGATTCAGCTGAATTTTCTTCGATTATTTCATTTTTCTTTTCTTCTTGGATTAGATTGTCTTTATTTCTTTCCTTCTTTAATACGTAATCCTTTATGGATCCATTGTCGGCATATACTTGGAGAAAGGATTCGCGCCATGCTGTCCAGTCTCCATTTATTGACAATTTTATTAGTGTAGAGCTATACCAATCAATGGCATTATCTTCCAAAAAAATCGTAACGTTTGAATTTTTCTCTCGTTACAACGCACATGGTGTCTTTCACATTCCTTTTCAAAGCAATCTATCCATTGAATCGCATTTTTTTCTCGTTAAATTTCTCCAGTGCAAACAATTTCTCGATTTGAGAAATGCTTGTTTCTTTATTATTAAGGTTTAATATCATTGTCTTAAATAATTCAAGTAATTCTTCTCTGTTGTCAACATGAGATGAATTAACTTTTGGAGTTTTATCTACATCTTCCTCCAAATAAATTTCATTGAAAACAAAGTTCATATCTTGATCAAAATATACCGGAACAATTTCTGCTGGTAATGTTAAAGTAATATTTCGAAACTGACCTTTTTTTATCATACTTTTAGAGCAGTTTTTTATTGAAGAGAGTTCGAATAGTTCCACATGCTTTTCTTGATCCTGTTGATTTTCTGGGAAAATATATGTCGTTTCTTCTTTAAATAAACGAATTGTCTTCACTCTTGTTACCAGTTTATTCTTCTTTTCTTCTTTTTCCAAATATATTTGAACTTTTGTGGCTTCCATCTTTTTGTTTTTTTCTTTTTTTTTTTCGACGAAAAAATCGATTTATAATGTGTCTTTCTAACCTAAGAGGTTTTTGAAATGACTATAAATGGATGTGTTGCTAAAACAGTTAATTTATTAAATTAAAATATATTTACAAATGAGATTTACAATTAATTAAAATATCTTACCTAAAACAAATCGATTTTTATAGTCAATAATTATATATAGTTTATAATATTAATATAACAATTATACAATAGTGTGTTTTGACATTTTAGAAACATTTTGTCTTGGTAAGGTTATAACATAGGTATTTGAGAATAAACAAATTAATACCAACTTTGGAATAAATCTAAATTGAGTAGAACGCGGGAAATACGAAAGTATTTTACATATATATATAACCTATATGGATTTTCAATAAACAGTAGATATTTGTTTAACGCTTCAAAAATTAAATATTTTTTCAATTTTCTGGTCAAAATTTAAAAAAAATAACTAATACTTTATCATATTAAGTATGGTAAAATAAAAAAAAAATAAGAAAAACTAAACAGCGAACTTTGTTTTTACAGTCGATTGATGAGCGATATTTTAATGAATGTGGTCGTTAACTTTTTTACAACGATAGCCGATTTAATATTTTGTCTCGCTATAGCCAAACAGAAAAAACGTTCTCAAGCTTGAGTTGTTTATCAAAAATGAATTTAGTCTTTTTGATTTTAAGTCGATTCTTCCAAGTTTTCGGTAGAGGTTGCCATTAATAGTCAAAACATCAAAAATGGAATGCAATAAGGTTATTCCTCTAGTAGTAGTTAAGAATCGATCGTTATTTTTGATTTTAAGTCGATTCCTCCATGTCTTCAGCAATGGTTACCAATAATAACCGAAACGACAAAAATCCAATATAGTATTGTTATTCCTCGACTGTTAAATGAGGATCGATCATTATTTTTGAATTAAAGTCAACATGAACTGCAAATGATATAGGTATCTGATTAATAATAAAGGAATAAACATATTAATATTTCAAATGAATTTGGATAAAGTTTAGCAACGATCCGTTGCAGTTTATTTTCATATAAAAATATGTTTTTAACAATTAAAAAATAATTTTAAGTTAAATGTTAAAATAAAATGTTTTAAATTGTTTAAAATGTTGTTCCAAATGATATTAAAAATAAATACATATTTAAATTAAATTTACCGTGAATTAGCATAAATTTATTTAAAAAGAAAAAATATTGGTGGGCCAATTGAGATGGGACGGGGCTCGTATACTTAAAGATGCGGCTTCAAAAAGGCAACTCGAAACATTGCAGAACACTAAAGAGATTTAACAATCTTCTAATTTTGTCATGAATTGTGTATCCGATAAAACTTCACAAATCAATCTAGATAATGAAACATATTAAATTTTTGTAACTACGTTCTAAAATAATTTATTATACCTACACAATTAAATGAAAGAATATTGCCCCATTTTATATTTTTATATGCAAATAAATAGTTCCTTCTAAAGAACACTTACAACCTACACCGCTTTCTTTAGAATTATTTTTTTATTTTAGACCAAGGGTCTCCAACCCTATGGTCCCGGGCACCCTGTCTAATAATGATTAGTAGAATTTAATTGCGCTATTTTAAGTCTTTTTACCTAACATTCATAATTATTCTCCATATCAATTATAAAAATGTGAGAAAAGTATTTAAGCACTATAATACTCTGAGATATATGAGTCAAACCATTGACTAGGATGTAGTTGTCGGTTGCTGATGACAAGGCATATACTTGTCGAAACGTCTCCTGAAAATAAATATATAAGAACCAAAAACAGAAAAATTTCTTTCATTTCTTATGGGAGAAGTTCCCTGTGGCAACCGACAACTACATCCTAGTCAATGGTTTGACTCATATACCTCAGAGTATTATAGTGCTTAAATATTTAATAACGAGTCCTTATCAGTTTACTACAATTTTACTGTAAGAATAAAGTGAGAAAAGTAATTTCAAATGCATGAAATGAATTTCACTATTTTTGACTGTATCAAATTTGAACTCTGTTTTCTCGTAAAAATGTCCTTATAAAGTGCCAAATTTTTTGTCCTATTTGGAAAGCTATAAAACCCTTTAAAATTATTTACAAGTCATTCAGTCATGTGTAAGTATTTTTTTTTCAAGTTGAAATAAAGTGTAAATTTCTCTCAAACAAATTTTAATCTTGTGATCAAATTCTGAGCTATTAATACATGGTTAGAATTTGGGTGTTTTGTGTTTTATAACACTCATTCTAGCCATAATACTGACAAAAAAAATCTCAAAGAAACACCACTCAGAAAAAGTTATAACTAAAACCGCCTACAATTTTAAAAAATCTGAAAATAAAACAAAAAAAATCATATCTCGAAAACTACAAAATATCGCGGAACATACATGGGGGTTCAATCGATGGGTATTAGTGTCTCCTGACCACAGACCTTCGCTGGCTCAGGTTTCCTGGGACACCCTATATATACCGGATATATATGGTATAGGTATATATATCAGTGACGAGCGGTCCATGGATGCTGTGAATGCGACGGTGATATCAATATTATTTGAATTGCAATGTAGAAAACATTGTGGGCTCACGAGATTATATCCCCATTAATAGTATTTTATATCTGTTATTTCTCATGGGTGGATATAAGAAATTCGTTTTGTGGCTAACTTTCTATGACAACAATGAGACACCCTATGAGAAAGAACACAAAAAATATTAAATAATCTTTGATGGCGAAACGTTTCACTCTATTTATTTGGATTATTTCTTAACAATTTCAAAGTCTTAATTCCATCTCCATTATGATAAATAAATCCTGTTGTAGCCTGTTATTAGGTATTTATAATATCACTAATAATCATGAATAAAAATATTCATAATCCTATTTTATTTATTCAACTAATGGAAAGTCGGGTGATACCCAAACCAGTTGATTTTTCTTTCTAATTTTTTACTTTTTTTAATTGGGTTTGATTCACCATCAAAAAAAATAAATAATAGCAATATATTTTAAGAGTAGACCTTTTATTTAAATCACACATAATTAATTATAATTATTTATTGAACACGAACAAATAATATAAAATAACTACGGCGTTTTGATCGGCTTATTCTGCGATCGTTCTCAAGTATGAGCAATTGAACACTCCTCCGATTTAAGGTTAAGTTAGTTGGCTGAGTTATTGTACAGTTATATATTTTATTTTAGCCCATATAAAATTGGACGATAACACAGGAAGCTCAATTAATCTAAAATCGGAGTGGGTGCTCATACTTGAGAACGATCCCAGAATAAGCTGATCGAAACGTCGTAGTTATATTGTATTATTTGTTAGTGTTCAATAAATAATTATAATTAATTATGTGTGATTTAAATGAAATTTCTACTCTTAATAAATTTAATCACAAAAATACAAGCTTTACCACCTACACATATCTAAATAATATATTTTAACGATTAATTTTTATAAAGATTGGATTAAGTCCCGATAATTTTGCTTGGCTCAAAAATAGATTTGATTGGATGCCGTGACTTCATCCTGAATATATCCGGATCTTCTATAAATAGATACATTATCACAATGAATAAACATCCCATCCAATGATAGGATGACATTTTGATTTAATTTTCAGGACAAAGATGAAGAGAGAGGAGGTGGAGGAGGAGATTTTATTGGTGTTTTTAATGGAGATATTGAAACATCAACTCGCTTGTCGTCTCAGAAGTCTTCGCTCATGGCTTGGGAATTCCCCCAAATAGCTTTTGCATTCCAATTATAATAATCGCGTATTCTTTAAGAAATTGGCTTGGGTTTTCTAAGCGGACTGGATTAGCTAATTTCGCTATTTATCTATTGTTGATCATGAATCATGAGCATCCATCCACGCCATATAGTATATCGTGGGTTTATTGCAAAAAGTACACTTTTGATAAATAGTAAAAGCCAAATTCCAGAAACCTGATTACATGATTACATATTCTATATCATCGGTTTATTGAAATAAGCTGACGTGTTCTGATGTGGCCATCCACTTGTCTTTACCATACAACCTGGCCCCTAAAATTATTTATAATCATGTAAGGGGGGGGGGGTTTAGTTTTTTCATTGTTATACTTCTGGTGTCCCACTGATTATGTATACAAAATTTGGTTGAGTTTGGTAAACGGCAAAGATTTTAATTTTTTGACCCTACACCCCCACCCCCATTTTGGGCGGTTAGTTTTTGCATTTTTAGACTTCTGGGGGTCCACTGATTATGTATACAAAATTTGGTTGAGTTTGCTCAAACGGCCTAGATTTTTAATTTTTAACCCACTCTCCACCCCCATTAATTTTGGGTCGATATGCACCAAAATCTAATCAGCTCTTAATCTCAATGGACCAAAACTACATGTGAAATTTGGTTTCGATATTCACAACTAGTTTTTGAGCTAGCTCGTCCACAACAATTTGGTAACGCACAGACTAACAGACAGACTAACGGAAAATCAGACAACCAGACTAACTAAGAGACATTTTGACAAAACAATTATTTTCTCGAAAAATATAATTTTTTCGATGTTCACTTATTAGAGCTTTTTTGTAGAGCGAAATACCATGGCTTAACTCAATTTTTTTAATCAAAATAGTTTCAGCCGTCTTTGAGATATTTCGAAAAAAAGAAGGAAAAAAAAACACTTTTTTCATGCACGATTACAATACTTGACCATACCCTGTATGGTAAAGTAAAAGTCACTATGTACACTTTTGATGGATTTAAATCTAAAAGTACTAATAGTACAAAATAGTATTTTTTTCTGAAATATAAACAATTTTGGAACTCAATGTCAAGTCAATGATTTGTACAGTACAACTAAGAGAAATTTCTTATAGAAACTATAGTCGTATGAAAGCGTCGGTAATTTAATAAATATAGATAATGATTGTACATTAACCTGCTAGCTAACTTACCGATAGGAAATTTACTTGGAAATTAGTTCAAATTTATTGATGAAATAATGATAATAATAATGTAACATTGTTAATAATATCCAATCATAAAAAAATTATTATTTCATATTTAATGAGAAATTTCCAAAAACAAATTTGCTTCGCGTTTTTTCATCAAAGGAAGATTTTTAGGGGGCGTCGAAAAAATTCTAATTTTTAATCGACCAGTCTAGTGTACATAGTAACTTTTTGCAATAAAACCGATGATATACAATATGTAATCATGTTTTTGGAATTTGGCTTTTACTATTTCTATGACATAATTTTATTTCTCACTTTCCTGGTAATTACAGTGGACTCCCGAATAACGTGCTCTCGTAAAACGCGAATTCTTATAACATTCTTAATTCACATAGTTTCTGATTTTTGAAGCTGACGAAGCAGTGGTTTTTAGAAATGCGAGAAGCGAATTTGAATTTATCTTTTTAATATTTTTAATTAAACTCTTTATATAAAAATTTGAGTGTCTTATATCTTTTTGAAAAATGGATGGAATTTTTTTTTCAAAAAAAGAACAACTTCCGGCTTTCATACCTATATTTTAATTATATAAGAATTTATATAAGGACAATTTTATCAAAGATCTTAGTAGATTATTATGTATATATTATATGTCAGAAGGTTTTGCCCTATTTTATTGCGTTGTTTATATACCCTATGTATGTCAGAGAAAATTCGTCTCTAGGAGTTAAGCTAACTGCTCGGATAGCAAGTTAGCGCTCGGGTTCTACTTCTGAGGGGGCGAAACCGTCTTATATATCGTCGCCTTAGAGTTGTAAACCTGGTAAATCCATTTTTTATCATATATGAGATATTAATACCGTTCGAAAGAAAAGAGATGCAGCATCGTCCAAGTAAAACTGCTACTTAAAATTACGATCGTAAGTTATAGAAAAAAAATGTGAAAAATAGTTTTTTCCATAACAACAATATTAAATTTTGTTTGTTTTTTCTCTGTCCTGTAAAATTTCCTTGTTGTGAGTTAACAGGCTTACACTCTAAGGCGACGATATAATACTATATATATTTATCTAGATTAATTTGTAACAACGCTTAGAGAAATTTCTCTAAAAAAATTACCCTCTTGCCTAGAATCGAACCGACGAACTCTTGAACTATGGGCATGAGCTCTAACCACTAGACCAATGTCATATTAATATTTATATCTTGATTTCTTTTACTAAAACTATATATTTTTGATTTAGACTTTGTGTCTAGATAATATTGTATTCATTTGAACTCGAATGAAAATGAAAAAACACCAATAGATTTTAAATTAAGAAACATTAAATATATATTAATTAACGATGCAAATTTGAAATATAATTCTCAGCTAGGATTTTAAACTGATGGCTCCAATCGATTTTCATTAACCAGGCAAATTTGAAATATATATATTCGAATTTTGAAATGAAAGACTCCAATTCATTTTAAATTAAGAAACATTAAATATATTGATAATTGTTCCTCCCTCCCCCCCCTCGCCACTCAAAAATTAAAGATGCGAAACTTTTAAGAGACGATGTATTTTCGGTAGTTTACGGGTATACATTTGGAGTGTGGTTTTTTAAGAGGAATAAAATTTTTGGACCGAGACGCTGCCCGTCAGGGCACCAGCCTCGGAGGGCCGAGTTCGAGGGCGTGCCGAAGGCACGCACGAAAAGCTCGTATATACATAATCATCTACAAATATCTTTAATAAAATTGTCCTTATATAAATTCTCATATAATCAAACTCTTTATATTAAGACTTTAAATATGCACATACCCTGTTAGAAATTCTTCTTTATTACAAATGTATAGCATATCTATGAGCGAAATTATAATAAATAGTACCTATTGATAAATATATCCACATTTCTAAAAAACAAAAACTTTAAGATAACCATACCTTCACCTCACACAAAGTGAAACAATGTTTAGATAAAGGAGGAAGAGCAAAAAAAAGACGGGGCTGGGGTCTATTGGAAGTTATTTTTCCCGTGAAAATCGACGAGATTTGTCTTTGGAGTCAAACAAAACAAAACAGTGTGACATCATTAAATACAAAACAGCTCTAACAAATGCCTTAATTTCAAGCTTTAACTGGAGACATTTTTCTTTCACCCGGAGGGCTTCCAGCAAACAGCAGCAGACAGAAGGTTAACAGAGACGAAAAAAAATCACCTTACCTTAAAACTAAAAAGATATTTTTATAACATCTTCCGTCAACCACCTTTCAAAGGAAAGAAGAAAAAAACTTTATTTACTCTGTACTAATTTATTAATACACATTAAGTAGAATTAGAAATGTTATTTTGTAAAATAAAACAGAAAGTACATAGCATTAAAATTACAAAATCTATAGGGACCATGAGTTAAACATAGAGGCAGCACTACTGCCGAAGATAGCGCTCTCTTGTGTTTTTTTATTCCAATAATTTGGGAGAATTGGGGCAAATATTGTATTATATGTAGTATATATCATAGATAAAAGAGTTCACAGAGCCTAGGGGGCTTGGATGTTTAATAAATCATCCCCCAAAGCTTACATTTTTGTCCGCAGTTGGCGCTAAAGTCGTAACGAACAGTCCCTATTTCATTTTAAAGCTATCAAAGGTAAAATTTGATATGCATGATCCAAAATCTAATATAAAATACGATTGAGAGTTGATTAAATTTATCAAAACATTATTATTATTTTTTTTAATTTATATATTGCTTTTTGAGACAATCTGCTCAAGTTGCTGAACTGGATAATCCTTCCAAGTTGGACTTCCCATGGTGAAATTGGTGTTTGTTAAAATTTTCAAGTTTATTCTCGACTTTTTTGCTTCTAATTATATAGCACTTTTCAAGTGGTAATAGATTTAAATTGAGCAAACTATAATAATCTATGTATTTTTCGTATTAAATTATGACATTAATATATGTGATGGAGTCGGGAAAAAAGGGCCCTTATCTTCACCTACCAGTTTTTTCAGAAATGGCAAAAATGTGGGTAAAATTTTTGATTACACATTTGAATTCAGCAGCAAATTTTTATTCGGAATAGAATAATATCGAGGGTAAAAATAGAAGAGATGCCCTATTTTTTCTTCTTAAAAATTGTCAAAATTTAAACGGCTATATCTCAAAACTACCGTTTTTTTATTATAATTTCTAAATAATCAAAAATTCATAACTGTCCGGACAAAAAGCGTTTTGTTCAGTTATTGTTTCCCTAGTCCAGTTGAAGATAAGACCTCTTTTCCTTGACATCATTGCATAAAAAAGTTCCAAGATTCCTTACAAAAATAACTTAAAAAATAATTAATTTAAGGTATTGAGTCTATTCAACCTTAACTAAAAGTCATTTTTGTAAAGTTTCTTTATACTCACGAACTAATAAAAAATTTAAAAACTTGATTTGGAGTTATCTATTAAAAAAATCATTATTACTGACAATGACTGAATGAAGGAAACATTTTATTTGTTTCATTCATTGACCCCTTGAAACTCTGAAGAAGGAGGGAAAAATCCTCCGAAACGTCGGTTTGAAAGGAAAGGAGGAAGGATTCCAATAAATTACACCTTATTTGATATGTGTTAATTTTTTCTTTCCTCACTAACTCTGGGCTGCCTTCTATTACATTCAATTAAAATTACTGACAATATTATTAATATTAATTAAATGTAATGGAAGGCAGCCCAGAGTAGTGAGGAAAGAAAAATTAACACATATAAAATAAGGTGTATATTGAATTCTCCTTCCTTTCAAACCGACGATTCGGAGATTTTCTCACGTTCTTCAAGCAAGGTCAATGAATGAAACAAATAAAATGTTTCCTTCTTCTCCACAGTAGTAATTCAAAAACTTTCTTCATTTTTAACAAAGGCATAGAAAAATGAAGAAAGTTTTTGAACACTACTGTGGAGAGAAGAAGGAAACATTTTATTTGTTTCATTCATTGACCCTTTGAAACCCTGAAGAAGGAGGGAAAAATCCTCCGAAACGTCGGTTTGAAAGGAAAGGAGGAAGGATTCCAATAAATTACACCTTATTTGATATGTGTTAATTTTTTCTTTCCTCACTACCTCTGGGCTGCCTTCCATTTTTTTTTTTTTCAATGCAATCGAATGCAAGAAGGGGTGTACCAGTAAAGATGCAGCCCCTATGGATCTCGAAAGACCCTTGCATTACCGAAGAGAAGGGAAAGTTGATTAAGTGAGAGGGTGTAGACGTAGGTGTCTATGCACTCCGGTTTTGAAGGTTTGAAGATTATAAGTGCTGGGAAAGATGGAGGCTGGGAGAGAGTTCCAGTTCCTTGAAGTCATGGGGATATATGAATTGGCGAATGAAGTGGTCCGGCACTTTTCTAATTTGACCGCGAAAGAGTGTTGGGAGTCGGCAAAACGCGTGCTACGTGCAAAGCATGCTTTGGGGGGAATTATTGATTTTATCTCATCAGAGCACCTGCCGTGATAGTATCTATAGAAAAGGGAAAGGGCAGAGACGTTTCTTCGATGAGCCAGCGAGTCGAGGGAGTCGGTGATGGTAGAATCGTCAATTAGCCTGACGGCTCGTTTCTGAATTGCATCAAGGGTAGCAAGAGAATATTTTGAGGCTCCTCTCCATAGATGAGAGCCGTATTCGAGACAGGGGCGGATTTGGGCCTTGTAGATGGTGAGAAGTTGTGGGGGTTTGTAAAATCGCTTGGACCTGAATAAGAAGCCAATCTTCATTGCTGCAGATTTCGCTACAGAGGAGATGTGTTCATTACATTCAATTAAAATTTCTACCAGTCCGTCTCTCTCCAGAGAAAATTTCGTTGCAAAAAAAATATTAATATTATTTTTTGTAGATGAAAATCCGAAATAGCATAGCCTTAGTTGTTAAAATGGAAATCATATGGGGAGTTTAATTACATATATAAATTGTGACAATTTGGTGTTAGTTTCATCAACACAAAACAAGGGGATTGGCAACCTCACACTCTCGAATTCTAATAATAAATACCCTTTAAAATATTCAAGAAAGCTTCAGCATAAAAAATACTTTAAATAATTATAGTTTTGTTCAAAGCTAAACGAAACTGGGTGGTATAATGAATACGATTCAGACTTGAAATATGTACAAGCGTGGGGTGAACCGGAACCTAATATCGTGTAAATCTACTTCCACTTCTACTATCATTTCCAAATATTTCCAAAAAATTCCAGTGCCTACTTTAAATACTAAAATAATTCCTCATAATTCCAAAGACGTATATACCTAATTCCATTCGTTCTTTACTTCTCGTGTACAAGATATTGTGTATTGATCTTGTCCAAAATAAATTAATACAATGATTATTTATTTATTTATTTCGGGGGGGGCTATTTTTTTTAATTTTTAGTCTTTCTGCGATTAGATTTTATTAATACTATATTTTATTTAACATCGATTTGAACATAAGCAAATATTTTACAAAAATTAACATTAAATATAATTATTATACAAATAGGGAAATACAAATATAAAAATACAAACCCAAAAATACAGATACAAATATAAAAAAACTTAGTTTATGGTATAATGAAAGGCAGACCATAAATGATTTAAATTTTATTCAATTTCCGAGGTTTCGGAGACTTTTTTCTCTCATTCTTCAGGGAGAGAATAAAGTCTCTGAAACTTCGGAAATTGAATAAAATTTAAATCATTGCCTTTTATTATAACCTACATATTTCGCTTACCAGTCCCTCTAAGAAAATAAATAAAATTAAATAAAAAATACACATATATTCAAATTTCACGATGCTAAAATATTCAAAAAGTAAAATGAATATAAAATAATAATTTTGAATTAATAAAATAAAAATTTAAATTTTATTATGGCAACATATAATACACCAAGGGGTGAACCGCGACCTAAAATCGTGTACACCTACTTCGACTTCCACTTTCATTTCAAGTAGAAGTCAATAGATAACAATAGATTATCTAATGAATTCCAAATTAATTCCAAAGATGGTGTACACCTAATTCCAATCGCGGTTCACCCCTCGTTATACACAAACATTTGTCATGAACCAAGAAAAGATAAAAAAGACTGACAACTCTTAAGGGAGTCTTTCTTGGACAGGTATGGCATTTGAATCTGCTGTAAATTCACTTGACAAATGCAGAGCTTTTGTTCGAATTTTATGGTCGGGTATTTTTTCGATGATATTGTTAAACAAAGGCATAACTAAAGATGTTCGTGACCGTGTCCGCCCCGCTCTCCATTTATTTTCTAAACTAACTAAAAAATCTCTAAAAAATTTTGGTTAAAAAGCTGATATAAAAATTACCCGTTTCACTGATTTTATTTAAAAAAAATTTTTAGAATAAAAAAAAGTAAAATCACAAAAGCATTTTTTTTTTTTTTTTTTATATAATGATTTTGGCGCAAGAATATAATACACCAAAAAGGTCCAATCTCTGTAGTTGCTCATTGTGTGTAAATGTTGCATTAAAAACCAGTTTTTTTACTAAAATAAAAATACTATCTGGCTAAACACAATTTATTTTTACTTTACCATACAGGGTAGGGTCAAATACCATATTGTAATCGTGCATGAAAAAAGTGTTTTTTTTTTGCTTAGTTTTTTCGAAATATCTCAAAAACGGCTGAAACTATTTTGATTAAAAAAATTGAGCGAAACCATAGCATTTCGGTCTACAAAAAAGCTCTAATAAGTGAACATCGAAAAAATTATATTTTACGAGATAATAACTGTTTTGTCAAAATGTCTGTTAGTACGTTAGTCTATGCGTTACCAAATTTTTGTGGACGCACTAGGACAAAAACGTGTGAATATCAAAACCAAATTTCACATGTAGTTTTGGTGCATTGAGATTTAGAACTGATTAGATTTTTGTTGAAATCGAAACCAAAATTAAGGAAGGGGGGGGGAATTAAAATGATAAGATTTCCATACTAAAAAAACCGAGAAAAATGAAATATATCATAAAATGAACCTATAATAAAAAAGAAAGTTATTATTTTTTCCGTGAGCCAAAATTGGGGGTGGAGGGGGGTGGGGGGAGTAAAAAAATGAAAATCTAGGCCCTTGGATCAAACTCAATCAAATTTTGTTCCAGAATACTAAAAGTGTAAAAAATGCCCAAAATAGGGGGGGGGCAAACATGATTATAAATGATTTTTTAAAATATTAAATATAAGAGAGAGGGGCCAGGAGTATGGTAAAATCATGTGGATGGCCACATCAGTTTAAATTAAGTCAATATTTTTATATTTAAATTTAAATAAATTCTTTATTTTGAATTCAAGGCGGTATAAATATTTTGATAAATAAATAAATGTACTTTCTTTTATTTCAGGTGTGAGCTCAGCTAGTACAATCGACCTCTCTGCCCTGAGGCCCGCTATTTCGAGGCGACCCACGCAGGCCATCAAGACGGATGGTGTTCTACCAACATCCTCGATCTCCCAGCAATCAAGGTAAGGTTTATATATATATATTTATTTATTTTTAATTTTTTAATTTTTACTTCTTTTTGTTAGGGGAATAAGAAATTTTTCAAAAAATTACACTTTCTCATATCAAAACAACTTTTGATATTTATTATCTCTAATATATTCCATACATTTAAAATTTAAAATAATTCTCTCTTTTTTAATTGTATAAACAAACATGTTAATGGATTATTTCTTATTACTAATGACTTCTGTTTAAATATGATCTAAATGAAATTCAGTTTAAAAACTTTTTAAAATTTAAAATATAAAATACTAGGTAAACAAGCATCTGCTCTTTTATTTATATGAAACCTAGCTAGTATTTTATATTTTAAAAAGTTTTCTAAAAAAATTGTAAAAATTTTCTTTACTTTATTTAATAGATATGTTTATATTGCATGTAGGATTGTCTTATCCCCTCGGGAGTCGAACCCAAGCACTAGTACCTACGCTTTCCAGGCCTTGAGACCTTAGACCATGAAATATATAGACACGCCCTGGTGTAGATTTGGTGGGGCCAACATCTCCTAGAGAAAGTGACGTCATCTGTAGGTAGGAACACCCTGAAATAGCATGGCCACTATAGGAATTATTATACATTGAGATAAATATATCGTAGTTTAGATTATTTATTTTGGATTTCAATAATCGCAAATTAATATTAAATTAATATTACCAAAATATTTATGCGAGAACGTGACGTCATCTGTAGGCGATGTTGGCCTCACTTCACTCTGTATGGAGAGTAGCAGAGGGCGTGTCTATATATTTCATGGTCTAAGCTTGAGACCATCACCACCAAACAAGTTTCGTAAATATTTATATTTTTTATTTTTATACAAGGTATACAATTTCATCTCCAAGACAATCAGTTTTCAACGTTTTTTTTTTTAATTTTTAAATTTCCATTGATAAAAGAGGAATTTCTCCTAAAACGTTTAGTTTTTAATAAACGTTTTTAGATTGTTCTATAAAAGATATTTATTTATAAAAAGAAACAAAGAGGTTTCCCTTTGCTTGATGCATTATGATTCAACAACTCTGCTACTCTCTGGAAAATAAAAACTTTTCAATATTTATTTATTTATTTATTTATATGTATATGTTGATTTGTATCAAACCGAAGACAACATATTTTATTTCCTGTTTAAAAAAAACGTGTGTGTAAACTTTTTTTAATTTTATAATTTTTATAGTTTCTTTGTTTTCGGATCCATCTTCACTTTTTAGACTAAATTAAAAAAAATACAAACCAGCCAAAATAAATAATTTGACCTTCCAATTGGCTGGTGTTGATATTTTTCTTTTTGTTGTTTTCCCCCTTACATACACACAAACACACACTTCTCTTGTCTTTATATAGACATTAAGTTAGGCGAGGCTTTCATCCGCCTAACTGCTTATTAGATTCATTTAAGCTATCAAATATAAATAATCTATAATTTGCGTTAAATTACACTTTATTTTTGTAGCCACATTCAAGTGAGTATCGATTACAAATTGAAGTGATGCCTCTCTTGCCCTCGGGGCTTTCGTTTATTGGTTACTTCGTTACTTTATAACACGAACCTAGTTAGTAAAACTCTGGTTTTGTACTAACCCTCTCTCTCTCTCTTTTGATATTGATTCGAATGAATTAGTTAACAACCTCGATTCGTACAAGATTCATTTTTTATTCGGTGATTTCGATTTTTCTTTAATTACAGAATTTTTAATAATTTATATGGCAAATTATACCTTTCAAAAAACACTTTTAAGCAGTTATTTAAGGGTTTATTACAGTTTAATTAATACATGTGTTTATATTATTTTTAAATTGAACGTTTTTGTGCCGAGGGGAGCAGAATTTTTATATACCATATTAAAGGAGACAATAAAAGAGTGTGTCTTCTGCTGAAATTATAAATTTTATTTATAACGAGACTATAGTTTCGAGGGCCTTGCCCTATTCATCAGTCTATTACAATTGATTCACAGGAATTAAAGTATGAATGGAAAGTGAAATTTTCACGTGGATGAGTTAAGAATTGTCACTTATACTTGTATCATTTTTTTGGCTGTAGGTTGCGTTAATGGGGTTTTTATTTGTACAAATACACTTCCCACCCCACCGATCCTATCCCCAATCCCGGAACTTCACCCCCGCCTCTAATCACCCTCCACCCCAGTAAACCAACCCTGACTATATAATGAATAATCCAAGCGGTATCACTGCCATCTATTGGCAAATTATTCAAGCTTGACCTACTCACTCGACCCCCTGGCTCACCGAAGAAACGTTTCTGCCCTTTCCCTGTACAACAGATACATACTATCATGGTGCCTGTTCAATCGAGCTGAAATCAAGTATCCCTCCTAAAGCCCTCTTTAAGAGAAACACGCGGTTTTCCAACGCCCAGCACCCCTTTGCTGTAAAATTGAATAAAAATCGAACAAGCGCTTTCGCCAACTCTTTTATTCCTATGATCTCCGGAGACTGGAACTCGCTCCCAGCCACCGTCTTCCCCGCGATTTATAACCTTCAGCTGTTTAAGACCCGTATCCACAGATACCTTCGGCCCCTACCCAGTCCATAAAATCCCCTCTTCTTCTTCTTTTCACAATGGAAGGGCCAACCCAGGCCTTTAGGGTATGCACCTTTTTGGTGTAACTCCTTCTCTCATCATTATCATCAAAAAAAATTCTTAAATATCAAATCAAAAATGTATATAATTAGGATTTCCACATTAGACTATATATTAATTAGAAAATTAGAATTAAATTATAGATAGCAAAAAATAGTTGAGCAAGTTTTAATATGATACTTGAATTTAATTCTTAATTAACTTCCGATTGAGTTATTAGATCCAGTGAGTTTTTATCCTTTCCGGAAATTCCATTATTTCAATTTCTTAATAACGTTGTTGTTGTTTTTTTTATGTTTGGGTGAGCTGTTCTAAAGACCCTCGCTTCATTGGCTAATTAGTTTTTGAAAATTGACTAACTGAAGTGAAGTCAAAACGTGGATTGACTCCAGGTAAACTCTAAATAACTCACCTTTGTAAAAAAAACAACAACTTCCCAATTCACCTGGATAGATAGACCTGAGAAAGATCGGTGCGGGGTTTAGAAGGCCGGTGAAGGAGGGCGGGGGGGGGGTGTTTTTTTAAGCAACAGACTGAGACTGACCAACTGCCAAGAGAATGACCATCTTGACCGGTTAACAACAACAGCAGCTGGACCATTTCAGTTTAGTTCAGTTCTGTTCGGCGTGGATTGATGAAAGACGGAATACCTTCCTGTTCCCTCCGCCCTTAAAAAGCCCCCCCCCCCTAAATGGCCTACCCTATTTGATAATGATAAGATTAGATAAAAATAATTATTGGTTAATTGTGAGCTTGATAATACCGGACCGGTGGTCAAACGTTATCATAATGGACCCTTCGATTTAATTAATTATGAAGTGAATTTCATATCTAAATCAATAAATTAATATAGTCATTCAGCTGGAAAGATTAGCTAATTATGGGATTTTGAAGGTTCCGTACCAAATAAGGTAAAAACAGAACCCTTATTGTTAGTCTTTGCGTCTGTTTTCTCCCTCTGTCACAAGCCTGATTCATAAAAATTAAAGCTAGATAAGTTCAACAGTTTTATTTATTTATTTATTTTGTTTTTTTGTTTTAATAGTTTTTAAGGAATTTGGTGTTGGTTCTTGGTGAAACATTTTTTAAAATTATTGAATAAAAAATACTTGGTAGGTTTCACATTAAGATATAAAAATAAAACGAATTTATTTTTGAAGATCTTTAATCTCGATATATATATTTTCGGGTGGCTAACTCATCTTCAGGAGCAACAGAAAGTAACTGAATATATATATATCGGGATTAAAGTCTCATCAAAAATAAATTCGTTTTATTTTTATATCTTAATGTGAAACTTACCAAGTATTTTTTATCCAATAATTTATTTATTTTTATGTATAATCATAATGATGACAAGAACAGATCCCAACCTCTATAGTCCGGAGTGGACCCCTGTATTGTGAATAAAAGAATAAATTTTATATTATAAAAAAGTGTATAAATATATTAAAAAATCTTTTATAGAACCTAACATTCAACTAACCTGGAACACAATTTTGTCTTTTCCAATCCCAAAATATTAGATAAAGAACGGAATTTAGAAAATATATTAATTTTCGAAATGATCGATTGTTTTAGATACAGACAAACATTTTTGTTTTTCTAAAATTTATCAAAAATTAGCTCAGGATTTGATGGAAGGCAGTCCAGAAATAAATAATAGACTAGTTTCAATAAAAGAGTAGGTATTTATTGCAAATGTTTTCCCTTTATAGTATTTTGTAACTGAACTTCCCTCCTTCTTCAGGGTTCAAAAAATTCATATGGTAATCCTCCTTCCTGCCTCCTTATTCAGTGTTTGTTGGGGTATAGAGTATATTTTTGTACTTTCCATCATAAGTATAGAACAGAGTGAATTTTCCTTAAATATGTATATTTTATATTTTTATTATAATTAATTTCATTTCCAAGACAATATGTCTATTTTCAAAATATTTATTTGTTTATAGTTGCTTTTTTTTATAGCAACAATTTTTTCAAATTTTTCATTGATAAAATGAGAATTTCTTCTGAAACTTATGAATTTTTCGATAAACGTTTCTAGATTGTTCTACAAAAGATTTGTATTTATTTATTAAACAATAAATAAATTTTTTAACATATTTAAACAAAAAGTGTTTTTGAGTATGAGGAAGGTGTATAAAGGCGGCTAAAAGGGGTCTAAAGTCTAAAGTTAGCCCCGTGGTTCAGGTTGGATGGGTTGTCGGGTGATCCAACAAAACCCTTAAAAGGCAGCCCTGTTGTGAATGAATGAACACCGACACCGGAGATTTCAGTCTCACACTCACATTCACTTGTCAATCACCTGCACACACACACAGACACATTAACACTCGTCAAAATGCACACAGTTGACAGAAACAGGAGCTGAATGACGCCAATCGTAACCTAAGTTTATTAATATCACACAAATTATTAGTAATGGAATATAATACTCCTAAATAATATGAAGAAAAAGTAAAATTATTTCAAGTCTCTGTACGGTTTCTAAAAGTTATAGTTTTTTGGCAATTTTTTGTTAGGGTTGAAAAATTAAACTTTCCATAAAGGGGTATATAATACATCTTGAATTCCACATTTTAGTTCAATAGCTAAAATCTTTTGACAGCTTTCCGTATGCCAATTTAATTTTCTGCATTTCAACCAGTAGTTCTGGTTATAAAACTGAATTTGTCCATACCAAATAGACAGATATCAAATAAAATAACAATAAAATAAAAAATGAAAATATTCAAAACTCCGTTTTAATTAATTAATTTGATAGCCTTGTCCACTTGGCATGGACAAATTCAGGTTTTGGTGGTGTTTTAGTTACTGTGTTCATGAGAGTCCAATGGTATTTTCTTAAAAAATTGATTATTAATTGATAGCATAATTAAAAATTTTAAATATGATTTTTTTACTTAAAAAAAGCCAAACTGAAATCAATGTTGTGACGTCAGAGGTCGGGTTAGACAATAGAGTGGGCCGAAAAAACTGAAATTTTTTTTCGAAAACACTTTAGTTCGGAAAAGTTGGCTATTGTAATAAGAAGAAATAATGCTTCCGGTCGCGCATCGAACTTTAAACTTATGAAAAATTGCAAAAATCACTTCTTACAAAAAATTCTATTTTTTCTAAGATGTATCGCGAACGTAAAAAAGTAAATTATTGATCAGAATTTAATTTATTTAGGTTATTTAAACTATAAAACAAGCATTAAAAAACTAGTTGGATTATTTAAAAAATTTTATCTAATAGAAAAAATTACAAAAATATAGTGATTTTTGCAATTTTTCATAAATTTAAAGTTCGATGCGCGATCGGAAGCCTTTTTTCTTCTTATTACATACAATAGGCAACTTTTCCGCACTAAAGTGTTTTCGAAAAAAATTTCATTTTTTTGGACCCACTCTATTAGACAAGTTTCTCCAATTTTAATATATAATACGAAACAAATTTTAAAATGAATAAAAAAGGTATTAAAGATATATTCTCTAAAATTTAGCTGTTAAAGATCTTCTATTCCCTCTGAACTTTTTGAATTTAAGGAAATAACTGTCTAAACCGTCCTCTGGATTCACGATACTTTTATCGTATTTTTCACTATAAATTTTTGTTTCGTAATTTTTCAAAATAAAGAAATAGTTTTAATTAAACTAACAATTTATATTAAACCAATAAGAAACAATCCCATCAATGTCTTTTCGAGATTTTATGTTCATGCATTTGGATCATGCCTTCTCGCTCATTGGAATCACCTTTAAGACTTGAAGAAATCGTTAATATTAGAAAGTAGACGCAATTCTTTTCACTCAAGTAAATTAAATACGATATAAATTGACTTCCTTAAATAGGCTAATAACTATAAAAATATTATTGAATTGGAATTAATTTCAAATTCAAGACAAGATTTTCTTTCAAAGAAACTTCAATTATTATTCCGGGCAAGCCTACCTACTCTTTAATTATACTCCTTTTGGTAAATTTATTATATTTCTATTTTATACTTATTTTATTGGTTTCATCAGGGGACATTAAAAAAAAGGCAGAAAAAATTAGAATGTGAGATTTTACCGAAAGATTTAATTACCGATTTCATGGTGGTTTTGGTTTTTGAATAGAAAGAGAAGGTGTGAGCATAAGGTTGACTAACACAATAAGTGATGTCTCTCTTTCTCTTTCTTTTTTTCGCAATGCAGAATGCATGAAATGTGTGAATTTTGGCCAAATTACCCGAATGACACCTTTGCTGGCTCGTTTCTTTATTTCTTGCTTGGGTGTTGGGTCGCCTGCCATGGTAATTGAAGCCAAGGTGGTATCTTTTCAGGGCGGCAGCTTTCCGGTCCTTATTTTGCCCCCGAGAGTCACAAAGTCCCTTTTTCTCAATTACCGGCCAATAATGGTTGGCAACCTGGCTGCGGACCCACCGACCAAATAAATCAATGGGGTGTGACACAAAGACCTGGAAAATAAAAAAATAAAAAAAAAAAGATGTTGCTGCCCTGATAAAGTTGAAATCTCGCCAATGCACCCGAATTCTTATCTCACGTGCCGTTTTGTCTTGAACACAGATCGATGGATTGTTTGAACAAAAGGACGAGTTCAATCAATCAACAAAGACTAATAGAGACACATGAGACAAACGGAGAGCTTCCTGAAAAGGTAGCGACTTGGCTACTCCTAAGTATTAATATATGTCACCTCAAGAAACCAAATCACAATTCAAATTATTTTTATTTTTTGTATCCATATCGTCCTGGGTTAAAAAATGATTAAATTAAAATAATTAAAACTTTTATTTTTGGATAATTGATTAGTTACACACAAAGAAAAATCAATAAGGTTGTCCTTTGCTTGATGCAAATAAACATATTATGTAAATCATCTTAAACCGAAAAAGACAAAATATAGTATTGAAAACATTATATCTTTTGGCCTTTTGGCGAACACCCTGTATATAATTTTGTATATTATATCCTACGTATATTTCTTGTATATAGTTTTATCTGATGACTTGTGTATCCAGAAATTTTTTTATATAAATATTGACAAATTCCCGGTGAGTAGAAAAACAAATTTGTAATTGATTGATGTAGTCGGACAAGACCGATTTAATATTGTTATCATTGTTTGTCATTGTTCAGCTCTGAAGATGGCTACAATCGATACCCGAAATGTTAGAGGGGTTCATAAATAAAAAGAAATAAAAGAAAGCTGCACGTCTCATATTTAAACCCTTAATAAATTATGTAAATAATTTGAAAGTTTATAATGAGAATTAAGGACAGTTTTTTGTGTGGTTTTTACTTTCACATTTATATTCTACTAGCTGACGACCGGTCCTTCGGCCCGGCGTCACCTAGCCTGGCGGGAGCGTCTCGTTCATACCAATTTAATAATTGAAATTTAAAATCTTACTGTAAGTATCGAAAGAATGTGCTGAATGAAATTGATTCAAAAATAAGGAAGAATAAGGAAAGATTTATTTAACACATTGCCTAAGCACGATCACTATCTGACCAATCAGAATCGTTCTAATAATTTAACGCTTTGGCATTGGCTATGCACTGGCCAATCAGATCGTTTCCACATACATATATATCCACATACTTTTCTATTTTATATATATAGACTAGCTGACGACCGGGCCTTCGGCCTGGCGTCACTACCTGGCGGGGAGCGTCTCGTTCATACCAATTTAATAATTGAAATTTAAAATCTTACTGTAAGTATCGAAAGAATGTGCTGAATGAAATTGATTCAAAAATAAGGAAGAATAAGGAAAGATTTATTTAACACATTGCCTAAGCACGATCACTATCTGACCAATCAGAATCGTTCTAATAATTTAACGCTTTGGCATTGGCTATGCACTGGCCAATCAGATCGTTTCCACATACATATATATCCACATACTTTTCTATTTTATATATATAGATAGATAGATAGATTAGAATAATGTGAAGTATTGCGATCGCCTGCCTACGTCCTGAAACTTTGAGAGCTTCTATCTCAGAGATGAAAAACATTAATTTCATTTTGTAACTTCTAGCTGGAAGGAATAGATGCCCTTAATAGTTGGAAAAAGGATTTAGGACATAAAACTAGAGTGGTCCCCAGAGGGCAAAAAGTGGCCAAAAATCCATTGGTCAGTGCATAAGAGGTACCCACTTGCGTTTCTCATCCATAAGTCTCAGAGCTAGGAAATTCAAACCTTTAGCTCGATATAGGCTAGAGGGAGTACAGCAAGCTTTTGATTGAAATCGGAAAACCGGAAGTGGACATTAGCATGAAAGATTTTTCGATTTTTTTGATTTTCTCAAAAACGTCACTAACGATTTTTTCTAAAATTGGTGTAGGTACTTATCAAGTGTCATGAGTTATTAGTCGTGTATAAATTTTAATCCGTTTGAAATAAAGGAAGGAGATGTAAATTAGGAGTGTCGCGATGATTTCAAATAAGGGAGAATGCGCAAGTCGTGTGGTGAACATGCTAGTTGATTTTTATTTTTCAATCAACGTTTCGTCAACTTTGCCGCATCAAAAATAATGTATCTTGACGAATGTGTGAAGTAACTATTTAAAACCCTGAAGAAGTGGGCGGGAAAAATCGACTAAACTTTGGTTGAAAAATAAATAGAATCGCACAAAAACTTGTCCTTAATTCCCAATATAAACATTTGAATTAACAAATTATGGACGGAAATGATGAGAGCATGAGAGTAATAAAATTATGTAACGAGCTCACAAAACAGCCAATTGGGTAATTGAACCCATAAGAAATAACAGATAAAATATTTCTGATTAAAAAAGAATGATTCTTAAGGTCAAACCTTTGAAACTATAGTCTCAAACAAATAAATTATATATATTCATATTAGATAGTATTTTAATTTTGTAAAAGACGAACTGGTAGAATTTCAAGGGAGAAAAATTGAAAATAAAATTCCGAATAAAATAAATTTTTTATAAAGTCATTTTTGAAGAAATAGGAAAGATCTTCCGAAACGTCGGTTTTTAAGAGGATAAAACGACTTTCCAATAAATTTATTTAATTAGGAATTTTATTTTTTCATTATCCTTGGGCTGCGCCTTCCATCCATCCATCTATATTTATATTTGGTACTAGCTGCAAGGCCCGCTTTCGGCGGCCCTCTTGCTAGCCAGGGAGCCAGTGTCACCCCTTGAACCCCCAGCCTCTAACCCCCCCCCACCTACAGCACCCGCACCCCGCACCATGCCCAAACCCTGTTTATCATAAAATTTGCCGTAGGGTTAATAATTTAGGAGTTATTTGATAATTTTCATTCGTGCGCCCCCCAAACCCCCTTCTGGGGTCAACATATCAAAACGTCATATAGCTAAAAACGTAAGTTAGAAGACATCTGATGTAAATATGAAATTTCATAATAATCCCTTCAGCTGTTTTTACGTGAATCGTGAGCAACTTTTCGGAAACCATTGAAACAGACAGACATACATACAGACATACAGACAGACAGGAATTTTGTTGAGGGTGTTTTCGTTCATAACTTTGCTTGAAACGTGTGCAACCAAAATTTGCCGTGATTTGGAGCAATGTACAGACCAAAACCTTAATTTTATATATAGGTATATAGATATAGTTATATGTTAATTTGTATCAAGCAGAGGACAACCTCATTGATTTCTCTTTATGAATCAACAGCGCTGCTACTCTCGGCAAAACAAAATATTTTCAACGGAAACTATTTGATTTTTTATTGATTTAATTTTCTTAGAATACAGAAAATTTTCAGAAACATCTTATGTATTTAATAAAACAGAAAATTCATTTTATTTTGTTTATCATTTTGTCTTGAAGAAATAAATAAATAATTGTTCAAGTTAAGGACAAATAATAAAAAATCAAAAACAGAAAAGGGCGCTTTTATAAGCATATTGATAACGCCTGAACACTTCAACCTGTGCCAACTTGCAGCTAAACATGTCAGTACTTGTAGAATAAGGCTATCGCAAGCTGATGATTTATTGAAAAGAAATATTTATAATTATATAATAAAAGGGCACTTTTATCATCATCACAATCTGATTATGGAAGAAAAATAATTAAAATTATACATTTAGCAGGGTCATTATTATCCTCTATAAATATTACATACATATTCAGTTTATTCAATCCCACCCATATCTCTTAAAACTTACAATTTATTTTATATAATAATATTTTGAAATTAAAATAGTATTTTGCTGAGAGAGCATATTTTTTAATTTATTTAAATTCTATAGAAAAAAAAAGAATTTGTAGGGTACGAAATTTAAAAGCCACTTCTCAAAACAAATTGTAAACTCTAATAAAGAGTGGGGCATAAAGATCTACCACATTTTGAAGAGGAATAAAAAATTAAAAAAATTTAACTAGAAAAAAATAAATATATTTTTTAGAAAAGAACATAAAACGAGGTGGCTGAGCGCAAACTACTTTCGCATTTACCCTAACTGCCCAATTTTCACCTTTATAATTATACAGGGTGGAGCATAAAGATCTACCACATTTTGAAGTGGTATAAAAAAATGAAAAAAATTAACTAGAAAAAAACTGAATATATTTTTGAAAAGAACATAAAATATATATATTTTTATTTTAATGTGTTTTAAATATTATCAGACCAAAAAAAGGGGGGGGGGGTCAAAAATGAAAATTCTAGCCCTTTCGACCAAACTCAACCAAATTTTGTATACATATTCTGTGGACCCCCAGAAGGCTATAAATGCAAAAACTAACCACCCAAAATGGGGGGGGGGGTCAAAAATGAAAATTCTAGCACCTTTGAGCAAACTCAACCAAATTTTGTATACATATTCTGTGGACCCCCAGAAGGCTAGAAATTTAAAAACTAAGCAAATTTTGTATACATAGTTTGGTCGAAAGTGGTAGAATTTTCATTTTTGACCCTCATTTAGGGTGGTTAGTTTTTGCAGTTCTAGTCTTCTGGGGGTCGATATGAATATGTATGCAAAATTTGGTTAAGTTTGGTCTAAAGGGCTAGAACTTTCATTTTTGACCCCCCTCCACTCCGCCCTTTTTGTCGGAAAATGTTTAAAACACATTGAAAAAAAATTATTTTATGTTCTTTTCAAAAATATATTCAGTTTTTTCTAGTTACATTTTTTCATTTTTTATACTACTTCAAAATGTGGTAGATCTTTATGTCCCACCCTGTATAATTATAAAGGTGGAAATTGGGTAGTTATGGTAAATGCAAAAGTACTTTGCGCTCAGCCACCTCGTACTTAGTGGATTAATTCAAGAATTTTCACTGTTTTTTTATCATTCATCGTGTTAGGTGAAAATCCTTTTCAACTATTATCAAAGTCAAAAATGCTTGAGATACTAGATGATAACTAGCAATTTCTTGATGGATTGGTTGGTTGTAAAAACATTTAAAAATATACCTGAAACTAGAATCAATCAACCTATCACTTTTTCGATATCATATTGCATAATACGAGAGGTTCCGCATGATTTTCTATGGTAAAATCGATAGCCTAATTGATTCTCGCCCTAGGTATCATATCAACACTTGTAAATGGCTTTAGAAATAAAGATCGAAACGTTTTGATTTTAATAGAAAATGTTAATTAATCATCTATTCTAAACATGGGTGGTCTGCACAGAAAAAACATCCAAATCAATTAAATATGTTTTTCTTTTATTGCCATTTCTTACAACAAAAATAAGTTTTCTTCTATACGAAGCAGTGGAAATGATGTTTTGGCGAAGAATTTTTTAAACATCTTTACGTTATAAAAAATTTTTAATTAAAATAATTGGGCGAAGCCATGGTGTTTTGGTTTACAAAAAAGACCTAATAAGTGAATATCAAAAATTATATTTTTTCTAAATATTAACTGTTTTGTCAAAATGTACGTTGATTACCTAATTTTTGTGGACGCTATTGCTTAAAAACTAGTGTGAAAATCAGAACTAAATTTCAAATGTAGTTTGTGTCCATTGAGATTAAGAGTTGATATCGACCCAAAATTAAGGGGGGGGGGAGTTAAAAAAATTATGAGATTTTAAAACTAAAAAAAAAACAAGAAAAATGAAATCCCAACCAAAAAACAGGCCAAGTTCGAAAAAGTAGTGAAATCCAGTATGTAGCCAAGTTAAATTCGCCAAGAATAATTGCGTGGAGAGATCTACTATTTTCTCAACTCAATTATTCTTGGTGAATTTAACTTGGCTACACACTGGATTTCACTGCTTTTTCGAACTTGGCCTGTTTTTTCATAGTATGTTTTGGTTAGATTTCTCTTCTTTTTGTAAGCTATGAGGAAGCCCGTTTGGTCTAAAGGACGAGAATTTTATATTTTGACCCCCACCCATTTTTGGTGGTTAGTTTTTGTATTTCTAGCCTTCAGGAGGCCCACAGAGTATGTATACAAAATTTGGTTGAGTTTGGTCGAACGGGGTAGAATTTTCATTTTTGACCCTCCTCTCCATTTTGAAGGGGTTGAAAGATAGAAACATTGCATTTTTGGAATTTTTCTTTTGTTTGTGTCCCAAACTCTACTAAAAATAGAACTATCAATATAAGTCCTAGACCCTTTAATCGGCTTGTATGAAATTTCGCATATGCCCTCAATATAACCTTTTGAAAATGACTCACTATGTGAAATTGATAGTGCTCAAAGAATAGGGAAGGGGATATTTTCAAACAAAAATCGAAGAAAGCTGATATTTTTTAATAAAAAGTCTCATAATTAAAAGGAGATATTATTAAAATTTCAATTTCTATTTAAATCACATATAATTAATTATAATTATTTATTGAACCCGAACAAATAATACAATATAGGTACTTATCACAGTAAACAAAAGTTTCAACAGCTTCATTATGGAGATATTATTAATTCTAATAGGAAAGTTTTTGTTTTGCCGAAGTAGCGAGTTGTTGATTCACAAGAAACAAAAGAGGTTGTTCTGCTTGATTCAAATAAACATACACATATATCGAGATGTTATGTCTGTATATATATTATTTATTTGTTTGGGACTATGGTTTCGGGCTTGGTTTTCATCATCATCTTTCTTCAGTATAAATGTTTTTCATGGGTCAATATCATATGGATATTAAACTTGGTGTTCTTTCGTCATGTGGAGCTAGAACCAATAAAGCTTTATTGGTTCTAGCGCTCCGCTGTGGCGAAAAACTTTTCCCTTCGTATGTGTGGCCATGAAAAGCGTATGTGAGAACGATGTCGTCTTCCGAAACTACTAGTGCCGAAACAGTAAATAGCTATATATACGTATATATATATATGTGTGTATGTATTTGCATCAGCAGGCAGCGCCTTGTTGCTGTGGTACTAATAAATACATGTGTAGAAATTCAATATGCGTAATATTATAAGTATTTTGTGCGTAGGCACAAAGGTGGCAATTAATAAGTAAAAGTCACGTGGATGGCGCATCCAGTATATTTAATGCTAAAAGACGTCTGTATCTTCTTTAGGCAGCACTCATGACAGGCGAATAGGATTCCGTTATGCCTCATTGTGTGGGTACGCAAAAATAAAGCTGATTAATGCTTCCGCTATCGATTGTAGCGATGAGAAATTCGTAATGGAAGGGTTCATCTTTTTTTATTCGCAATACTACTTTCGTCATCTGTTTAAAAAGTGAAATAGCTAATAGTACTAATTTGTTTGTCAAATGCTTTAAGTGTGAATGCCAAAGCCGAAAAACTTCGCCCGCCACTCTGAGTCAATGAATGACTTTCCCTGTACGCTCGCCTTCGCTGTATTGTGTATTGATACGTTGTAAGGTAGTGAAATTGTTAAATCGAGAAGTGAATTGAAATGAGTAATGTAATTTCTGGTGAGAATGCCATTTCGATCGATTCTCTGAATTGCTCATTTCATTTACATAGAGATATGTCGCCTCTCCTCTCTTGGCGTATGGTATGTCTCAATAAAATAAATAAAGTATTATCTTCTTAGTGTCGACGCATATTATTATTATTATTATTAGCTATTCATTATTCCGTAATGTTAGGGATAATTTTAATATTGCAAAAGAAGGCTTATTTTTGTCAAAATGGCCGAGAAAAAGTACTCTGATGCATGAATGGAAGAAATAGTACATACGTGATCGCATTTAGGTATCTAGCGGGGTTAGATTAAGCATAGGAGAAATATTTTCAATGCCCTTTAATAAGAATTCCATTCATCAATGACCTTGGGTTTTTGAACGCACAAGTAGGGCCGCTTAACATCGAAAACATTTGCCTTACTACTGCTAGAAGCAAATTTTTACAGGTACTAATTAGATACTTAGCTTGCAATTTTTGATAGGAACCAACTTCTCCCAGATATTCAGCATTTTCCGGGCAGGACATATTAGTGGGGCTGCTCGGCAGAAACGGATCATGTCCTGTCTGGAAAATTGAACTATCTTTGGCTATTATGGACATTAATACTATAATAGCTAGTAAGTACAGGTAATAGCAAAGATTAGTTTAATCAAGATGGGACATAATTGAGTAATATATTAAATAAAAAGTACTATCAAATATATGTTTTTAAATTAGCTAAATTTTCCAAAAAATACAAATATTTATTTTGAAGTGGAAACTTCTTTAGCGACGTATTTGTTTGAGTTTTTTGTTACAATAAAGGGAAATAAGAGAAAAGAGAATTTAAATTTCCTAAATGTAATTTAGTGTATTTGTCTATTAGTGGATTTTAAAATTAAAGTTTCACTTCTCCCGTGAGCTCATGTGGATGATTTCTAAAGAAAGAAGTACAAAGTGTTTTACCATTTTGAAATCTCGACTAAATGGGCCAATTTTTTAAATAACTTGCCACGCTAGTTTACTAGAGTTTTTTACATGAAAGATGATTAAAAGTTAGCTGATAAAATTTTTTAAAACTTAAGTCTGCAAAAATATTTTATTTCTCTGAAAGTATAGTACCTACTTATGGTTTTATTTTCAATTCTGGGTAATCACATGGTTATTCAGGATTGCATAACAAAAATTTGTAAATTTGTAGCCACAGCATCTCGATATTTAGGACGGAGTAGCGTATAACAACCATTTTCAAAAATGATTATAACTCGAAAACTATGAGACATTGATTAAAAAAAAATTTAGGTTCTGGACTGTCGTAAACTGGCCTATCTCCTGTTCACGTTTATCGTTGGGATACGGGACACCCTATATATTCTAACGTATCATTATAATAGGTCATATAAAAAGTCTCCGCAGTTTTTTGGTACATTTTTGAACAAAAAATGTCTTCAAAGAAACAAAGAGAGTTTTCTGCTTGATGCAAATAAACATACACACATATATATCGAAATGATATATTTGTATATATAATATATATATATCATTTAGATATATATGTGTGTATGTTTATTTGCATCAAGCAGGAGAAAACCTCTTTGTTTCTGCTTTGTGAATCAACAACTCTGCTACTCTTGGCAAAACAAAAACTTTTCAATTAAAAAATGTCTTTATTGAAAATCAATTTTAATCAAGTACATATTGACCATTATTATCTATGACCTTTTGCAATTTTTTGGGTAGCTTCATAATTCTATCGGTGTAGAACTTCTGTGATTTATCGTCGACAAACTTGGCCAAGTGATTTTCAGAGGCGCTTCGGTCGGCCAATTTTTTACCATCAAGAGAGACTTTTGCAGAGACCGAAACAAATAGTAGTCAGACGATGCAAGGCCCGGGCTATAAGGTGGATGCATTAAAACTTTGCAACCAAGTTTCGTCAATTTTGTTCCGAGTCATCAAAGATGTGTGAAGCGCTCGGTGAAAATCACTTGGCCAGAGTTTTTCGACGATAAATCATAGAAATTCTTTAGCAATGAAATTATGAAGCTACCAAAAAATTGAAAAACTCATAAGATAATAATGGTCAATATGAACTTGTTTAAAATTGATTTCCAATAGAAATTTTTTGTTCACAAATGTATCCAAAAAACCGCGGAGACTTTTATATGACCTATAATCTGAGATAATGTCACCTCATTCACTATTGTGAAGTTTAAATAATGTGGTAACTCCCTTTATCTTCGCTAATAAAAGTAACGGCTATACACATTAAAGGTATATGGCATGTAGGAAAAACCTGGCTAATACAGTTATATATTGGGCTGAGAAAAAAAGGTCTCTAAAAAAAAATTGCACGAATCTCAAAGCCATTTTACGAGTGCGTTTCGAGCCTTGAAAGTTTGCTTTTTCCTTCAAATTCTTTATTTAAAAGTTTGATCTCTTTCTATCTGCCTTTTTCTCTCTTTTCTCTTAAGAACCCGCTCGTTCTTCTTTGCTAATATTATTTATTTTTCAGAATTAAAAGGAAGTAAAATCTGTAAAAAATTGGCTGCAAGTAAAAGGAGAAGAATATTTCGAAATCCTCTTTTTTTCTGTCAATGTCCTCCATCACATCTCGTGGGTCTGTCTGTCTGTCAGGTGTATTTATTTCAATTAAGGCAACCGTACAAGCTTTTTGATAAACGTCTTGTGAAGTGAAATATATTGCCCAAAAGGTAAATAATCACTTATAAAGCTTTATGTTAAGCTTAATGATACAAGATAGCCGCTAAGAAGAATTTATTACTGTATTTTTTTTCTTTCTTTTCTTCCTAAAGGCTTGTCGGCATGTATGTCCTTGTAAGGATAGCTGTATAAATAAGCAAAAAAATAACACCTCTCGATCTAATCAAATTATAATAAATTGCCGATTGAATTCGATGATTTATTCAATAAAAAGTGGATATTAAATAAATATCGCAAAGAAAGAGAATGAGGGGTATGAAGAGGGAAGATGTTCAAAAGAAGAGGATGTCACGAAAAATAGGACCTGCATAAAAAATAATCAATTTTTTAGGCGTGGAAGTGAGGATGAGGTTCAGATCGATATCGTGATTAAGCATGAATTATTAAATATCCGAATAAAGATGTAGGCGATGATTTATTTATTTATTTATTTATTTTGTTGAAAATTTTGAATATATGCGTATTATTCAAACATTTTTATTATCATAGAAGAAAATCTTGTGTATTTAGGCGTATAATCGAATTGAAAGATTTTAGTCCGTTTCGATATATATATAACATATATTAATTTTATACATATATGTAGGATGATATTATTTATATAGGACTTAGAATACTTGTTTTACTGAAATAATATTTTAAGTTATTTTAAAATATCGCACATGCAATGTCAATAGAACCATATTCAAATTTTTATGAAATTGAGTTGGGGGTATTCAGTTACGAGTAACTGCGGTAAAGGCCATATATTTATTCTTAAAAATAGCCGCTAGAAGGCATATATATCCTTAGGTTTCTTGAAAAATGTGATCAGAAGCATATTCAAAACATTGTTATGTAAAAGATACAATGCCGATTTATGATATGGAGCCCGAGTCAAATTACATGTGCGATATGAGAGTATTGAATCATTTAGTTTTTGTTAGATAAATTGAATACTTACAAATATACTCTTTTCACATTATATGATGCATTTCTCGCAACATAAAGCTTATATATTGTAAAGATTCTAACTAAACACCATACAAAAGTAAGAAATTTCCCATTGCTTTTATCTTGACTCTTTTAATTTTGAATTCTAAATCATCGAGTGCGTTTTAAACTGTGTCTGTTATAGAAACAATAAATGTCCCCAAAAATTGACAAAATAACTCCAGTAATAGTACCTCTGATTACAAGTGTACCTGGATACGAGATTTTCGAGATATGAACCGGCGCTCGAGAAAACTTGTATCTTGATAGGAGTAAAAATTTAAATACGAACTCAAGCTGGCGAGACTTGGTTACGAAATCCTGTGATTAAAGAATTGAGTGTATGAAGTTTTGGTTGATCTTTATAGACCTCCTCATAGTGTGTTTAAGCATTTATTAATATCTTTTGGAATCGAATTATATGCACTAAAATGTCTTCTTATACCAGGGGAGGGGTGGGCATGAGTCGTTGCGAGTGGAGTCGGGGCTTAGCCCCCTGATAAGATAGGGCGCTATGACTAGTATATATATATTTAATTTGAAAATTATTATGTTGCAACATTCGCATCCATAGTAAATTAGTAGCAGGAATAGTATTGAACTGGACAAAATTAAAAACACAAGTTTTTTTATTAAATAGGCCAGACGTTTCGTCAGTTTATTCTGACTTCCTCAGTGGCCCATTTTATCATTCTTTGTCAAAAAAACAATTTCACTATAAGACACAATAACATTAACTTTCTTTAACATATAGGGCTGTGCGTTAAACATGAGCGGCACTCACTTCCAGTGGCACTCTCTTGTGTTTATTTATTCAAATGATTTGGGAGAATTGGGGCAAATATTGTTTTATATTATATATCCTAGATAAAGGAGTACTTGGAGCCTTAGGGGCCGTGAGCGAGTTCTTTGTCTTGGACGTTTAATAAATAAATCATCCCCCAAACATTGTCGTCGTCAATTGGCGCTAAAGTCGTGACGCACAGTCCCTATTATTGGCTCAAATTGATCAACTAATCTTGGAAGTGACTTTTCTTTAATCTTATTTTTTTGTCGTTTTTATTCAGAGATGCATGTGTAAAAATGGGCCACTGAGGAACTCAGAATAAACTGACAGAAAAGATATGTCTCATTAGAGGAAGTTCTTTCGCGGACAATTCACACAAAAAGTTTTAGCCTCGTAACCACTCTATAAATATGGACGAAACTACATTTTTAGGATATTTTTTTAACATTGTGACTGTCCACTCGCACTGCAAAATCTCTATGTAGATACACACATAGTATCCGAGATCGTTTCCAAGCCATTGTCTTATATCCTCTCCACTACGAAAATCATCGCCCAAATAGTGTGTTTTTATCAAAAGCTACGCGGTAAATAATTTCAATTTTTTTTAAAGTTACTCGAGATATATTATTCTAACGAAATGTTAGTTTTTCATCAAGATGGTGAAAGGTCCTTCAATGAAAAAAATAAAATAATGATCATATTCCCACACTTTCTTTCCCTATCTACCTTTATGTTCAAAATGTCATTTTTAAATGCAATTATTTCATGTTTGGTGTAGTAAATCGTCTTCAAATTTTAACAATATATGTATTATGCTTTTAATGACTTATATTCCAAGTTTCAAAAACTTTTTGAATTTTTGCATTTGTGAAAGAACTACCTTAATAAAAAAAAACTCTGTGTTTTTTAATTTTTTCCAGTTGCCTACTATTCCTGTTATTGAAAATAATTTTTTTAATCCGTTATTTTAATTAAAAACCCTGTAAAAGCGAAATCGTGTAAATAAAATAACGACTAAATAGGTGGGGTAAAAAAAAATTCAATTAATTTGGATTTAACTAAAGTTGACAATACTTTTCTTCTCCTTTCTTTGTACCCCTAGAGATAGGCAATTTCTCGCTCGCTCTCTTGACATTTATTGTCTCTATTCGAAGAAGAAAAACAGATTCAGCCCAAATTCTTTCTACATTTTATCGCTTGTTGATGTTATCATTTTTTCCCTTTAATTAAATTTCTTTATTCTTTTTGTTTAATGATCAAATTTTATATAAAAAAAATACGATTTACAGAGAAGTAGCAGAAAAGGTTAAACATTTATTTTTTATTTAAATTAGCAAATCAACCTAAGCTCCTGTTGTTGTTTTTTTGCTATAAAAGCTAAAAAAGTTGAGCCCTAACGGGAGTAGGGTCGTGTCGCCTCATACCTTTGCCCTCGGCTTGTCTTCTAAGAATAAGAAGAACGCCCCCGACTTGAGGGAGGTCCAGTTTTACACCTTTAGATTCTTCGGCGTGCCGCTTACCTTTGCTTCCTAAGAAGAGGGGGGTAAAAAAAGGGAGGGTGCAACTTTTATTTTACCAACAGGGATACTTTTGTCATCTTTGAAACAAAATGTCTTTTTTTTGACACTTTCTTCATGTAACTTTATTATATATATATACACACAAACTGACCCAGGTAATAAATCACGGGAGAACTTTCACAACTAAGGTTTTTTTAAAAAGTAATGATTGTTCTATTAGAACTTTTTCATTTCACTTACGTATATGTATAGAATAAGTTAGCTATTGGAATGGCATTTACGGAAATGGACTTTTTGAACTTTACGAATTTCAAAATTGGGTATAGTCGAGGATGAACCGCGACCTAATATACTGTACCTACCTACTTCCACTTGTACTTGCAAATATTTCCAAGTACTTCCAAATATTTCAAGTACTTCCAAAGATTCCCAAGTACTTCCAAATATTTCCAAGTACTTCTAGATATTTCCAAGTACTTCCAAAGATTCCCAAGTACTTCCAAATATTTCCAAGTACTTCCAGATATTTCTAAGTATTTTCAAATATTTCCAAGTACTTCCAAAATACTTCCAAAGAGAGTGTACACCTACTTCCAATCGCGGACCACCTCTCGGGTATAGTAGTCGTCAAATTAGCAGAAGGTATACACTATATGGATCTTAAAAATCAAAGGGTATACCATACGCCAGTGGTTCTTAACCTTTTCAAGCCGCGACCCAAATTTGACAAATATGTTCATGCCGCCTATCCAAAAAACCCAAATTTTTTTAATTACCCTTTTTTAGATCATACTTAAGCAATTTTCTTCAATTTTACAATCATGGCATTTTTTTAATTAGCATGTAATTTTTTTTAACAATTAAGATAACGAAGTATACTTTTCGATCCAAGAAGATTTAATGAAAAAGGAACTGTTTTTAATATTTTTACTTTTAGTACCTAGTATTGAACATATTGTAATAAAATATATTTTTTTGAAATAAATATAGTAAAATACTTTTTAACGACTCTGCGCGACCCAAAAAATATGCTTCGCGACTCAATTTTGGGTCGAGGCCCGTTAGGTTAAGAACCATTGCCATACGCTATATACATACATATAATAAAATAATATTTTAGTCGTATTTTTTAAAAAACTATCATTTTAAAAGCAAATTGAAACAATTTAAAATATTAATGTAAATATTCAAAAAGTTAATGTTTCAAAAATTGTTTAAATTTTTCAAACAGCACAGATTTGCTCAGATCAAACCACAGGATATGCGCAGTAGGATGGTCCTTATTTTGGGTATTTTCGAATTTTTACGCTGACAGAGGCTCAAAAAATATATCCCCCAAATTTCAAGTCTCTATCTCAATTTTAACCTATATGCCGCACATCAATTTATGGACGCCCTCCTAGCGTAAATACGTATTTTTTTTTGTTATTTAATAAAGCGGAGGGATTCTTCCGAGGGATGAACCGCGATTGGAATTAGGTGTACACCCGTCTTTGGAATTATTTGGAATTACATTTGGAATTCATTAGATAATCTATTTGATTCTATTGTCTTCTACTTGGAAATGAAAGTGGAAGTGGAAGTAGGTGTACACGATATTAGGTCGCGGTTTACCCCTCGGATTCTTCTATTAGAATCTAATCGAGAAAAATGACAAAAAAGAACCTAGATATAATAATGATCTCTCTTCGTTTAGAGAAAAGGCTTTGTAAGGATGGCAAATACAAGTCAAGACCTGCTTCAGACTTCTTCTTCGAGTGCCATACCCGAAACGGGTGTCGGCGCCTCTCCACATATACCTGTACTGAGTGTGTTTAGTTGTTTTACACAGATATATGAGACCTACTTTTTAACGCCGGTTCCGAACGGCTAATTTTGAGAGGTTACTAGGCAATTATACTCTTGGTAGGTTGCCATTACTTTCCAAGAGGAGGCGACTGCAATATCTATCTGCTGAGACTCGGTCTCAGAAACAGCGACAATGCTTCAGACTAGGAGAGATTAATTTATGTTATTCTTGGAACGGCCTTTTGACATTAGGGTAAGAAAATATTAAATCGAAACGAATATCAGATTTAGATATTTATAATTTAAATTCACCGAAACTGCATAAAGCGTACAGTGTTGAAAAAGTTTCACTTTTTCCTGCAATTTATTTGGTTAATTTGATTAGAAATGAGATCTTGCATGTTTAAAAATCGTGTTTCCTTTAAAAAAGAGTTTATAAGGTGGATTACACGGACCGACAAAATTTTTTTTTCCTTGTCCTAAGATTTATTTCATGATTTTTTCTATTCAATGTGCATCAAAATAAAGGAAAAATACCTATACTCCATATAAAGTTTGCTTTTGTAGTGGTTATAATAATAATAAACGACGAAAAAGGCCATTTTGACCTATTTTCGAGTCCCATTAGATATTAAGCAACAATATTTGAAATCAAAATATTTTTTGATGTCATAGAATACAGATTCCTCTTTGAATATTGTTAGAGTTCGTGGCTGTGATGAAACTGTATTAGATGAAGGAGGAGAGTATCAGCTAAAGATGGAATCACTGGGTTCAATAAAAAGGTGTTTTACCTTTAATCAAGACGTTTCGGCCTGAATTTTATTTGGCCATCTTCAGTCAATTAGGAGTTAGTTATACACAAAATGCGGTACACATATGTGATCAAACCAAGCCTTGTCAAAAATAAAATTTTTTTAACTTCATGCGAATTTATAACGTGCCTGGACCCAAAAGTTTCAGGGCACGTTATAAATTCGCATGAAGTTAAAAAAAAATTATTTTTGACAAGGCTTGGTTCGATCACATATGTGTACCGCATTTTGTGTATAACTCCTAATTGACTGAAGATGGCCAAATAAAATTCAGGCCGAAACGTCCTATTAAAGGTGTTTTATTGAACCCAGTGATTCCATCTTTGGCTGATACCTCCTCCTTCATCTAGTACGATTCCTCTTTCATTTTCAAATTACCACTTGTTTTTAGCTCAATTAGAAATCGAGTTATAGCTATAAAACTAAAACTACGTGATTAAAAAGATAATAAACATAGATAAAAACATAAGGTCTTAGTTTTTTAGTTATAATTCGAGTTCTAATTGAGCTAAAAACAAGTAGTAATTTGAAAATTAAAGAGGAAGATGTTTTCTATTACGTCGACAAAATATTTTGATTTCAAATATTGCTGTTTAATATCTAATGGGACTCGAAAATAGATCAAAATGGCCTTTTTCGTCGTTTATTATTATTATAACCACTATAAAATCAATTTTTCCCTTCATTTTTTACGTAAAAGGAACACAAATTTGATATTTAAAACTTTAGGACAAACATTGTGTTATTTATTAGTCCCAATTCGAAATTGAAAACATAGATACTTTCTGGGTAGGGGTGTAAGCAAGGGGGAGGGGTCAGAACCCCTCCCCCAAGGGCAGGGCTCATGGGATGAGTAACAGCAACGACAAACCGTTTCTTATGGCAAACTAACCGTAAATAAATATATATTTCATATGTTTAATCAATAATTATTTGCTTTTTTAATTTCTTGAAGTACCTATTTGTTTAAAAAAAAATCCCACTAAATATCTTGCTTTGTGGAATGACCTCCCCTCATGAAAATTTTCTGGCTACGCCATTGTTTCTGGGGCAGCTTTTTATACTGCAACGAGATTTCCATTAAAGCGAACGCGTTTCCGAAAGATGATTAGGATAAGCAGTGGCCGACCACCTTTCTCTCTCTCTTTCTCTACTTTCACTCTTTCTCTACATTTTTTTCTTCTCCATTCAAAATGTCATTAAATTACACAATATTATCAGAGATCAGTATTTAAGATTAAATTCCATCACTTGGTTTTTTTCTTGCTTTTTTTGATTTATCTTCTAATAAAATTTGTATTTACCACGACTATTAAATAAATAAATAATATATTAATAATATAATAAAAGAAAAAGAAACAAGAGAAATTTACATGAAATTATATTAAAATCACACAAATCAAATTTTATCGGAATGCGGAAATTCTCAAAATAATAATAATAATAAAAAAATTCTTATAAGAATATTTACAACGAAAATTATCTAAAATAAAAGAACTGCTCCGCTATAAAGAGGTAAATTATTTTTGTTTTATTTCATCTATTAGTATCCCTTTTATGGAGTAAAAAAATTTGATTGAGCTATCCCGAAGCCGAATCTACACTCCATTTGGTTTATTTATTTATTTTTAAAGATGAATAAAAATACGGTCATTGCCTATAAGTTATAACCTATAGTTTTTAAAAATTATATTTTAAACAATTAAATATTCCATCGCCTCCCAATCGATCGCAGACCCCGAAGATCGAAAATAATTTTTCTTCACCCGGGGCTCGACCACAACGAGGCCGTGTAAAGACAATTAATAACAAATTTAAATTTAGGGAACGAAGAAAAGTTTATTATTATTATTACAGACAAAAGGATCAGCCGGGGCTCGAACCCGGGATCTTTGCATATGTACTGCAATGCTTTGTCATAAGAGTTTAGTTTGGGCTCAGGGATCAGTAGCTTAGTGGATATAGGAGTTAAAACTCTTATGACAAAGCATTGCAGTACATATGCAAAGATCCCGGGTTCGAGCCCCGGCTGATCCTTTTGTCTGTAATAATAATAATAAACTTTTCTTCGTTCCCTAAATTTAAATTTGTTATTAATTGTCTTTACACGGCCTCGTTGTGGTCGAGCCCCGGGTGAAGAGAAAATTATTTTCGATCTTTGGGGTCTGCGATCGATTGGGAGGCGATGGAATATTTAATTGTTTAATTAATGAATCAAGGCCTAGGCTGCGAAAAATGAACGAGGAGAGGATTAAAAAGAAATTCCATAATTCATATAGACAAAAGGTATTAGTTTGGGTTCAGGGATCAGTAGCTTAGTGGATATAGGAGTTAAAACTCTTATGACAAAGCATTGCAGTACATATGCAAAGATCCCGGGTTCGAGCCCCGGCTGATCCTTTTGTCTGTAATAATAATAATAAACTTTCTCTCGTTCCCTAAATTTAAAATTAATATTTTATTTTCCGTATAAATTCTCAATTAAGTTGATAAGGGAAATAATAATGAGATATTTAATATCTCATTTTAAGAGAGGTTTCAAAAAGTAATTTTTTTTTCAGAAATATTTTGCATAAACTAAATTATATATTTTTAATCTCTTTATAAAATATACTATTTAAAATAAGTTTAGTTTTTTGAAAATTAATATTTTTATTTTCCCTATAAATTCTCAATTAAGTTGATAAAAGGTCCCCCCTTTGCAACACTGTCCCTTTTAATAGAGGGTTCAAAAGTATTATTTTTTCTAGATTGTCAAACGAAATTATATATTTTAAACTCTTTATAAAAATATACTATTTAAAATAAGTTTAGTTTTTTGAAAAATTAATATTTTATTTTTCGTAGAAATTCTCAATTAAGTGTTACCTCAGGGCAAAAATAGGACGAAGGAAATGTTTAAAAATCTTTATTAAAATGTAATAACAAAGTATCGAAATGCAAAAACTATAATAAAATGAATATAATACAGTTTAGTTCACTGGTACTGGCGAGAATTTCGGAGAGTTGTGTGCTAGGACTAGCTATGCGTATATTCAGGTAGGGTTTCTCTTTTTCAGCAGGCTCACGTAGACACTTGAAACTTATTCCGTATTTAAAAGTAATTCATTTATATAATTTTTTCTTTATTTGCATCAAGCAGAACTCTTGTAGATTTATTCTTAAAAATCATCATCTCTGTTACTGTTGGCAAGAAAATCTTTTAAACCAAATATACATCAAGGGGCTTCTACAAATCAAATCCAACCAGAAGAACTTGCTTTGTTAGTTTGCTCTGAAAATGCGATTTGTACCTTTACTGTGTTGGAAACGGTACCGTGGATTTACCATAAAGATTTTTCAAGAATAGTACAGTACTTTTATATTCAATAATTTTAAAGAGTTAGTTGTCGGTTCAAGTTGAAATATTTTCAATAATAAATAAACTCCAACGGATCGTTGCTAAACTTTATCCAAATTCATTTGAAATATTAATATGTTCTTGAGTAAAAGTACTTTAAAATATAATTTTACTAAAAACTTTATTTAACCTTTTTTGTGGTCCCCAAGATACTTAATTAAGATATTAAATTTCATCAAAATTGTTTAAGTCATTTTCAAGATATTTAGAAAAAACTAAAAAAGTACTGAAATAAAGTACTAATGTTTGTGGACCGATATGTACCAAAAACTAATCAGCGCTTCATTTTGTTAAACTAATGGTAGGTTTTCAATTTCGGCAAAGGTGTGGAAAAAATCGTGGACGAAAAAAACGATAACACACACACATACATACATCCATCCATCCCCACGCACTTCCAAAAAATGGCACTTTTTGGCCTCTCGACGAGATTCCAGGTAATTTTTGGCAAAACCCTCACGTGCTAAAATTCAATCTCATTGAATACTTCAATTTGTGACCTTAATTGAGTCTATGGGTTCCGTAGTCTTTACCTGAAAACCCTTTGAAGTCGCGCTTGCCGCGAGAGCGATTCCAATACTTTCTCCCATGCTTCGCATTGGATAAAGTAAAAAAGGTAAGTAATATGGTATCTCAAGGTAGGTTTTCACAAAAAATTAAACAAATAGGTAAATGTTTTGAGTTTTTTATCTCGATATATTCCGGGTTTTGAGCCCATCATCAGGAGCTAACATAGAAAACATATACCTTGAAAACATTCTATGTTAACTCCTTATAAGATGGGCTCAAAATCCGAAATATATATATCGAGATAAAAACTCAAAACATATATTTGTTTTATTTTTTGTGAAACCTACCTTGAGATTTTACTTACCTTTTTTTATTACTTTTACATTCAATAAACTTAAGAAATTTCACAATTTTAATATACTTGTTGATTCTTGAAGATTTTTGGAAAAGTTTCAAGCTTTCGATTCTTTCATTAAATCATTTAAAGGGCTAAAAACTTATTTTCCAAACCAAATATAACCAGAAACACTTGTTAACCACTGAAATAGGGAATTCACCGCTCCTGACATCTGGTGGCAGAAATTTATCGGGGTAACAATTTCCATTCTTTTATAAGTACTTGCCTGTTAACTAGGGGCCCCGTCCATAAATTACGTCACATGAATTTCAAGATTTTTAGACCCCCCTCCCCTTGTGTCACATTCTGTCACATTTTCATTGAGTCCCCTCCTGTATTGTGACGTCACATTATCATTTTTATACCCTATAATTTGATAATTGTAGAATTTTTTTATAGTTTAAACTCAACTAAAGGGATTTAATATATTTTCAGTTTAATTTTATTTTTATTCATATCATTTGTAAGCAAACAAATATCTTTAAGGAATGATTCCTTAATTATAAGAAAAATGGTTTTGCTAAAAATTGCTAGCTTACAATTTTTTGTCTAGATTTATTTTACCAACGTTTTTAGGTTGGAATAATAATAGCCTGAAATCTAAAAATTATATTAAAAAAAAATTTAATTTTTTAATTTGACTTTTGTGACATCACAATTTTTAAGATCCCCGGACCCCCTGTCACATTTTCTCACAAATATGAGATGCCCCTCCCCCCCCTTACTGTGTGACGTAATTTATGGCTTCCCCTAGCTTCATTGATATTCGCTAATTCTGTGACATAATGATGATTGAATGTATAAAAGCCCTTCCGCCCTTCTGTCCAGCAGTTTCTAGCAGCTTCCTTAGATTAAAATTCATTCATCATCTAATGATTTAGACGTTTTTGATTGTAAATTGAGACATGCTGTCGTGTGTGTGGTTTGTCTGTCTGTCTGTCTCCCTGCCCGGTGGTCGACTGTCATTGACTGTACATTTGTAAATATATAAAGAGAAGTCGATAGTGAAATTTTATCCTTAATGGCTTGCTAAGAATCGAACTCGGGTTTCGAAAAATGGTGACTTGTCAAATTATCATTTACATATATGCATATTGAGAATATTTTGAATATTTGTCTCCTTTTTTATCTATCTTATATATTGGGAATGCTAATTGAAGAAGAGAAGAGAACTCGGTGTTTTGCCCGTGCATTTCGAAATGAAAATGAAGCTCAAGTGGCTGGCGGTGTTTGTTTGTGTGCATTATTTGACTTGGAGGACCCCTGCCCCTTCCCTTTGGCTGATGGTCAAGTGGTCAAGGAGGAATTTTTTAGTCTGCCCGAACATGTCGTTTTTTGTGTGTACTCTATTAAGTGCTTATATAGAGAATCAAAGAAAGAGAGATCAAACCAAGCACACGAAAAAGAGAGATCCTTTCACTCTCTCACCCTTGTGTCGTGTGGAGATCATCGGACATATCCACTGGCTACTGACTAGTACTTTATTATTGGTTCGTCCGGCAGGCCCTAGTATTGAATTCACTCAGATTTTTTGCCCATTGTGTATAAAAATGTCTGAAACTTTGAAAGTTTATAATAGGAAAATAAGGACAAGTTTCTATGTGTGACTTTTTTATTTATCAGCCAACGTATCGTCGACTTTGCCGATAGTCATGCCACACATTCGTCTAATTTAGTACCATTGAAGACCATGAGAAACACAAATTTCAAAAAATATTTGGCACATTCACATAAACAATTTTTTCCTTCTTTTTTACTTTATCCAATGCACGTTTCGGTTATTATTGGTAACCATTGCTGAAGACATGGAGGAATCGGCTTAAAATCAAAAATAACGATCGATTCTTACTTATCTAATACTAGAGGAATAACCTTATTGCATTCCATTTTTGATGTTTTGACTATTAAAGGCAACCTCTACTGAAATCGTGGAAGAATCGACTTAAAATCAAAAAGACTAAATTCTTTTATGGCAAACAACTCAAGATTGCCATTAATAGTCAAAACATCAAAAATGGAATGCACTAAGATTATTCCTCTAGTATTAGATAAGAATCGATCGTTATTTTTGATTTTAAGCCGATTCCTCCATGTCTTCAGTCAATGGTTACCAATAATAATCGAAGCGTCAAAAATCTAATGTAGAATTATTATTCCTCGACTGTTAAATGAGAATCGATCATTATTTTTGAATTTGGATAAAGTTTAGCAACGATCCGTTGTAGTTTATTTTATATTAACAATTACATTAGACACAACATAAATTGTATAAATAGAATGAGGCAACACTGTTGTTGAAACAACAGAATGGAATCCGTTTTCCTTGATTGATCTTTACATATAGAAATTTCAAATTTGAAATTGGTCTTCACTGGTAACGAAGATAGAAAGAAAATTTAGACGAATGTGTGCCATGACTATTTGCAGCCCTGAAGATGTCGGCAAAGTCGACGAAACATTGGATGATAAATAAAAAAGTCACACATAAAAACTTGTTCTTATTTTCCTATTATGAACTTTCAAATTAATACAAATTATGGACGGAAATTATAATAATAATGTGTGAAACGTGAAGAAATAGTATATTGCAGCAGTTCTCAAAACTTTTTTTCAGCGTACCACTCAACGGAGGTGCCGCCCATAAATTACTTCACACGTAAAGGGTGAGTGCGCATCTCAGATTTGTGACAAAATGTGACAAAGGGTCCAGGAATCTTAAAAATTGTGATGTCACAAAAGTCAAATTAAAAAATTTAAAATATTTTTTTTACATTTCATGAAATGAATAAAAATAAAGTTAAACTTAAAATATCTTAAGTAAATCCCTTAAGTTGAGTTTAATTTATAAAAAAAATATGTGTCAGCCTCATTCACATAAGCTCACGGGGAAGTGAAACTTATTTAGCCGTTGACATTATGAAATAATTTTTTTTTTTTTTTTTTTTTTTATAAATTTTATTAAACCAATTATTTTACATTAATTAATGTATACCTTGTATTTTAGCTTCGATTCCGGAGATAACTTCTCCACCATCGAGTGTCCTTATTTATCTTTAGTCCTTGTTTTTAATAAGAGGAAAAATCTAATTAGATAAAAAAACCTCTTTTCCGATAATTATTTTAATTCCATTATTCCCCAATCAAATCGATTGGATTGCCCTCCTCTCTCTCCACTCTCACCCATGAAATAATTTAAATTTCCTAATTTTAATAAATTTTATTTGTCATGAAATATTAGTGGGTTTTAGAAAAATTATTTTCCATCTATTGAGTGATAGGTGGCTAGAACAGATATTGGTGGCCGTCCATAAATTACGTCACACGAATTTCAAGATTTTTAGACCCACCCCCTGTTTCACATTCTGTCACGTTTTCATTAAGCCCTCTGTATTGTGACGTCACACTATCACTTTTATACCCTATAACCTATATAATTTAATAATTGTAGAATTTTTTTGAATTGAAATTTTTTAGGGACGTATCTCATTTTATTTGTTACAATAAAGGAGGGAAAAATCCTCCGAAACGTCGGTTTGAAAGGAAAGGAGGAAGGATTCCAATAAATTACACTTTATTTTATATGTGTTAATTTTTTCTTTCCTCACTACCTCTGGGCTGCCTTCCATTACATTCAATTAAAATTTCTACCAGTCCGTCTCTCTCCAGAGAAAATTTCGTTGCAATAAAATAACATTTTAAAAATTGAAGGGTTTTATTTTTTGGACAGCATCCCATAGTTGAAATATCAGCGCCTGCCACTGTTATCCATAGAATATTTTTCTTTTAATCATCTGTCATTTAGAAAATACTTAGTCATTTCTAAGAATAATTTTTTCTTACCTATATAGGTATATGGGTTTATTTTGATTTTATTATAATTTAATGATAATCTATATATATCAAATTATTAGAATATTAAATATGGTCTAATTAAATAAATTAACAACTTAAATATTATAAATTAATAATTAAATTAATTTTTAATTATTTTAGCCACAAAGAAAATTAGGTCATATATAAAGGGCCTATTTTTCATTAAATAGAAAAAATATTCTTGACCCCTGTGGACCGGGGGTAGAATAGGTCCATAGTATCCCCTGCTTGTCGTAAAAGGCGATTAAAAGGGGTTGGGCGTGAGATAAACAAGCTCACCCCGTAAAAAAGCTTCCCTGTTTCGGAAGCAAGCATAAAACATATCGTCGTGGGCTGTTAGGATGTTAGTAAAGTAAGCTACACTAACCAAGGGTAGCTGGTGCATGAGGGGCTGGGATGGCCAATCAGATGACAGGAACTTTCAGTGCCTGTCATCTGATTGGCCATCCCAGCCCTCCATTTACCAGCCTACCCTTGGTTAGTGGTAAAAAGCATTTACTTTGCAACATACAACCGGCCCTTAGAGTGTAAACCTACTAAATCCATTTTTTATCATATATGACATATTAATACCGTTTGTTTGTTGTTTTCTCTTGGGAGAGCCTCTCCTTGAATATTTCTATTCTTAAGGGTAAGAGGGAGCTGCTTCTATCTACTCTTATTAAACGAGCAAAAATTGTTTGTATATTTATATATATATATTTATTTGTTTGTATATATATTTGTATCTTGGTTCTATTTTGAAAACGACTCTACCGATTTTGATGAAATTCACGGGTTAGGGGGTCTTTGGGGTGACAATTCGATCTGACACGGTCTCATCTTCGACAAAATTGTGTTTGATGGGTTTTTTCGTAATCAAATTAATTATTCTCAGGTAGACAAATCCCATTCTTAGGGTTTTAAAAAAGGTTTCTCTTTTGTTTACTTTTCTACCCAGACAGACAATGGGTCGGGTTAATCCTTTATTCTCAAAAGCCTTGAAGAAGTATTGTGATTGTGGATTTTAACATATTTTGTTCTCCCTAAACGTTAGAAATATTAATAAACGTTTTATAATTGTTTTTATAATGAACTTTATTCATTTAATAGAATAAAAAATAATCAAGAATTTATATAAAAATATATTTCGCATAAGCAGGTCTCAATTTTCTGAAAAAACAACACATTTTGATAGGTTTTATTTATTAACAATTGGATGAATAAAAATGAATCATATGGTTGAATCAAAAACAGGTGCAGGAGGTGGGGTGCAGTGGTGGGTGATCCGGGGGTAGGGCGAGGTTTCGGGGGTTGGGTCGAGCGTGGTGGCGGTGGTGATGGGGGGGTACAGTGGGCGAATATTATATATTTTTGTATTTTTTTTTAATTTGAAAACGGCTCTCAAATAAAAATCGACATTTTTATCTGAATTTTAAATTAAAAATAATATTAAAATAAAGCTTTTAACTGAAGGAAGAAGTTACCGAGCATCACTCGGTGCCTCCAGGTACTATATATTAAAGTCATTGAATTTATTACGATTCCAGGGGTTCGATAGTTTTCTTGCTTCAACCAAATTTTTTAGAGTTTCAATGGAATTTCAAATTTTGGAGGATACAATTAAATTTTTTGTCATATTTGAGATAAAACCGAATTAATTATAAAGACTTTTTTGTTGAGAAATTAATTTAAAACCGGAGTTGTTTAGATGTATTTTATTATAATTTTATGATAATGTTGGAAATCACATGATTGGAGACTTAAATTTGGTCTAATTAAATAATTGAAATAAATTAAAAACTTAAATATTATACATTCATAATAAAATTAATTTTTAATCATTCCACACTCATCGTAAAGAGGTCATATATAAACCATATATAAACCTATTTTTTTCAGCGTCTTTGAGAGCTCCGTAGCTCAGTTGATTAAGTGAGCATTACTAGAGTAATTAAATACAAATTAATTTATTATTTATTTAATTCACCGATTGATCCTGATTTGATACATATCTCTGCGTTATTTTGAAAAATAATTATTTTTAATATTTTATTTATTTGAAACAATAACATTTTTTTTAAATATATAATTATTCTAAATAACGAAAAAATCGACTCTTCTCAAAATAATCACCTTATTAAAACTTTTTTAAATCTGATTTGATTGATTGATTTTTTTAAGATTTTTCTGTAAAATAAATACATAAAACTTTCAAACTTAGATCCCCATCAAATGTCTCTCGAAAATCGCATTTTCAAGATTGGTATTACAAATAATCATTTTCAAAAATGCTTGTTTCTCTATCTGTGTGTCTGAATTCCGATACGAAAACCTCAAGAATGAAATGTCCTACACAGTTGTATGCGATTCGGCAACAAGTGATTAAATTCTTAAAAGACCCGGCCTTGACTAAGCCCTCTTGGTTCCTTGACTCATTTACGCGAAATTTGCAATTCGCAAACATTCAACACCTCTTCGCGGTCAAGGTTATAGATAAATCCAACTTATCTTTTCTAGAGGTTATTAATTTATTTATTTATGCGACTGAACTAACACAGAGCCATTTTTGTTTTCATTTTCGCAAATTATACATACTTACAACTTAGGAGCTGGTTTGTCAAAGTTCGTTTAGCTGCAGGTCAACTTATTTGTAAAGCTGAAATAGATATACATAATTGTTAGATTTTGGTTATTTTTGAAAGTTGCACATAATAAGCTGGCGGTCAAAGATATAGTTTGATCGGCCATAAATCTGAAGGGATGTAATAAAAATAAGATCATAAAATCGTCGCCCATAATGTATTGTTGTCTTGTTAGTGACCATATATTTTCTGAAATAAATCATTAATAACTCGGAAAATATAATTTTTACGTAAATTATTAATATTAGCTTTTTTGTGGCCAATGAAACCTTCTGTTCACTTAGGGTCTTGACAAACCACACGCGATCTGGTGGAATAAATAAATATTACCATTTTAAAAAATTTGAATCTAAAGATATGTTTTGTATCTTTTTTTTAAATAGATACCGCTAAAAATTGTATCTAGATACTTGTATATAGTTAGTAAACAATTCTGCCTCTTGTATCTAGGAGAGTTGTGTGCTAGGACTATGCATGGTAGAGTTTCTTTTTTCAGCAGGCTCGCGAAGACACTTAAAACTTATGGTGTATTTCAAAAGTTATTCATTATTATACATTTATTTTATTTGAATCAAGCAGAAAGAACTCTTGTAGATTTATTCTTAAAAACCATCAACTCTGCTACTCTTGGCAAAAAATCTTTAAACCAAATAGAGATACATCAAAAGGGTTTTACAAAGCGAATCCAACCAGAACACTTAAGAAACGTAAGAAATTATACTATTTTAATATCTTTGTTGTTACCTGAAGATTTCGGAAACGTTTCAAGTTTTTGGTCAAAAATAACCCCTTAATTCCTTTTTCTGAGCTTTCGATTCTTTCAAAATCATTTCCAGGACCAGATACAGATACAAACTAATATTATAGGCAAACAACTACTCAAAAATGTACCTAGATACTTTTATATAGTTACTTAACAATACTGCATATATTATTATATAATTTGGCCTTTATTTTCAGTGTTTTTTTAATAAAAGTTTTAATTGTTTTTTCTCCTGAGCATGAATGATAAAAAAGAGACTGAAAATGAAGGCCAAGCTTTCGAAACTATAGTCTCTAAAAAATATAATTATATTTCATAGAAAAAAATAATTATTGATTGTATAACAAATATTAAAAAATACAAATCTTTAAAAAACAATCAAAAAACACGTTTAGTCGAAACCAAACGATTCGGGAGAATTTCTCCTATTTTCAAAGGTAAATTTTTGTAAAAAAGAAAAAAAAAAGTTGCTTCCTCTAAAATTAAAAACAAAAAATTAAAAAATATGAATCTTTAAAAAACAATCAAAAAACACGTTTATTCGAAACCAAAAGTTTCGGGAGAATTTCTCTCTTTTTCAATGGTAAATTTTTGTAAAAAAAAAAAAAACGTTGCTTCCTCTAAAATTTGCCATTGAAAAGGAGAGAAATTCTTCCGAAACGTTTGGTTTTGAATAAACGTGTTTTTTGATTGTTTTTTAAAGATATGTATTTTTTAATAAAATTATATCTATATAGGTGTATAAATAAATACAATTATTTTGTAAAAAAATTCAATAGTTTCTGGAGAAATTCACCCTTTATGAATGGAACTTTGAAAAAATAGTTACTTTAAAATGGAATAAAACAAATAAATATTTTGAAAGTAGACAATCTTGTGAGATTAACTATTTTCCAAATATTTATTTGTGCTTTATATTTCATTTTTTAAAGCAACTATTTTCTCGAAATTTCTACTGATGAAGAGAATAATTTTTCCTAAACGCTTGGATGTTTAATAAACATTTTGATATTGTTTTATAAAAGAATTGTATTTATTTATGTAGAAAAAACAATTCATAAATTATAGTGTGTTCATTTGCATCAAGCAGAGGTCACCTTCGGTGATTTCTTCTCCTTTATGAGAAAATCTTTTAATTTTTTATAAATTATTTATTTAAATAATGTAAGTGAAATTAAGTACAATTATTGAGATCAAATAAAAAGCTAAAGTAATTTATTTATATTACTTAAGTACTTTTCATCTTAAATACGAAAATCATTAAAATTTATCCTATCAGTCAATAATCAATCTTGAATATTGATTAAGATGAAAGGTAAAAAAATAAAAAATAAATAAATAATCATTAAGAAGGAAAGAAAGCACTGAAAAGAATGTCAGACGTACGTCGCGTTGTTTTAATTTGAAATCGATTTATTAAGAAATTCCCAAATCAAAAACATAAAACATGATCGATGGTAATGTAAAAAATAATAGATCTTTCGATATATAAATCGAGAGAGAGAGAGAGATTAAATAACTATCCCATATAAATAATAAATAAAATCAACTGTCAGTTTGAAGAATGTGTGTGTGTATGTGTGTGTGTGCTGCTTCTATTAAATTTCGATAGGAAATCCAAACTCGTTGGTGGTCTTGGATAACTTGAACTTTGCTGGAGATGAGGAGAGCAGGGGGGGGGCGGGAAGCTGAAGTTTGGGGTTACGCCTCATAAATAACAGATACCAATAAAGAGGAGAGTGTTCCGAACACTCTGCCACCTGATTTCGCTACCTTAAATTTCAGTCAACGCTACCGGTTTGCTTGCTCCTAGATCTCTGATTTATTTACCGAAAAATAAATCGCTAAAATTATTTGTTTTTGAGAAATATTGAAAAACACTGAAATATACTCGAAGAACTTATGATGTGTGCGTCACATTAATTTCACTTACTTACGCCTTCTTGAAAACTTTTCTTTCTTTATTCTAGACAATTAGAAAAAATAAATTTGAAAAGATTTTGTTTTGTCGAAAGTAGCAGAGTTGTTGATTCATAAAGAGATATCAATAAGATTATCCTCTGCTTGATTGCAAATAAACCTCAATGTATATGTATCTTCTTCTTTTAAGTGCCATATCAGGTCTCCCTGACGTTTTGCCTCTTCTCCACATAAACCTGTGCTGAGTGTGTTTAGTTGTTTTACATAGATATATGGGACCTACTTTTTAACGCCGATTCCGAATGGGGAGGTTACTAGGCAATTATACTCTTGGTAGGTTGCCAAATCTTTCCAAGAGGAGGCGACCGCAAATATCTGATCTACCGAGACTCAGTCTCGAACTAGCTTACTTCGAGTTAGCGACCCGACACTCTATCCACTGACCCACAGTCGCCTCAATATATATGTATAACGAATATAAATGTATATATCAGGGGTGGCCACTAAACTTAGCTTTGGGAGCCCCAAATTTATAAAACTGTTTTAAAGCGAGCCAGATTTTTTGGAGATTAATTATTAATGTTTTATTAAAAAAAGACACATTTTTTTATTTTATAAAATATAAATGAAGTAACATATATATTTTTGCTCTACTTATAACATTACAAATTACATATTAATTTAATTTTTTGTATTATTATTTTTTAAATTTAATTATTATACAGGATGGGACATAAAGATCTACCACATTTTGAAGAGATATAAAAAAATGAAAAAAATTTAGCTAGAAAAAAACTAAATAAATTTTAGAAAAGAAAATAAATCAATTTTTTTTTTAAATATATTTTAAACATTATCAAAGAAAAGAGGGCGGGGGTAAAAAATTCTAGCCCTTTGAACCAAACTCAAACAAATTTTGTATACATAGTTTGGTCGAAAGGGCTAGAATTTTCATTTTTGACCCTCCCCCAATTTTGGGTGGTTAGTTTTTGCATTTCTGGCATTCTGGTGGTCCACAGAATATGTATACAAAATTTGGTTGAGTTTGGTCGAAAGGGCTAGAATTTTCCTTTTTGATATCAAACTTAAGGAACGCGGTGTTGGTTATATTAGGTGAAACATTATCCAAATTATATTAGGTTGGAGTTGGTGGTGTTTCACAAAGCCTTTGTGAATATAATTTAAATGTATATATGGTTGTGGATGAGGCGCATCTCTAAAATTTCAAGCATTTAGGGCAGTGTTTCTCAAACTATGTGTCTCGACACACTAGTGCAGAAGTGGCCACAACGTGGCTCGCGAGCCGCATGCGGCTCTTCAGTCAATCTCGTGCGGCTCTTGAACCTTCTTGAATAATACTGATTTTAAAAAGTACAGGGTGTGGCATAAAGATCTACCACATTTTGAGGAGGTATAAAAAAAAATGAAAAATGTAACTAGGAAAAAACTGAATATATTTTTGAAAAAGAACATAAAATAAATTTTTTTATGTATTTTAAACATTATCAGACAAAAAAAGGGGAGGGGTCAAAAAATGAAAATTCTAGCCCTTTCAACCAAAATCAACCAAAATTTTGTATACCCAGAGGGATAGAAATGCAAAAACTAACCGCCCTAAATGGTCAAAAAAAATGAAAATTGTATCCCTTTCGACCAAACTATGTATACAAAATTTGGTTAGTTTTTGTATTTCTAGCCTTCTGGGGATCCACAGAATATGTATACAAAATTTGGTTGAGTTTGATCAAAAGGGCTAGAATTTTTTTGACCCCCCTCCTTTTTTTGTCTGATAATGTTAAAAATACATTTAAAAAAATTTCATTTATTTTATTTTCAAAAATAAATTTAGTTTTTTCTAGTTAAATTTTTTCATTTTTTATATCTCTTCAAAATGTGGTAGATCTTTATGCCACACCCTGTATAATAATTAAATTAAAAAAATAATAATACAAAAATTATTTTTGTAATGTTATAAGTAAGTAGAGCAAAAAATATATGTTACTTCATTTATATTTTATAAAATAAAAAAATGTGTCTTTTTTTTAATAAACCATTAATTAATCTCCAAACAATGTGGCTCGCTTTGAAACAGTTTTATAAATTTGCGGCTCCCAAAGTTAAGGTTAGTGGACACCCCGGCACTAGTGTATCAGGATCAAGCTTCAAGTATGCCGCAGAAAAATTCTCTTTTACTGACAAGTCGTTCACCTTTAAGGAAAAGCTAAATATATGGACAAGATTTGTAAAAGAACATAAATTAGAAGTTCCTCTTGAATGCAAAAGCAAATTATAAGGGAAATAATTAATTTAATAAAGTGAAACATTATAGAGCTGCTATAAAACAATAAGCTGACGTGTTCTTATGTGGCCATCCACTTGACTTTACCATACAACCTGGCCCTCACTAGTCCTCCCCCCACTTATATTTAATATAATTTTTAAGAAAAAATAAAAACCGACTTCAAAAAATTAAATGCAACAAATAAAATACACTAAAAGGTATAAAATAATTATTATCTTATTTAGTTACAACTAAACGACGAAATATTAACATGAAATTACTTTTGAAGTCGGTACCAAACAAATTATACCTATAAGCGAGCGTACCCGCCAAACGTACTAAGTAAGATCCGTCGAGTGCGATTCATAAAAGGTATATGTTTGGCACCGACTTCAAAAAGTAATTTCATGTTAATATTTCGTCGTTTAGTTGTAACTAAATAAGATAATAATTATTTTATACCTTTTAGTGTATTTTATTTGTTGCATTTAATTTTTTGAAGTCGGTTTTTATTTTTTCTTTAAAAATTATTTTTATTTTTCTCTTTTTTAGTGATGTTATTAATAGTGATCATATCATCAGAACTTGACCAAATTAATATGACACCATCCCTAAGACACCCCCTTTCGGATAAAAAAAGAACCATCGAAATCGGTTCATAAACAAAGAGGTTAGGTCTAAACAAACCTAATAAAAAAGGTCTAATACCTATGAAAAAAAAACGAAAAAAAATGGGACCAATCGGAAGCTAGACTGGACCCAATGGAAATTTATTTTTCAAAATCGGTTGACAATTGGCGGAGATATGAGGTAAACATAGGCACAAAAAATCAGTCGAATAGAGAACCTCCTTCCTTTTTTGCAGTCGGTTAAAAATTTGCCTCTTTTTTAAAACCCGATATACTTTGTAACGAATCTTTGTTGATCTTTGATCCAAATGGATTTTCATCCTACGGTTCGAACATTCATAGAGCTTCGAACTCTAAAAGTTTGGGTTATTTCAAAGTCTATATGAGTTGAATTGGGCCTTATAGGCACTGAGCATAATTCCAATTCAATCCGATAACTTCCTTTGACTCCATTTGATTCCATCCTGTGATTAAGAGAAAGTAAATTTAATTAGGAACAGTGAAGTTTAATTGGTAATGGTTTAGGAGATCCCACCTGTAACGAATTGAAAGATCCAGATCAAATCCTTGGAGAAGCTTTGCGAAGACTCATTTGGTCGGTTCTCTTCGGCTTCATTAGCGCCTGGGACTCCAGGCTCCGGGTCTTAATTATCTCGTTTTACACGAATTGCGACATCCGAAGACGAAACGGAGATTTGGTGGTCGGGAGACTTGAAGCCACCGAGGGGGAGTTAATTAAACGGTGAGTTATTTTACTGTCGCTCGAGGATTTCGTTTCCTTTCACGAAACCAACAAATGCGGATTTTTACGATCAAGTGAAATAGAAAGGAACACGAGATGGAAATGAATTAAATTAACAAAGAAACAAAATAATAATAATTCTTGCATTTTTGTTGAATTTGTGAAACAAATTTCACATGAAATGAACTTTGATTTTAATTGGAATGCCACATTGAAGACGATGCGTTTCTCTTAAATTCTTAAAACTTATTTACCTATCAAATATACACCCAAAAATATTTTTCGGAGGGAGGTCCATATTTTTTATAAATAAAACAAATAAAAAATTCCATTGATAAAGAGTGAATTTGACTTTTAAATAAACATTTTCAGATTGATTTTTTTACTTTACCATACGGGGTATGGTCAAGTATTATAATCGTGCATGAAAAAAGTGTTTTTTTTCCTTCTTTTTTTCGAAATATCTCAAAAACGCCTCAAATAGATTAAAAAAATTGAGCGAAATCATGGCATTTCGGTCTACAAAAAACTTTAATAAGTGAACATCGAAAATATAATTTTTTCGAGATAATAATTGTTTTGTCAAAATGTCTGCTAGTTAGTTAGTCTGTCTGGTTATTATTATCTGTGCATTACCAAATTTTGTGGACGAGCTAGCTCAAAAATTAGCGTGAATATCAAAACCAAATTTCACACGTACTTTTAAGATTAAGAGCTGATTAGATTTTGGTGCACATCGACCCAAAATTAAGAAGGCTGGAGGGGGGGAGGGGGGAGGGGGGGGGGGGGGGGTTAAAAATTAAAAATCTAGGCCATTTGAGCAAACTCAACCAAATTTTGTATACATAATCAGTGGGCTCAGAGTAATCTAAAAATGCAAAAACTCCCTCCCCTACATGATTATAAATAATTTTATTAAATATTAAATATAAGTGAGAGGCTAGATTGTATGGTAAAGTCCAGTGGATGGCCACATCAGAACACGTCAACTTATTTTATAAAATATTTGCATTTATTTATTAATATGTAACAATATCTAGTGACACTAGAGCTGAATTTATCTAACTTTCCACATAATTTCACCATTCCTGCCTAACCATTTCAGGTACAATTTATATAATGACCTTCCAACCAAAGACCAAGAAATAAAAATATTTAAATCCAAAATCCTGAATAAAAAAACTAAATAATAAAAATTTATACAGAATTTGATTTTCAATATTTTATATATTCAATAAAACCATTGAATTATACAATTACGAATAATAGCTAGTTAATTTTGTTTTGTTACTCCAAAGAAGTATATATAACCTCTTACGTGCGTACATAAGTACACATCCGATTTTTTAAATACCTATATTTTCCCTTTCCTATTTCATTGCGAACTTTTCTGTGCGCCCCTTAAAGCTAGGCAACTAAATGTACGCAGATATATTCTAAGCAAACAATTTCTAATCCGATATCCTTGGCGATCTGTCAGTTTAATAAAAGCCAGTTTATGACTATCTAATAAAATTTATTTTTAAAAAGTCACTAAGAGCCAGAGTAAAAATTTCTACTCTGGCTCATTACTGAGGCACCATTTTATTAATTTTAAGGGTTAGGCAATGAAATAAAATAATAATTTACTCATGTATGGATTATTTTCACTTACGATTTCAAAAGAATACTTAATTGGAGATAATAGTGAAAATTTTTTGAAGTCTAGGTGCGCTCTCTAATACATTTAAATATATAATAAAACCAATATATTTAAAATGTATTTCTTGAAACACTTGATTGTTTTTTGTATACGTCTTTCCCATGGGTTCAAGTGAAAAACTAAGAAATTTAAGAAAAAAATTATAACTTTTTCAATGATTGGTATTCTATGTGTAATTAACAGGAGAGCAGATATATCTCTTCAAAAATTATCATTATTTTTTGAAAATAAATTATTTCTTACATCATCGAGTACACAGTCCTAAGACTGGTTTTGACACAACCACCCGTCTCCACTCGGCTCTGTCCCATGCCAGCTCTTTGACCGCTAAATGTCTCGCATCCCATATCACCAATTATTAGGTCGAAATATTCTATTCTGGAACTTGCCCTTTTCTTTCACACCTCCCCCTCCAAGATATCATAAGAGACGCCGGCGGCAATTTAGCCGATTGACCAGTATTCTATAAAGCGAGCGGACCTCATTACTATCTGATTAAAAAAGTGTCTTACAGTTGCCTTTAAAAATAAAGCTAAGCTGAGAATCCTACATTGTTAACCACCCGTAAATAACGTTAAAAATTCACACGCTTGCATTTTTATTTATAATAATTTTTCCGAATTTTCCAACCCCATGCAGAGTGAAAACAATTAAATTTTTGAAAATTAATTATTTCTTACATCATCATCATTGATATAGGTATATGTGCCTACTTATCTCTGATGCAAGTGAGACCTCAGGACTCTCGACAGGGTCACGTCAAATTAAACAGCGATATATTGGAAATGTAGATTTGATTTCCTTCATTTTTAATATTTTTTAGTATCCATCTAAAAACATTTCCTGGTAAATTTTGAAGTTTTTTTTATCACCGGTTTAAAAGATAACGAATTTCAGTTTTTCGCTCATAACTTCTTCAGAAATGGTCCAAATTCGAAATTTTTCTTTTTTTACGTACTTTTTAGAAAAAAAGAAATAAATTATTTAGTGTTTTTATATGCGATTTGTTTTTTAAACTGTATATAAGTACTCTTCAATTTTTTATTTTAAACTTCTATTCATTGTACAAATTTGTAGACTAGGTTGATAGTAGTAGCCTATGATAATTACTATTTTTTTCGATTTTCGATTTTTATTTTGATTTTCTTTCAACAAATTAAAATACTAATTATTTATTTTAAACACCTGTTAACGATAAAAATCAAATCAAAATAACTAAAAAAAGAGAACTCAATACCAAAAAGTGGTATTAATAATGGTTAATAGTGAATAAAATTTTTTCGAAATTTTCAAAAATCGAAAAACCCAAATACTTACCCAGGAGTCAGGTTGGCCAAATGATTATAGAGCATGCCTTCTAATCAAGCTAGCGCAGGTTCAAGCCTAATTCGCTGCAAATATTTGACCTGCTATAATCTGATCTTTTCAGGGAAGGCAATGGGAAACCAACCCTGTGAAAAATTTATCCAGCTAAATTACAATGGAGAGAATACTCTCCACAGTAATTGCCGACCCTCGGAAGTATAGCGCTTGAAGTAAAAGAAGAAGAAATACTTACCTATAGGTGTAATATTTTATTAACAGAACATTGGCTATTTTCATTGCTTGGTGTATGTATTTGTAACAATAATTAGTTTTTTCAACGTTTTTACATTTCTTTACGCCATTCCTCCTCTCTTCAGATATTTCTCGCCTCCCATGTGGTCTGCTCCCCACAAGTCGAGAACCGCTGTCCTAATGTAGTAAAATAACACTACCTACCTACTAAACAAAAATTTTCTCCTTAAACCTAACAATGGATTCCAGGAGAGTTTTATACGCTGGTTGTCATGCAATTACCTGATTTTTACAACACGTCAGAGTTCCGAGATATTATCGGTCAAAATGACGAAAAAGGCCATTTTGACCTATTTTCTAGTCCCATTAGATATTAAACAGCAATATTTGAAATCAAAATATTTTATTGACGTAATAGAAAACAGATTCCTCTTTGATTTTCAAATTACCACTTGTTTTTAGCTCAATTAGAACTCGAGTTATAGCTAAAAAACTAAAATTACGTGATTATAAAGGATAATAAACATAGATAAAAACATATGGTCTTAGTTTTTTAGTTATAACTCGAGTTCTAATTGAGCTAAATTCAAGTAATAATTTGAAAATTAAAGAGGAAGCTATTTTCTATTACGTCAACTCAAATATTTTGATTTCAAATATTGCTCTTTAATTTTTTTGCAACGACATTTTCTCTGGAGAGAGACGGACTGGTAGAAATTTTAATTGAAAGTAATGGAAGGCAGCCCAGAGGTAGTGAGGAAAGAAAAAATTAACACATATAAAATAAGGTGTGATTTATTGGAATCCTTCCTCCTTTCCTTTCGAACCGACGTTTCGGAGGATTTTTCCCTCCTTCTTCAGGGTTTCAAAGGGTCAATGAATGAAACAAATAAAATGTTTCCTTCTTCTCTCCACAGTATTGCTCTTTAATATTTAACGGGACTCGAAAATAGGTCAAAAATGGTCTTTTTCGTCATTTTGATCAATAATATCTCAAAACTCTGACGTGTTTTCAAAAATCAGGAAATTGCATGATAATCAGCGTAGAATACTGAATCGATTGTTAGGTTTAGGGGGAGAAATTTTTGTTTAATTTTTGTAGAACAGTGTAATTGTTTGTCAAGCGGTGTTTGAAAATTTTACCAAGGATATCATTGTCTACTTTCTTCTTCTAAATTGACCGATCTAATAAGAGATGATAATTAAAAGTAAAAGGAATAAGAATGAAAGAAAAAAACGAAACAAGGACTAGAATTGAAATAGAGATGACAGCAAATGAGAGAAAGAGAAAAAAAACCCTCTAAGATAACAATCTGGATTTTATTCTAATTGCATTCCTTCATATTTTATTGAAAATTAATCTCTTTTTTTCATTTAACATTTTAAATTATACTTGTAATTGATAGTGTAATTGGAAAATAATGAATATGGGCATCAACTATTACAAGAGATCTCCAATTCAATCTCTCTTATTTTAGCTATGATACAGTTTAACGTGCAGAGAATTTCTCAAAAAGCCTGGTCTCTTTCTGATCTCTTATGGGGGCTCCACGGGCCCCTCGCCTCCCCCAAAGCTTGACTTTGGGTGTGGAGTGAAATCATTGAAAATATTCCCACAAACAATAGCTCTCGGCTTGATTGGATTAAAAATAACCATATATGGTTTATTAGTGTCACTCGGGAGGGACAACACCACAACTAGCTGTCCTATTAGAATAATTTACAAGGGCTTTTCAAAATGAGAATCGAAACAATTCGAAACGGACATAGAAAAGAATTCCTAATCGAAAAGTAGTCAACGGAAAAGAATTAAAATAATTTCGACATGAAAAAATGTATAACTAACACGAAACAATTAGAGCAATCCATAAAGTTTAACAGAAGTATATAAAACTGAGCGATTATATCTAAGCATCTACATAAATAATCACTTAGTAAAATTTCACAAAATATAATATGAATATTTTGTGAAACCTAGAGACCGTCCATAAATTACGTCACACGTAAGGGGGAGGTGGCATCTCAAATTTGCGATAAAATGTGACAGGGAGGTCCGGGGATCTTAAAAATTGTGATGTAACAAAAATCAAATTAAAATTTTTTAAATATATTAAACCCTTTAGTTGACTTTAATTTATAAAAGAAATTCTACAATTATTAAATTATAGGTTATAAAAGTGACGTCAGTACAAGAGGGGGGGGGGGGGGCTCAATGAAAATGTGACAGAATGTGACCAGGGGGAGGGGGTGTCTAAAAATCTTGAAATTCGTGTCACATAATTTATGGACGTCCTCGTTATGGAGAGTCGATTTTTTAAATAACTTTTTTTAATATCTTATTATATTAAACGAGCAATTCTTGTACTAATATATATAGAATGAAGATAAGAGTAAATAAATATTATATGTAATATTCAATTACTATGAGTTAAGGATTCTTGGTCAGTTGTTTCACATTAAAAAGAGAAAAGATGTTTCTCCTTGCACCAACACCACAATCTCTACTAATTTATATATAGAATGGGTTTCTCGAAAACGGCTCTAACGATTTGGATGAAATTCACGGGTTAGAGGGTTTTGTGGTGACAGTTCGATCTGTCACGGTTTCATCTTCGAGTAAGTTATTTTTGATAATTAAAATAATTATTCTCAGGTGGTTGTCTCGATAAAAATGTGTAATTACATTAAATTTCCTTTGAATAATTAATTGGTTTTTCAATTTTAAATCCCACAAGAAGATCATTACAAATATTATAATATATTAGAATTTGCCAATTTAATTAATAAAAGGTATTTTTCTATAAAATAATTTATTAGAATATCAATTTTATTCTCTTAAAAAATCCGACAATTCGAAAGATCGTACCTCCTTCTTCAAGATTTAAAAGGGTCAACGAAAGAACCTCGATGTATTTTAATATTATTTTTAATTGAAATTACATTCAAAACTTTGTGGGCAGTGATACGTCTTGATGATGCCATAGCGGGTGTAAACGTTGGTAAAAATATAAATTAATATAAATTAAGTTTTATTTCAATTTTATTTTAGCTGCGATTAAAAATCGACCTTTTTACCTGAATTTAAAATTAAAAATAAAATTAATATATCGCTTTTAACTGGTTCAAAAAATTACCGAGCATCACTCGGTGTTCCAGGTACTAATTTATAATAGAAGTAAAAAGATAAACTTTTTCAACACTCTTTTCAGTTTCGTTTAATTAATAATTTTAAATGATAAATATTTAAATCTAATATTAATTTCGATTTAATATTTATATACTTAAAGTCAAAAGACCATTTCTGGAATAATAATAGAAAATAATAAATTAATCTTTATTAGTCTGAAACAGGTCTGAACTTGTATTTGACTGAAACAGGTCTCAACGTGTATTTAGCCCTAGATCTAAAGAAAGAGCGATTATTCTATCCGTGTCCTTTTTAGTCAATTTTCTCGATTAAATTTTAATGAAAAAATCGCTCACCCTCACATTTATTAAATAACAAAAAAAGTGAAAACTTATTTACGCTAGAGACGCTTTTATACCGAATTAATAATAAATTTAAATATAAATTGTTCATTTATGTCTATATATCATAAATACCTCGGCTTAAAATTTCAATAAAATCATTCAAAAAATGATGTTTTATGGATTTTTTAACGAGAAATTATAAAACTAGAAAGCTCAAACTCTAATGAATTATTCTCCGCATTGAAAATACAAACATTTTCGCACAAAACGAACTTTCTGGGACTTTTCATTCTATCTAAATCCAGAAATACACGTTGCATACATTTTTCTATACAATGAGCAAAAAAATATTTTTAAAATTTTTGAGTTAATTCAATACTAAGCACCGCCCGCCATACAGGCATTACGAGATTTGCAACCTTATGAGTTCTTCGATTGTGAAATAGAAAGATTTTGGCACGAGAATGAACTTTCTACGATTTTCCATTATTGAGTTATTCAATGGTATTCGAATTTTTTTATTGTTTTTTTGTTTTTGAAAAATAAATTTCCTGGCACCATCCCCACAGAAAATAAGCTGAGGTGTTCTGATGTGCCATCCACTTGACTTTACCATACAACCTGGCCCCTCTCTTATATTTAATATTTAATAAAATTATTTATAATCATGTAGGGGAGGGGGGTTAGTTTTTGCATTTTTAGACTCCTGGGGGCCCACTATTACATACAAAATTTGGTTGAGTTTGGTACAAGAGCCTATATTTTACATTTTTTGACAATACCCCCCCCCCCCAATTTGAGGCTGTTAGTTTTTTGCATTTTTAGACTTCTGGGGTCCCACTGATTATGTACACAAAATTTTGTTGAGTTTGCTCAAATGGCCTAGATTTTTAATTTTTTAACTCCCCCCCCCTTCCAATCCCCTTAGTTTTGGGTCGATATGCACCAAAATCTAATCAGGAAAGTCAACCCCCTCACCTTAGTGCGCAAAGGGGGCTCTGTCGAGACTTTTAGTCTTAAAGTCGAGTCCAATTAATGGAAAAAAAATTTTTTAAGCCCCCAGTCCATTAGTCTGGGGGTTAGACTCGCACTCGGTCATCACCAATTATGTCAGAAGTTGAAGTCCATGTGTGCCCGCACTGTAGTAAGGCCTTCACTTCAAAAAGGGGCCTCTGGGATACATTGCTCCCGCCAACGCAAGCTATCAGTATAGTGCGACCATTAACATCCCGGCCAAGGTACCTAGATGGAAGGCTGAGGAAGAAGCGCACACTAGCGCGACTCGAGGAATCGAGGCCCCGGAGGGCGTCCGTTTGAATGAATAGAACGGGCTCGGATCAACAAAAAGGGAAAGAGGAAGACGATCGCATACAAAAATAGTTTCTGATTTCAAAGAAGAACATAAGCGATCGCACCCTCCTTCCCCAGGACGCTCTCCAAACACGGATATATACAATGAAGATGCCTTTGGGACGTCGAGACCAGGGCCATCCACCGAGATCGAGGCGCCGAACGACGAAGACCGATTAGAAGACATTTTGGAGGAAGAGCCCACCAGACAAGATCACGAAGAGCCCACCAAAGGAGAAGATCAAGATGAGCCAGAGGGAGAACCGCCCTCCGCCGACCCGTGGGTGGAAAATGTAGAAGATGCTCCTGAGCCGCCGTTAATTGTGGCCCTTAAGGCATATCTATCCATTGTAAATCGTGACGCTGTTGTGGGAGGGATCGTGGCTAGTGCTCTGGGTGGGGAACCATGGGATGGGTTGCTTGAGGCTTGGTTGCGGAGGTGGGGGCCGGGCCCGGTGGATTGTGTGGAGAGGGTGGTGGAGCCTAGAGGTCCTGAGATCAGACCTCAACCGATCGGTAGGGGGGGCGTCGCAGGGCGAGTCGTGCGGCCTACAATCGCATGCAGGGTAAGTGGTTCAAAAACAAAAATATGGCCGTGAGGGAGGTACTTGAGGGGGTTCCGGATCGCAGCGTGGGGTTCCCTGCATTGAGGCAGTACTGGGGACCTGTCCTCGGTGACTGTCGCGGCGAACTCTCCGCGGTTTCCGATCGCCCTTGGGTCCTTCCTCTCCCGATAACCCTCGAGGAACTAAATGGTACCGGCGGATCGGTCAAGTCGGCAGCGGGGCCAGACGGTCTCTCGTCGGGGTCTTGGAAAAGAATCCCGGCTGTGGATCGTGTCGCCCTGCTAAATGCGATTCTCCTCGAGGGCACGGTCCCACAGGCTCTGTCCCGCGCTCGCACTGTGATGTTCCCCAAGATTGCTTCACCGACCTCTCCGCAGCATTATAGGCCAATCACGGTGAACTCTGTTGTCGCTCGGCAGCTTAGCAGGATCCTCCTGCGTAGGTTGGAGGGTACTGTTGAGCTGCGGAGTGACCAGAGGGGCTTTACCAGGGCCGATGGTTGCGCCGAGAATACCCAGGTCCTGGGGGCTGTCATCAGGGACGCGAGGTATCAGTTTAAAGAGCTACACGTCGCGTCTCTGGACATATCAAAGGCATTTGATACAATTTTGCATCAGCCCCTTATGGATATCCTGGGTGACCTGCTGGACCCTTCTCTCTGCTCCGTGATTAGGTCGGGGTACATGGGGGGGACAACATCAATTTCCCATGAAGGCTCGCAATCAGACCCCATCAAGACCGGAAGGGGCGTGAGGCAGGGGGATCCTCTCTCTCCCTTTCTTTTTAACTTGGCGGCAAAACATGTATTAGACCAGTTATCCCCGGACATTGGTTATGATCTCGGAGGGGTACGCATTGGGTCTCTTTCCTTTGCGGACGACGTCGTTCTTGTAACGGCGTCGGGGCGTGGAATGAGGTCTCAGCTTCGCTCCTTTGAATCCGCTGCCGCTGCGCTGGGGATGCGTATAAATGCCGCCAAGTCTGTTGTGCTCTCGCTGGTGCCCGCGGGGAAGGACAGGAAAATCCGTGTCTGTACAGACTTCGACTTCAGGGTGGATGGTGGACGCCTGACTCCCTTGGGGGTGGGCGACTCCTTTCCCTATCTTGGAGTCCGCCTCGACAGCTCGGGCATTGTCACCTCGGGGTGGTCGGTGGGACCACTGCTGGAGAGGGTGAGGGCTGCTCCACTAAAGGCCTCACAGAAGCTGGAGATAGTGCGAAACCATATAATACCCTCATCTATTCACCCTCTCGTTCTCGGAGGGAGTTCAGTCGGTCAATTGTCAGCGGCCGACAGAAAGATTCGATCTTTGTAAGATCGATCTTAAAACTCCCCCGTGACACCCCTTTGGGTTATTTTCATTCCAAAATTAGGGATGGCGGGCTCGGGCTGCAATCCCTGGGTTCTTTTATACCTCTCCTGGTGCACAATAGGCTTAACAAAATGCGAACATCAGATTACCCAGCTGCCAGGGTGGCAGCTGAGTCTCACACGTGCACCAGGAGATTGGCATGGGCAGAACGGGTCCTCCGTAAGTTCGGCGGGGTGGAGGGGGTTGGTGAGTACTGGCGCGAGAACTTACATAGCAGCGTCGACGGGAGGGATCTGGAGATGTGCGCGGGGCAAAGCCCTCATATAATTTTATGATGCACCCGGACCCGATTAAGAACAATATCTTTATTGAACTATGTAGACTTAGGTCGGGGTCTCTTCCTTCGGCCGTTAGAACAAGTAGGGGAAGGCGGCCGGAGGGTCCACCCATGTGTAGGGCCGGGTGTAGAAAAACTGAGACGACAGGGCATATTCTCCAGTCGTGTGGGAGGACGCACGATGGAAGGCTCAGGAGGCATGATGCGGTGGTGAGACGTCTGGCTGATGAACTTATTAAAAGGGAATGCGGGTCGAGCTCGAATATTTATATCAGAGCTCGGCCGGAAACAGGAAGCCAGACATCGTGGCGAAGGACGGGTCGGGGACGGTGTGGGTTCTGGATGTTCAGATAGTGTCAGCGCTCCTCGGACTGGGGGTTGCCCACAGAAACAAAATCAATTATTATAAGGGCAACTCCAGTCTGGTGAGCAACATTGCGGCAAGGTTTGGGGTGGGCTCGGGTTCTGTGAGAGTTGAAGCCATCACACTCTCGTGGAAGGGAGTGTGGTGGCATAAAGCGGTGCCTCCCCTTGTCGCCCTGGGAATTTCTCAGAGAACTTTATACGATATGACCTTCAGGGCGATGAGGGGTTCATTAATGAATTTTTACAGCTTCAACAGGAGAACTTATAGGGAAATCGCCATGCGATAGAAATTGTATATAAAAAAGAAAAAAAGAAAAAAGAAATTTTTTTTTGTAAATATATTATGTTAATATTCCTATAATCATGTAAATAATCCTGTAATTAAATTCACCCGATAATGTAAATATTTCTTGTTAGTGGAGGCCCCCACCTGCGTGGCCCAATAAACGAAAAATCAATGGACACCAAAACTACCTGTTAGTTTCGATATTCACACACTAGTTTTTGAGCTAGCTCGTCCACAAAAATTTGGTAACGCACAGAATAACTAATTGAATAACAGACTAACAGACAGACTAACTAACAGACATTTTGACAAAACAATTATTATCTCGAAAAATATAATTTTTCGATGTCTCACTTATTAGAGTTTTTTGTAGACCGAAATGCCATGGTTTCGTTCAATTTTTTTAATCAAAATAGTTTCAGCCGTTTTTGAGATATTTCGAAAAAAGAAGGAAAAAACACTTTTTTCATGCACGATTACAATATATATATATACTGGATAAAAAATACTAGATTTCACATTGTATAAAAAATAAGGAATTTATTTGAAGAATTTTATCTCGATATATGGGTGACTAACCCATCTTCAGGAGAAACAGAAAGTAAGTAATAACAAAGAGTTACTTTCTGTTTCTCCTGAAGATGGATTAGTCACCCGAAATATATATATCGAGATTACGATTCTCCAAAAATAAATTCGTTTATTTTTATATCTTAATGTGAAACCTACCAAGTATTTTTTATCAAATAATTTTAAAAAAATTTTCACTCAAGTACCAACACCAATTTCCTTAAAAAACTAACGATTACAATACTTCACCATACCCTGTATGATAAAGTAAAAAAACTTTAAGTCCATAATGATTTTTGGTGCTACTCCCTGTGTTTATTTTAATTCATTGTGTTAATAAAAAACTGAATAGAAATGTTTATTTGCAAATTCTTTAGAAAAACTCTTATCTAAATAGAAATTCCTTACTGGTGGAAATATAGTATTATCAAATATTATTGCTCGCTGGGCTCTTTCTTCATTCTCGCTCAGTTAAAGCCAGGCACCCAGAGAGGCAACGTCTTCCGACAAATAAAGGTAAAGCCAATATTCATAATCGTTACTTTCTAGTTCCCTAAATCATACTTTCTCTTACTCCAACTACTAACTTGTTTAATATTATAAGATTCTTCCAAGGCCTAAGTGACTTAATTTAAATTATTTTTAAATTGAAGGGCTTTTTTAGTCACAAACAAATAAAAGACAATTTTATTTTTTTTAATTTTATTAAACCAATTATTTTACATGAATTTATGTATACATTGTATTTGAGCTTCGACTTCGGATATAACTCCCCCCCCTCCCATCGACTGTCCTTGATCATCTTTTTAGTTCTTGTTTGTAATAAGAGCAAAAAACTAATTAAATAAAAAAACCTCTTTTCCGATAATATTTTCATCCTTCTATCAGTTCTTTTCCCCAATAAAAGACAATAAATAATTTCAGTAAAGGGGGTTCTTGACTGTGTATCATTTTTATAAGTATAAATTCTCAAATTTTTACTATCGATTCATTGATGCATTAAATATTTATTCCCGAAATTTGAAGTTGATAATCTGTCCCATTACGAGAAATAAATTATTGAAAATTGTCCTTTTAATATGGAAGTAAATGGACCGAGCTTTTAAAAGGGCTTTAACTTCTATACATATTATATCATTTTCAAGAAATTTATTTTTTTTTTTTTTTTTTTTTTTTTTTTTTTTATTACAAAATATTATTACAAAATATTATTTTCTTTAAATACAACTACATTTCGCATGTAACGAGTATTTGTTCGCTCAAATAAAAGTTCATTGTTTGTGCAACTCTTTTGGCCTATGCCAATGGTCGCTTAATATTTAAGTGTAAATGCATTTGTTTACACAAGATCATTCGGTTTTAGCCTTTTCAGTCTTCTTATTCTCCCAGCAGTATTGAGGAGTCTTGATGCTTCACTATTTCTGTGGTTTTCCAGACGTTGTCCATGTTTCGTGGCAAGATCCTTGATTACCTCGCTGACTGTCTTAATTTTCAAGTCCTTATGTAGGCGATCCGTACGCATATATCTGGGAGCATCCACGATGCAGCGCAGGATCTTGTTTTGAAATTTTTGTATCGTCTCAATATGACTTTTTTTCGCACAGCCCCACAACTGCGCCCCGTAGGTCCACACAGGCTTTAGTATTTGTTGGTATACCAATAGTTTGTTTGCTATGGAAGAAATTTATACAGATCAATAATTCAACTTTTATGAATCGAGTGATACATTTTTCAATAGATTTGACAGTCTAGTTAATTAGTTATTCATAAATGTAAAAATAAAAAGTCATTTGTACCCAACAGAATATAACAAAAGCACGAGTGTAGAATTCTAACTCTATTTCTTGAAATCGTTTTTGTGTTAAATAAATGTTTTTATAATGAGAAAAAATTTATCCCAATATTATTTTTATTAATATTATCAAAACAAAGATTTTTATTCGAAATTATTATTAACAATTTTTTTAATAAAAAATTTAGTATGCAGACGTTGTCACTCTGCAGAAATACAAAAGGTTTTTTCGAAGATCAACCAGATAGATAAGCTGTCCCGAACCTACTTAATTATTATTATTTATTTTATTGATTCACCAAACAGTTTCGGTCACCTCTGGATGACAATCTTCAGTAGTACCGTTAATAAATAATTAAGTAATGGAGAAGAATGTGTTGCTCAACCCATTATACGTATCGGCTTAATTAAATATGCCATCACCAGTCCCAGAGTTGTTGAAGTAAAGAGACCTTTGTGACAGGGTGTCCGGCATGAGACACGTCAGATGATAAGTTGAGACAGTTTCGATGGCGTGTTGATGGAGATGGCTTCAGGCGGGGAGCCCGCCCCTAGAAAACTCCCAATTAGTAGAATGTTTCGGCTTTACTAGTCAATGCCATCATCAGTTCCTAAGAGTTGCTTGATGAGTCCTTGAAGACGAGCCCATATTTGTGTATAAGGTGTCCGAGCATGATGATATTCCTCAGATGGCTATGTATGTTATAATTAAAGTCGCGAAACGTTTTCATAATTGGGAGTTTTTTATTCAGCAGAGGCTACCCATTGGCTGAATCCCTCTCCATTACTTAATTATATACATATACAGCCATCAAATTGTATCAACTTTATAACCATTGAGGAATATCATCATGCTCGGACACCTTATACACAAATATGGGGCTCGTCTTCAAGGACTCATCAAGCAACTCTTAGGAACTGATGATGGCATTATTTAATTAAAGCCGAAACGTTTTCTATAATTGGGAGTTTTTTATTCAGCAGAGGCTACCCATTGGCTGAATCCCTCTCCATTACTTAATTATATACATATACAGCCATCAAATTGTATCAACTTTATAACCATTGAGGAATATCATCATGCTCGGACACCTTATACACAAATATGGGGCTCGTCTTCAAGGACTCATCAAGCAACTCTTAGGAACTGATGATGGCATTATTTAATTAAAGCCGAAACGTTTTCTATAATTGGGAGTTTTTTATTCAGCAGAGGCTACCCATTGGCTGAATCCCTCTCCATTACTTAATTATATACATATACAGCCATCAAATTGTATCAACTTTATAACCATTGAGGAATATCATCATGCTCGGACACCTTATACACAAATATGGGGCTCGTCTTCAAGGACTCATCAAGCAACTCTTAGGAACTGATGATGGCATTATTTAATTAAAGCCGAAACGTTTTCTATAATTGGGAGTTTTTTATTCAGCAGAGGCTACCCATTGGCTGAATCCCTCTCCATTACTTAATTATATACATACTCAGCTGACGACCGGCCTTCGGCCCGCGTCGTCCATAGCCTGGCGGGGAGCGTCTCGTTCATACCAATTTAATAATTGAAATTTAAAATCTTACTGTAAGTATCGAAAGAATGTGCTGAATGAAATTGATTCAAAAATAAGGAAGAATAAGGAAAGATTTATTTAACACATTGCCTAAGCACGATCACTATCTGACCAATCAGAATCGTTCTAATAATTTAACGCTTTGGCATTGGCTATGCACTGGCCAATCAGATCGTTTCCACATACATATATATCCACATACTTTTCTATTTTTATATATATAGATACAGCCATCAAATTGTATCAACTGTACTGTTAATAAGTTAAGGATGGTTTATGTATACAAAGTGACAATTTCCAGATCTTGAACGAAATTTTATGTATAAATTCAAACTTGTATATTTTTTGTATTATGTAATTGTTTAAAAAAATTAACGAAAGGTTTCATTTTTCCACTTTTTAGTACTACTGAAGATGGTCAACCAGAGATGACCGAAACTGTTTGGTGAATCAATAAAATAAATAATAATAATTAACTGAAATTATTGTCTTTTATTAGTTTGTGACTTAAAAAAACCTTCAATTTAGAAATAGCTTGTTTAATTAATTACATTATTCGTATTATACAGGGAGGTCAAAAAATGTATTTTCTAAAAAATTATGATATAAAGGGTGGTTTATTTAAAATAAAATTATGATATACAGGGTGGTCCTAAAATTTATTTGCTATAAAATTATGATTATAGAAGTAGGTCAAAATTTATTTACTATTGAATTATGTTATACGGAGTGGTCGAAAATTAATTGCTATAAAATTATGATTACACTTCTTCTTCTTCGAGTGCCATACCCGAAACGGGTGTCGGCTCCTCTCCACATATACCTGTGCTGAGTGTGTTTAGTTATTTTATACAGATATACGGGACCTACTTTTTAACGCCGGTTCCGAACGGCTAATTTGGAGAGGTGACTAGGCAATTATACTCTTGGTAGGTTGCCATTACTTTCCAAGAGGAGGCAACTGCAAATATCTATCTGCCGAGACTCGGTCTCGAACCAGCGATCTTCGAGTCAGCGATCCGACACTCTAGCCACTGACCCACAGTCACCTAAAATGATTACAGTACACAATAAATCTCACTCGTGTCCCACGGCCCCAGTAAGTTTTATGGACGCCAGTATATAGTAATGTAATTTCCCGATTTTTACAACACGTGAGAATTTTGAGATATTATCAGTCAAATTGACGAAAAATACCATTTGACCTATTTTCGAGTCCCATTAGATATTAAAATGTAATATTTGAAATCAAACATTTTATTGACGTAATATAACAAGCTTCTCTTTGATTTTTAAATTACCACTTGTTTTTAACTTATTTGGAACTCGATTTTCAACTAAAAACTAATACTACGTGATTATAAAGGATTAAAATCTCTGTAGCTTTTTAGTTATAACTAGAGTTCTAATTTAGCTAAAAACAAGTGATAGTTTGAAAATCAAAGAGGAAGCTGTTTTCTATTACGTCAACAAAATATTTTGATTTCAAATATTGCTGTTCATTTTTAATGTGACTCGAAAATAGATCGAAATGACCTTTTCGTAATTTTGACCGAAAATATCTCAAAACTCTGGACGTGTTGTAAAAAATCGGAAAATTGCATGATAATCAGCGTATAAAACTCGTCTGGAATCCATTGTTAGGTTTACGGGGAAATTTTTGTTTAATTTTTGTCGAGCAGTGTTATAGAAGTAGTAATGAAGCTGTTGATTAATCAGAAAAACTTTACTACCCTTAACCTTTAAAATGAAGAGGAAAAAATTTGTAGGTTAATAAACACTTTCAGAAAAATAAATTAAAGCTAAATTATTAGCTTAGAAAAAGAAAGGAAATCCCACACAAAAAATTCTGTGAAAAAATATATGTGGAGGAGCGGAGTATGATAAAGTCACGTGGATGAATGTTTTTACTGATTTTTTACATTTTTATTTGAAATTTTTAAAGCTATTTAGTTCTTTGTTTAATTTCTGTAGAAATTTTGAAGCGAGAAATGACCAAAAGGTGAAGAAGAAGAAAATGGAAATTTTCGAGGGAATTCAATATCTACTTTGGTTGAGCGTACCAAGAATCTTCGCTAAACCCTTACAAGAAAAAGAAGGTCAAAATCTTTTAGAAATCATCCTTATTTTAATGAACGTTCTCTATAATTTAAAAGTATATTTCCTAATTTAGCTTTTTAATTTTTTTATTTTGAAAAAACTATATTTGTAAATTTTGATCGTATATATATCATTTTTAAATTATAGCCTATTTTTAAGAAATAATTATCGTAGATGGACAAATTATCTTGTCTTGACTTCATTAGACTTTCTATTTTATTTTATTTTTTTTCCTGTGTATATTCAACTCATGAATATGTAAAAATTCCCTAATCGCTCGTAATTGATGAGATTATTTAGTGAAAATTGATAATGTTACATTTAAGTGCCTCCTAAATGCCACAATAATAAATGATATCCTGATAGGTGGCTTTTAATTGAAAAGGTTATATATTGGCCAGCTTTTCGGTCTACAGTGGCATTGCCTTGTCCTATATTTCTAAGCCTTGGCGTTTCTAGTACAGAATGAGGGTTGCAACTATACTGTTAAAAATTTCTTATATGTTATAATTTTACTACAAATAAACTGACGTGTTCTAATGTGGGCATCCACTTGACTTTACCATACAACCTGACCCCTCACTTATATCCAATATTTAATAAAATTATTTATAATCATTTAGAGGAGGCGGGGTTAGTTTTTCCATTTTTAGACTCCTGTGGGCCCACTGATTATGTATACAAAATTTGGTTGAGTTTGGTACAAGAGCCTATATTTTCATTTTTGACCCTACCCCCTCCCCCCATTTTAGGCGGTTAGTTTGTGCATTTTTAGATTTCTGGGGTCCCACTGATTATGTATACAAAATGTGGTTGAATTTGGTACGAGGGCCTAGATTTTCATTTTTTGACCCTACACCCCCCCCCCATTTTGGGTGGTTAGTTTTTGCCGTTTTAGACATCTGGGGGTCCACTGATTATGTATACAAAATTTGGTTTAGTTTGCTCAAATGGACTAGATTTTTAATTTTTAACCCCTCCCTCCACCCCCCTTAATTTTGGATCGATATGCACCAAAATCTAATCAGCTCTTAATCTCAATGGATCAAAACTACGTGTTAAATATTGGTTTCGATATTCGTTTTTGAGCTAGCTCTTCCACAAAAATTTGGCAACGCATAGACTAACAGACTAATAGACAGAATAACATTATGAAAGATATTAATTTGCCGATGGTAATAGATTCAAATTTACAAGAAATCATAAGTTGGTGTCATCTATTAAATTCGATGGAATGGAATATTTTTCCTGGGGGTGAAAAACAACCCCTCTGACATATAATTAAAAATATTCCATTCTATCGAATTTAATAGATGACACCAACTTATGATTTCTTTACAGAATAGCAGATAGACTAACAGACATTTTGACAAAACAATTATTATCTCGAAAAATATAATTTTTTCGATGTTCACTTATTGTTTTTTTTTGTAGAGCGAAATGCCATGGTTTGACTCAATTTTTTTTAATCAAAATAGTTTCAGCCGTTTTTGAGATATTTCGAAAAAAAGAAGAAAAAACACTTTTTTATATGCACGATTACAATACTTGACCATACCCTCCCTGTATGGTAAAGTAAAAAGGGGAAGTCCGGCCTCAAAACTTTTTAGTAATATTACATTCCAGTAGTGTAATCTTGCAACATATTTTTTAGAATTACATATCTAATTAATACAAGAAAAAAGTAAAGTTACAATTTATTTTTGTATTTTTGTAATGAGTTAATGTGATTTTACCAATATAATATATAATAATAATATGTGAGTCAAATTGCGAGGTAGATTTCACAAAAAAAAAAAGAAATAAAACAAAAATGAGTTTTAAATTTGATATATATTTCGGGTTTCTCTGACTCCTGAAGATGGGCTGACACCCGAAATATATCGAATTCAATACACATTTTTGTTTTATTTATTTTTTTGTGAAACCTACCTCGCAATTTTACGCAATGTTTCTCCTAGACCCAACACCTATCTCCTTAAAAGTTATCAATATAATAAAGTTTGAGAGTTGAAATTTTAGTAAAATCAGACATAATTAATTATAATTATTTATTGAACACGAATAAATAATAACTTTTAAGGAGATAGGTGTTGGTTCATAATGAAACATTTTTTAATAATAAAGAAATTAGGTAAAATTGCGAGGTGGGTTCACATAAAATAAAATATGAAAATAAAACCGACTTCAAAAAAATTAAATGCAACAAATAAAATACACTTTTTTTTTTTTTTAATGTAATCGAATGCAAGAAGGGGTGCACCAGTAAAGATGCAGCCCCTATGGATCTCGAAAGACCCTTGCATTACCGAAGAGAAGAGAAAGTTGATTAAGTGATAGGGTGTAGACGTAGGTGTCTATGCACTCCGGTTTTGAAGGTTTGAAGATTATAGGTGCTGGGAAAGATAGAGGCTGGAAGAGAGTTCCAGTTCCTTGAAGTCATGGGGGTATATGTATTCGCGAATGAAGTGTCCGGCACTTTTCTAATTTGACCGCGAGAGAGTGTTGGGAGTCGGCAAAACGCGTGCTACGTGCAAAGCATGCTTTGGGGGGAATTATTGATTTTATCTCATCAGAGCACCTGCCGTGATAGTATCTATAGAAAAGGGAAAGGGCAGAGACATCTCTTCGATGAGCCAGCGAGTCGAGGGAGTCGGTGAGGGTAGAATCGTCAATTAGCCTGACGGCTCGTTTCTGAATTGCATCCAGGGTAGCAAGAGAGTATTTTGAGGCTCCTCTCCATAGATGAGAGCCATATTCGAGACAGGGGCGGATTTGGGCCTTGTAGATGGTGAGAAGTTGTGGGGGTTTGTAAAATCGCTTGGACCAGAATAAGAAGCTAATCTTCCTTGCTGCAGATTTCGCTACAGAGGAGATGTGTTCATTCCAAGACAGGTCAGATGCGACAGAGACTCCCAACATGGATAGGCTGTCTCACATTTTTAGAGTATAAAATAATAATTATCTTATTTAGTTACAACTAAACTACCAAATATTAACATGAAATTACTTTTTGATGTCGGTACCAAACCAACTATACCTATAAGCGAGCGTACCCACCAAACGTACTAAGTAAGATCCGTCGAGTGCGATTCATAAAAGGTATATGTTTGGCACCGACTTAAAAAAGTAATTTCATGTTAATATTTCGTAGTTTAGTTGTAACTAAATAAGATAATAATTATTTTATACCTTTTAGTGTATTTTATTTGTTGCATTTAATTTTTTGAAGTCGGTTTTTTTTTTTCTTAAAAATTATTTTTATTTTTCTCTTTTTAGTGATGTTATTAATAGTGATCTTGGGGGGGCCGATAGGCTAGTCGGTAGCGTGACAGCGAGCTAACCAGGAGACCCGGGTTCGAATCCGACTCGAGGCAGCCAGCCAAAATCTGACCCCCGGGGTAGAGAGCCAAATTTTAAAAAATATGGCTTGTATCGTAATTAGGCTTATGGCTAGAAGGGCCGAAAAGCCAAAAAAAAAAAAAAAAAAATAGTGATCCTATCATCAGAACTTGACCAAATTAATATTGCACCATGCCTAAGAAACCCCCTTTCCAATAAAAAAAGAATAATCGAAATTGGTTCATAAACAAAGAAGTTAGTCCTGAACAAACCTAACAAAAAAGGTCTAATACCTATGAAAAAAATGGGACCAATCGGAAGGTAGACTGGGCCCAATGCAAA